>QRFJ01000258.1:291464-669328 GCA_006176705.1 Cocos nucifera | reverse complement strand
CCCTTGCTCTCCACGTCCAAAGTTTTTGGATTTGGATTGGTGCGATTTAGATCAAGAAAAAGGAGATCAAAAGCAAGAAGGCTGCGCTGCTGCGAAGAACGACTGCAGATCTTCAAAAAAGGTTTTGAAGATCCTCCAGATCAGATCCAGATCTGATTTTTGGAGGCGTGATAGAGAAGAAGAGGATCTCCAGATCCAGCCCGAGTGGATAACCGGTAGAGGCCAGGCGCTTGCGTGGCTTGATCCAGAACCTTCCGCTGCAAACAGGATCATCAACAGGGTAATAGGATTACCCTATTCAGGTAAATTGAATGTGATTTAATTTATCCTTTTCATTTAATTTTTATTAAATAAATAAGAATCAGATCTGAAGCATCCCTGATCTGATACAGATCTAAGAGAAAAAATTTTTGAAATATATCTCTTGATCTGATCAGATCTGAACGAACCTGGTCAGGGAAATCAGGATTTCCCTTCAAGTGGTATCAGAGCCATGGTTCTAAAAATAGTTTAGATCTGATTTTAATTTTATTTTAATTAAAAATAACGTGATTTCAGATGTCACAATGAGATGTGATCAGATCTGAAATCAGGAAAATTAAAATTAAATGATTTGGATCTAAGAACATGAAGATATGCATGACTAGTTCTAGTATAGAATAGTTCTATAGAATAGTTTTGCATGTCTTTGATTTAATATGATTAAATCATATTTTAGATCTTCTTATTTACTGTTTTCTGATATTATAAGTGTTATAATAAACATCTGATAAACAGCAAATAAAAATTTATTTAATTTTAAATATCATATGAGATATGATAGATGCATGACTAGACTAGTTGTAGAATAGTTCTACATAATTGTCTAGATTAGAATTTATTTTGATTAGATCAAATTTAAATCTAATTTTTCAGATTATTATGTGATAATTTAGATCTGAAAACATGCATGATTATGATACATGAGATGTATGCAAAATATGCCATGGTTAGATCTAAATTTGTATATGAGATATATGATATAGATCTATAAACTGTTTTGTAGTATGATGTTTATTGAATGTTCCTGATTAAGGCGTTCCCCTTGGCCGTCCGGTCATAAGAACGAAGAAGGGTTTAAAGGCCCTCTCTTCCCATTCGATGGGGTGTTCTTATGATGTGTAGGGGTGCTGCGCGTTCGTCCTTAATCAGAAACCCAAAAACTTACTTTCTGCAAAACCCTAGATCCTGAAACCCTAGGATTTATTGTGCATATTTTGTTTATGAACCCAACTTAATTAAGAATTAAGTTTATGGAATATTAATTAGGTCTAAAATTGAGAATTTCAGATCTAAGACATATTCATAATACTGGGTTCGGGCTTGGGTAGCTCAATTAGGTCTAAGCGGTTGATCAAACCGAATCAAGAGTTGGTTAGATGGGATCAACAATGCTTAAATTGACCAGCCTAATAGGATTAAGTCTGGGTCAAGATCGAGTCACGATCAAGCAAGACCTAATTAGGCTCAGAGGTTAGAGTCTGGATTGTAGGCTAACCCAATTGGTTCTGACTCAACAATTTGGTGTCTAAGGTAAGTTTGGCACAGACGACCGACTGGTTTTTAATTGGAAGCTACTCGACCTGAATGCGTTCTTGTACGAGTTAATGGCATATTCCTTCCACCGGTCTCACTTACCTGGCCATATCTGTTGACACAGTTCTGATCTGAGGTGGTCAATAATCCGAGCTGACCCATGCCACTAGGTTAGTCATAATTGTTATGACTAAGCCAAGTCTAGTTTAATGAGACCTGAATCAATTCTCCCTAAGAAAAGATTAAGTCCGAGGTCTTCCACCATTGTAGATGTGCGGGCCCTTCCCGGGGTTGATTGTTCTCGGCTGGATACAGTGGCTCAGTTGCACCGGGAAGACGCAACCATGTCTATTAGGCATTGGATGCTATGGGCTGGAGGATGAGTTGGGCTCAATATTCCGGATACGGTGAGAGACCCAATTAGGAACCCAGTCTATGCAAATGGTGGGTCTGACTTAACTAAGGAGTGGATCAATATTCCGGATACGGTGAGATTCATGAATTAGAGACCAAGTTTGGGTGCACCATGATTAGAGAATCATTGAACAAGAGTTGTTCACTCATTGGCTAACCCATCACCAATAACTGTTAGGTGAGGTGATGAGTCAGTTGGTGAGACCGCACCACCCACTAGAAATCATCAATCGCGGAGATTTTCGCATCTCTACAGAGGGAGTGTAGGGATCCGAGAAAATAGTGGGAGCTAATTTGTTTAAAAATAAAATCCCTAAACAAATTGGTCAAGTCAAAATTACAGTATCTAACTAGAATCTTTGACTCTCTACAGGAAAATGTCTGCGTCCAACCCACTGGCACGTATCCTAGACACACATAGACTGACTGGACCCAATTATAAAGATTGGCTCAGGAACTACAAAATTGTTTTGGGTTCCGAGAAGTTAACACATGTTTTGGACCAGGACCCTCCCACCTTACCAGCTCGTCCATCCACTGAACAGAGAGCGTCTCTGGAAAAATGGATTGACGAAGACAATAAGGCCAGATACTACATGTTGGGCTCGATGTCTGATGAGCTCCAGCGCCAACATGAAGATATCGGGACTGCTCGCCAAATGTTGGCTCACCTGCAGGAGATGTTTGGTGAACAGAGTCGCGCAGCCAAATATCAAGTCACGAAACGACTTTTTAAGGCTAAGATGCGTGATGGGCAGTCAGTCCAAGATCACTGTCTGACAATGATCAAGGACATGGAAGAGCTTGAGAAGCTCGGTGTGAAGTTGGACTTGGACTTGCAGAATGATATTATTCTGCAATCCTTGACTGATGCATATGGGCAATTCATCATGAATTACCACATGCATAAACTTCAAAATTCCTTGGCCGAGTTGATGAATATGCTGGTTACCGCTGAGCTTTCTATGAAAGGTTCTAAAGGCTCAGTTCTTGCTATGGAACGGACTTCTTCCAAAAGAAAGTCTTATGGAAAGAAAAAGAAGTCTGTGAAAAAGCAAAAGGTAGAAGGATCAAAGAAGAAGAAGGCAGAACCGAAGAAGAAGGTCGATTGGCAAAGGAAAGTGTTTCCATTGCAACAGCGACGGCCATTGGAAGCGGAACTGCCCTACTTACCTGGCCACCCTAAAGAACAAGAAGGAAGGTCCTTCTGGAGGTATGCTCGTTATTGAGTCTAACCTTACGGTTTCTTCTGCATCCAGTTGGGTGCTTGACTCTGGATCTAGTGCTCACCTATGCACTTCTATGCAGGGTCTTGAGGATAGCAGGAGGCTGAGGGATGGAGACATGATCCTACGCGTCGGTAATGGAGCAAGAGTTGCTGCAGTAGCCGTGGGAACATACCCTCTTCGATTACCATCTGGTTTAGACTTAGTTTTGAAAGACTGTTATTTTGTGCCTGCAGCTAGCAGGAATTTGATTTCTGTTTCATGCTTAGCACAAGAAGGTTATGTGATCACCTTCTTTAAGGACCATTGTAACATTCTTTATGAAAGAAATAAAATTGCAAATGGTTTCCTTATTAATGGTCTTTATCAGCTACATATTGATGTACCTGTTCTAACTATCGAGCAAAACGTGAATGCCAAACGACCTAGGGATAGTCCAAACGACAGATATCTATGGCACCTGAGATTAGGTCATATAGCAGAAGATAGGATCAACAAATTGGAGAAAAATGGGCTATTGAGTCCATTGACTTCCGAGTCATATCCAACTTGTGAATCTTGTCTTCAAGGCAAAATGACTAAACTCCCTTTTGTTGGACATGGGGAGAGGGCCACAGATCTCCTTGCCCTAGTACATACTGATGTGTGCGGCCCATTTGATGTGCCGGCTAGAGGCAATTTTGTCTACTTCATTACCTTTACCGATGATCTGTCTAGGTATGGATATGTGTATCTTATGAGACACAAGTCTGAAGCTTTTGAAAAGTTCAAAGAATTTAGACATGAAGTAGAAAAACAAACTGGAAAACCCATTAAGGTTCTTCGATCAGATCGAGGAGGTGAATATCTTAGTCGGGAATTCCTAGACTATCTTAAGGAAAATGGCATAGTCTCTCAATGGACTCCACCAGGAACACCTCAACTCAACGGGGTTTCAGAACGGAGAAATCGGACCCTATTGGATATGGTTCGATCCATGATGAGCTTCACAGACCTCCCAGATTTTCTTTGGGGACATTCATTATTAACTTCAATTTATCTACTGAATAGGGTTCCCTCTAAAACCGTTCCTACCACACCGTATGAGATATGGCACGGTAAGAAACCAAGTCTGAGTCATCTCAGAATTTGGGGTTGTCCGGCTCATGTCAAAAGACAACAAGCGGACAAGTTAGAGTTTAGGTCCTTTAGAGCTCGATTCATAGGATATCCTAAAGAGTCATTAGGATACTATTTCTACATTCCTGAAGACCACAATGTGATTGTGAGTCGACATGCCATATTTCTTGAAAAACAGTTTATTCAAGATAGTGGCATTGGAAAGCAGATTAAGCTTGATGAGAAAGTCTCACAAGCAGAAAGAGCTAAGGACCAAGTGGAACCAAATCAGGTTGAGCCAATAAGAACACTACCTCCTCCACCTCGTAGATCGGAAAGAGTTTCCCGTCCCCCTGAAAGATACTTAGGTATTATTTCAGAGGATGTAGAGGAAATGTTCCTCATAGGTAATGGTGCTCATGGTGATGATCCCAAAACCTACAACGAGGCGATATCAGATATCGACTCCGAGAAATGGCTTGAGGCAATGAAGTCAGAGATCGACTCGATGCACTCAAACCAAGTCTGGACCTTGGTAGATCCACCAGAAGGTATAGTACCTATTGGATGTAAAGTGGATCTTCAAGAGAAAGATTGGTGCAGATGGGAATGTGGAGACATTCAAGGCTAGACTAGTGGCAAAAGGTTATAGTCAACGTGAAGGCATTGACTATCAGGATACCTTTTCCCCAGTGGCTATGCTAAAATCCATCCGCACATTGCTTGCTGTTGCAGCCTATTTCGATTATGAAATATGGCAAATGGACGTGAAAACGGCATTCCTAAATGGATATCTTGAGGAAGATATCTATATGGAACAGCCACTAGGTTTCACATCCAGTGATACTGATCACAAGGTTTGCAAGCTGCAAAGGTCCATATATGGACTTAAGCAAGCATCTCGGAGCTGGAACACTCGTTTTAATGATGTGATCAAAAAGGTTTGGTTTCATCAAAAACGAAGAGGAACCATGTGTTTTCAAAAGGGTCAGTGGGAGCGCTGTTGTCTTCCTCGTATTGTACGTGGATGACATCCTCCTTATTGGGAATGATATTCCCATGTTGACATCAGTCAAGATGTGGTTGTCTAAGGAATTCTCCATGAAAGACCTAGGTGAAGCATCCTTTATTCTAGGAATTAAGGTCTATAGGGATAGACCGAATAGGATGCTAGGACTTTCACAGAAGATGTACATAGAGGAAGTACTAAAGAGGTTTAGTATGGAAAACTCTAAGAGGGGATTAATACCCTTCAGACATGGTATTCATCTTTCCAAGAAGATGTGCCCCAGCACACCTGAGGAAATAGAACGCATGAGCAAGATCCCTTATGCTTCTGCAATAGGGAGCCTCATGTATGCCATGCTATGTACACGACCTGATATAGCCCATGCTGTGAGTGTCACAAGCAGATATCAGTCAAATCCAGGTGAAGAACACTGGACTTCTGTGAAAGTGTATCCTTAAGTACTTGAGAAGAACTAAGGATATGATGTTGGTCTTTGGTAATGGAGAACTCCTGGTCCAGGGATACACAGACTCGGACTTCATGTCCGATATAGATGATCGAAAGTCGACATCTGGAAGTCTGTTTGTGTGCAATGGTGGAGCTGTCAGCTGGAAGAGTTCCAAGCAAACTGTGATAGCAGATTCCACCATGGAAGCAGAATATATAGCTGCATCAGAGGCTGCAAAGGAAGCGTTCTGGTACAAGAAGTTTGCTGCAGAAATTGGAGTAATGCCATCAGATGCCATTCCTCTTTACTGCGACAACAATGGCGCCATAGCCCTTGCTAAGGAGCCGAGGTCTCACCAGAAGTCCAAGCACATTGAGCGGCGATATCATCTCATCCGCGATTACCTTGAGAAAGGTTACGTTGAGGTCAAGAGAGTCAACTCCACAGATAATGTGGCAGACCCACTTACAAAGCCGTTGGGCCAGCAGAAGATCGAAGCCCACCTTGAGAAGATGGGACTTAGACTTGTAGCCAATTGGCTTTAGGACAAGTGGGAGATTGTTAGATATATGTGCCCTAGAAGCCAGAATTGGCTGACACTTGTAATACACTTCTAGGGGCAAAATTGTAATTTTGACTATAATTAATAAATGGGTTATTTTCTATCACACATGTGTATTTAGTGTCTGTGATACATCCTTTGAGTTAATGGTAATGATAATTCATATTTTCAAGAGTTGAAAATTTAAGACATGAATAATCATTATTAACTCATAAATAGCTCCCGACCATAGGATCATCACGAGGATGGTGATTGATCCGGAAGGTTGGTGTACGATCGCTTCTCTTTAGTAGATGAGTCTTGAGTCTACGGTGTGGAGACACCGGAGCGAGAGTACAGGTACTCGTTAGAGAACGAGGGCACTGAGCGTGACCACCTCGAGTAGTCATTAGGGAGTCTACCTTCTCGTCAATGACTGACTCGATGCTGCAGTAGTGTGTCTGGTTCTTTGACCTGAGATGCATCGGCAGTTCACCTTGAGGGTGTTATAGTTTGACTACACCATTACTCGGTCTCCTAGCCATATGGAACCCTGAGGTGTATGTTGGCTGTGACATGTTCATTGTAGGAACTGGATTGCATCAAGATGGGATCTATCTACCTCGGTGGTAGAGGAGTAGCCCTATGATGATCATGAGAATCAAGTCCTGAAGCCCATGGCCATGGCAGAGTGAAATAATAGAAAGAGTTTCTATTTAGATTTTCACATTGGACTCGAATCGAATGATTACATCATATGACAGAGACTAGGGTTTGACGAGTTCACCTTAACCCTAATCTGATCGGGGCTCAAGATAGAAGAACTGAATCACACAGGTAGCTGCACCAAGAGGTTCGCATTCAGCTCTGATGGGTTGCCACCATATACTGCTAGGTGTCACTGGTGGATTTTGGGAGCAATTAGAATGATTTAGATGATCGATCATTCTAGCTGTTCGAATCAGAAGAGTTCTGATCCATCGAAAGGAGTTTCGATGATGTCGATGATAGAGATCATGACATATCCCATTACCATACAGAACTGAACCTAACTGGGTCACACAAACAAGGGTTTGAATCTGGTGATCATCAATTGAACTAATATAGTTCAATTGATCTGAATGAGATTCAATTAGGTTCAAGGAAATCGTGCTAGCACTCGATTGAACCTAACGTTCTTCTTTTGCTATCATAAATAAGTTCGTCCTGTCTGAGCCAAAGGAGTTTGTGCTCAAACAGAAGTCTTCTTATGGTCTGACTGGAGGTTGTCCAAGTCAGAATAGGTTGTCTTATTTGTAAGACATTACCTGCCAATTTTTGGTCACCTGCCATTTCTTGTTCTTTGACTTTGGTCAAAAGTCTACCTTTGACTGGTCAAACGTTGACCATTCACCCTTTGACTTTTGACCACATGTCATGCACCTATTGGAGAGCTGGTGGGGGCTTGTCCCCCTGCCAGAACCTGGCAAGGAGAATGGGCGCACGCCAAGGGATGGCGTGAGCCCAAGTAGGAGGCGCCTAGGAGTCCTTGTTGGACAAGGACTCCATCTCCCTTTAGGATTCCAATGAGAGTTCTTCTAAGAATCCAGTTTGACTGGTCCAAGGCACTCTCCAAGTAGGAATCCAGGGGACTCTAATCCCACCAATCAGATTTAGATCTGATTTCACAAAGGGTTGTGATTGGTTGGGAGGAAGATGACTTGGATCACGCTTAGTCTATATAAGAGACCCAGCGCCCAAGTGAAATAAAAAAAAAAAAAAAAAAAAAAAAGAAATAATCAAGAAGCAATCTTCCCACGCCCCAAGGCTGCCTCTCTCCCCTTTCTCCACGCCATACTCTCATCTCCCCTTGCTCTCCACGTCCAAAAGTGTTTTGGATTTGGATTGGTGCGATTTAGATCAAGAAAAGGAGATCAAAAGCAAGAAGGCTGCGCTGCTGCGAAGAACGACTGCAGATCTTCAAAAGGAGTTTTGAAGATCCTCCAGATCAGATCCAGATCTGATTTTTGGAGGCGTGATAGAGAAGAAGAGGATCTCCAGATCCAGCCCGAGTGGATACCGGTAGAGGCCAGGCGCTTGCGTGGCTTGATCCAGAACCTTCCGCTGCAAACAGGATCATCAACAGGGTAATAGGATTACCCTATTCAGGTAAATTGAATGTGATTTAATTTATCCTTTTCATTTAATTTTTATTAAATAAATAAGAATCAGATCTGAAGCATCCCTGATCTGATACAGATCTAAGAGAAAAATTTTTGAAATATATCTCTTGATCTGATCAGATCTGAACGAACCTGGTCAGGGAAATCAGGATTTCCCTTCATTTGCTAGGGACAGGAGGAGAACCTCATCCTAACAAAGATAAAGGCCAACCCCATCAGGAATAGAAGGAGGATTTCATCCTGATAGAAGGACAAAATAAGCGCCAACCATGTCAAGAACAGGAGGAGAACCTTATTTTAACATGGATGAAGACCTCTAATTATTTGAGATAGAAGGAGGGGAGAGGCCCCTTCAACAATCCTTTTGTGTCCCTATCGTGCTATTAGGAATAGGAGGAGAACCTCATCCTAACATGAGCAAGATGAAGATCTTTGGTTGTTTAAGACTGGAGGAGGGGAGAGGCCCCTTCAATGGTCCTTTTATGCTCCTACTGTTCTGTTAGAAATAAGAGGAGAACCTTGTCCTAACATGAGCAAGATGAAGACCTTCGATTGTTTAAGATCGAAGGAGAGAAGAGGCCCCTTCAACGGCTCTTTTGTGTCCCTACCATCCTATTAGGAATAGGAGGAGAACCTCATCCTAACATGAGCAAGATGAAGACCATCGATTGTTTAAGATTGGAGGAGGGGAGAGGCCCCTTCAACAATCTTTTTATGCCTCTACCGCCCTATTAGGAACAGGAGGAGAACCTCGTCCTAACATGAGCAAGATGAAGACCTCTAGTTATTTAAGATCGGAGAAAAGAGGCTCCTTTAATGGCCCTTTTCTATCCCTACCATCCTGTTAGGAATAGGAAGAGAACCTCTTCCTAACATGAGCAAGATGAAGACCTCTGATTGTTGAAGATCGGAGAAGAGGAGAGGCCCTTTCAACGCCCCTTTTGCATCTCAATGGCCCTATTGAGGATAAGAGAAGGACCTCAATAGAGATCGACTGTGTCAAAAATAGGAGAAGAGCCTCATCCTGGCAAGAGAAGATCTCCAGTTAAGCATCCTCGACAACTATGTTTTCAAAAAAGAAAAAAAAGAGGGGAGAGAAAAGTAGATCTATTGACAAATATTCAACCCACGTAGAATAAAAATAAGGGAAGATATCATCTCATTGAAATCAAAGTTTATTATAAAATAAGGGTCTATAAGATCGGTTACAAAAGGAAGAAGGAAAAAGCCAAAGCTCTAAGAAAGATCAGACTCTTCATAATTCGGACTACTAGCCATCACCAAAGATTTCTTTAGGCTGACGATCTCTTCCTCGAGCTTCTTTCTTCTTACCAAGTTATCG
Source organism: Cocos nucifera (assembly GCA_006176705.1). Taxonomy (NCBI): domain Eukaryota; kingdom Viridiplantae; phylum Streptophyta; class Magnoliopsida; order Arecales; family Arecaceae; genus Cocos; species Cocos nucifera. The sequence goes on along the minus strand of QRFJ01000258.1, from coordinate 659,513 downwards.
CAGAACATCCTGTTAGCCCTTCGGTAGTTTTTCTCTGATGCCTGTAGTCTTTTTCTTAAAACTTTTGACTCAGCTTCAACATCCTTAACAGCTTGCTGTTCGTAAATCAACTGAAACTTCAGTTGCTGAACTTCGGCCTTCTCCATCCTAACCAATTCTGAGAGTTTGCCAACGATTTCTTTCAGGAAGGCAATCTCTTTCGACTTCCTACTTGTGCCGGATTGATAACTATCGGTAAGCTACTTTTGAAGTCGAGCCATCTTGCTATTAGCAGCACGAAGCTTTTGCTCCAGCATGGATATTCTTTCACTTCAGCCCAACCAGTAGGTCTCATAGGCAAGCTTGGCATCATGCAACTACTTTTGGAGCACAAAAAATCTCTGAAACCAATCCCATTCATACCAGGCCTTATCGAAAGACCATGGCGAACTTTCCTCCAATAGCTAAATCTTCTCCTTTGCCATCTTGAGCTCAACTTCGAGAGAGCTGATCTTCGTAGTTAATGCCCAGGACTTGTCACTAGCACTTTTCTTAAGCTCTACCAATTCTCTCTCTTAAGCTCTACCAATTCTCTCTCAAAGTTATTTTTCTTGATGATGAAACTCATAGAATCTTTCATGTGTAACTTATGAAGATGAGTGACCTCAATCGTCACCTCCGAAGCATTTTTTCTGAACCTCTGGAGCTCATCTTCCATCTTCTTCAACTTCTTCTTCAGATGATGGATTTTTCTCTTTAAGCTTTTAACTATGGATCTCAGAGGGATACCTTGAGATAGTGGCTCAGCGTTGGTTGGAGATGAATTGCCTTGACTTCAGTCACTAGAATTATTCTGAATAATACTCACCACAGCACAAGTATAAAGAAAAGAAAGCTCATTTTCATTTCTTAAAATGTTTAGCATGCATCAGAAAGAAAAAGGAAAAAAGTATAACTATTGAAAATTCTAGACCTCAAAAGGAACAGCAACAAATGAGGTCAGAGCATTCTCTACCACCTCTAGCTTCTGAATAGGTTTGGTTACTGCCGCAGCAGGTTCAAAGATCTCCAAGGCAAATTTGGCAATGGGAGGCAGCTCTAACTTCTATGCTGGCATTGGAAGGACCGGCTTCATCATCGGATTCATCCATCAGAAGGTCGAGATCTATGTCCAGAAAATTCTCTGTGACCCTCCTCATGCAGATCTAGAATCTCTCTAAAAAGGCCTCCCTAGCAAAGGCAAATTTTATGTCTTCCATGGCCTTGGAGGACTTGAAGGCATCAATGGCTCGCTCCCTTTTGGCGCCGACCTCCTCTTCCATCTTCTTCTTCTTCTCCTCGGCCAGGGTCAAGGCAGCCTTCAACCCTACCGCTGCTTCCTCCTCCCTCCCCAGTGCCTCACGAAGATGCTCAACTTCAATGGTTTGAATCTCCGAGGCCACCCTTAAACAGTCGACCTTGGCCCGAATCCTTTCGATCTCTGCCTGGGCCTCCTTGAGAGCTTTGGAAGCCTCAGTTTGACTGCGATCCACTGCCTTCGAGTGAGCAAACAGATAATGCCCCAACTACAAAATGGAAATCAAGTCAGAGCTTCAAAGTGCATTTAATATCTAATCAAGTTCAAAAAAATTGATTACCTCAAGGTAGGCAGCAAAGGATTCATCAAACCTCTCTGCATCCTCTTTCCAAACCATCCTATCGATGATGTGTGAGAGGATACTCCCCTTCATTAAGGATTGGATGACCTCCCAATTGTTTAAGGAATCCTGCTTCTGGCCAGAGCTCTCATTGCTAAAGCACCCGACCTTCCTCCTGACCTTCTTGGTGGTGGTGTTTTCTCCTTCCTCTTCCTCTTCTCTATGACTTCCCCTACTCAAGAGATGTAGAGCAAGCAACTTCATCAGGCATGGTCGGACTTGGTGCTATCGCATCAAATTCTAGGGCAGGCGCTGACTAGATCGGCATGACCAAAACTAGCTCTTCAATGCAAGCCCTTTTCAAAGGTTCCCCGGCAATGCTGCCCTTCCTCTTAAAGGACTTGATTTCCTTTGATAGGTGGTGCCATTCCTCAGGAGTCATTTCTATGATGGAAAAAGTTAAAGTTAGATGAAAGAACATTGCATGATTAACTAGCTAAGCAGAACTACCTACTAGGTCAAGAGGACTGAGACCAAGATTAAATAGGATCTGATCATTCGAAAGTTTGGAAATTGGAGGAGCTCGGTAGTTCTTCAATCTATCGATCGAGTCCCAATCTTCTTTCTCAAGCCCAGAAGTCCGACAGATCGAATCTCTTATTTTCCTCCATGAAGGAAGTCCTAACTCTAAGAAAAGAAATGAAATAAAAAAAAATTTCTCCTTCCAGTTGTGTATGAAAGGAGTGCCCTTAAGCAACCCCTTCTTGTCGAACTGAAAAGATACATACCACAAATCCTTAGTGGTGGGATGATGTTTGAAGCTGAAGAAGTTATAAAATAGAGAGATGGTAGGTAGGACATTGGCCGTAATACACAAAGAAAGAAATCCTATGATGAACCTAAATGAGTTCGGCATCATAGCGGTAAAGAAAATATTAAGAAACTTAAATAGGTTGACTACAAAAGAAGGTATGGGTAGCCAAAGTCCTGCATGAAGGATTTTGACATACAAGCAAATTTGGCCTAAAGGAGGGGAGTAGGCTTGGTCACTAGGACCAAAAAGTTCAAGTTCATATTCAAGAGGGATTCTGAACTAGATCTTGATCAAAAAAAGGTCTTCATGTCAAAGTTTACAGGAGATGGTGTCAGGAATGAAGGATGGTCGGGATACTTCTATGGATTTGAAGTCCTTACAGGATGGATCTATCAACGCCAAATAGGCCAAACTTTCAGAACAAGTCGACCAGAATCCTTCGATGGACATACGGATCAAACTAAGTTGGAAAAAACCTCCGAAAAATCAAGAAAAATAATATTCAAGACTCTTTCGAAGAAATCGAATGGACAAATATGCTAAAAGATAGGAATAATCAAAAGGAGGGACTAGGAACTAACCAAAATCAATAGGGAAGAATAGGGAGACGGCGAGCTCGATGAAAGTCGAGCGAGAGAACCCCTAGAAATCGAAGAAAATGGCAGAAGATGCTGGTACTCTAGAGCAAGAAGGAGATGAAGACCAGAATGAAGAGAGAGAAAACTCGGGTGAATTGGAATTCTAAAGGAAGAAGATGAGCTTAAATATCTATAAGAGTTTGAGGTAGTTATGATTGCAAGTCTCCTCCGATCGATCCTAGTTTGACATGTGTCTCACTCATCATGATAGAGGGGTGGCAACGGGCGGAACCTTTATGGCGCCATACCTTGGGCAACGCTTCAACGGGAGTTTCAAAAATCTAACCTTTCAGGTCAAGTCATATTGAAGAAGCTTTGGCACCAGTGCGGAAAGTGCCAAGACCTTCCATCTTACTAGTATGAAAATTGGGAAAAGACTTCGACAATCGTCTTTCTTCTACTTTTTTCCTTCGAACTTCGAACTCGGAAGTGAAAGGACTATTATTGGGGTCGAACCTGCTCCTGCCTAAGTTAGGTCTGGAGTCTAATCCTAAGGTGGTTCCGTGGTAGCCAATCTTCAATCCATCGATCGATCTTCTAGGCTACATGAGTAAAACTCTTGAACCTATAGCATGCTATGGACCCCACCCAAGACAAGTTTGATGGTAGATTGTGAGAGTAGGCGAGTTCCTTCATTATAAATGACTAGCTCCAGTCATGCTTCTTTTTGGATGAACTAGAACAGTAAAGCCAATCACTTAAGTAGCTGGCTAAACATGCAATTCCTGCATAACCTAGCCCAGTCGATCTTGAAGCTAGCAAAATCTTCATCTAACCAAATCCCCGTCAGACCGAATTTCTTCATTATAGACTAGATCTCATGATAAGAGCCACAGATTGGCTGAGTTTCTCCCTAAGCGAACTTCAATGCTTTACCACAGACAGCGGATCTTAACTTCGTGGTGCTTGGAATCTTGTACGAACAGGATTTCTCATCCCCAAATTGATCGCTGGCCAGCCATCTTGAGACTTTCGGGCAAACTCCTTGCAGCTGCCCAAAGGATTTTCTTTCGATCGATCTTCTTCAGTCAGTAAGAAAGTTTCTTTCAGTCGATCTCCTTTCGGACGAACTCTTTTCAGTTGCCCAAGTGAACTTCCTTCAGTCGAATTTCTTTCAGTCACCCAAGCAAGCTCCCTCCAATCGAATTTTTTACTATCGTCCAGAAGGACCTCATCCTCTACACAGATTTTAGCTCCCAGCTCAAGGCAAACAAACCTCGGGGAAGTCCAAACTTCTCCAAAACTATTGTGATATGAAGCTCTTCATCGTTAATAGTCGCTCTATCCGAACTTCAACTATTGAATCCCAACAGACTAGCACGTCATGACAACGAACACTACCCTCCTGTAACAAACTCCATGTGGTCCCGAATGGTCCACTACCAGAAAGTTATGGCTGTCACCATTAGTTTGTTACATGCTCCACCTATATAAAGGATCCTCCACATACATTTCTTTCTTAAGCTCAAAACTTTATTTCAATTCTCCTTAGCACTCCATTTCTATTGACCAGAAGAGCTGACTTGATCGTCGGAGGGTCCTGCCAGAGCCACCCCCATCTTCGATCAGGACTTATCTTGCAGATCATCGATGGTGATCTCGTCTTCCTAAGCTCTAGCCTAGTCCGGCATCAACCAAATTCTGCACCAACATTTACATTCATACTACATAAGCTATTTAGGGGATTAGAGACCTAACCATAAAACCTAATAAATAAAACTAACTAATTTAATTTTGATTATGTCAATTAACTTGGACATCTTAACTTGTTACATTTTATCTTCACAAACTATTTTAAGGTCACAACCCATTAACTAAGATAAGATGGAGATTTGATCATCCTTCTTTAGCTCAGAAATTATTTTCCTACATCTGCATAACATAACTCTAATTTTTAAAATCAATTAGATGTCAGTCCTAGGAACTCAAGCTTACTATGACAAAAAACCCTAAGAATTGGATTGGATTAGGATTAGCCAATTTGATTGGTATCTAAGGCAAGTGGTTCAGAGATCATATCCCGAAGGAAAGTAGTTATCTAATTAGTTATATTAGCTTACCTAATTAAATTCTAACTAATTTAATTAGTGTTTAAGAAAAGCAATGGGGGGAATCCCATCGACTTTATACTTACCTAATCAGTTAAATGGTTGATCTTATACTTGGAAGACTTGAAGGTGATCTTGGCAGTTGAAGCTGTCAACCCTTAGTTAGGATTGATTACCTAACTTGATTGCTGACTGATATTTAAATCTAATTAAAGCACTCTTCTCTTTCGTCTCTATATTTAGAACTCCTAGGAACTCATCTTTAAAACCCTCTCTTATCTCTTCTCTCTTCTTCCCAAAAAGTAAAAAAAATTAAATTAAATTAAATTAAATTAAATTCTTATAAAATTACAACTTGAAAAAGGGAATTTGGTTGGTTGGTGAGAGTAGATCCAAATTTTATCATAATTCAAGAAATTTCTGAGTCCACAATAGGTGAAATAGATCAAGAACCTCAGGCCCTAATAGGTCTTTGCTATCCTATTAGGTCAGCGCAACTATCTTGTATCAGACTACCCTAAACTAATGTAACAAATTTTGAAATTAAACCTCAAATCATCAACACGCTCCCCAAATTCATCGGGATTGAGGATGCATATATTTTTATTAGAGAATTTGAGAAAGTATATGATACTATAAGGCTACACCAACTCTTAGAAGATGCTACTAAATTTAGGCTGATTAATTTTGTCCATAAGAAAAATGCTAAAAAATGACTTTGTAGTCAGTCCAACCTCTCGGTCACAACATGGGATGGCTTTGTAAAAGTATTCTTAAGAAAGTTCTTTCTACATCACAAAATAGCCAAGTTGAAAATAAAATTAATTAATTTTATCAATTAGAGGGAGAGTCTTTCTAAAATTGTTTGGATCGATTTAAGAACCTTTTGAGTCAATGTCCACATCATGGAATAGAAACATGGAGGCTGTTTCAAATCATTTATGAAGGTCTGGACCCAAGTTCTAGAACTATGCTAGAGTCAATATACCAGGACCAGTTCATGCACAAGGAACCTAATAAGGCCTATCAATTTTTAGAGGACCTAGTAAAAAAAAAATCTATAGTGGGAGGCAACTAGAGAACCTATGCCAACAAGAGATGGTATACACCAAGTTCCAACATCCCTAGCTGCAGAAGCCAAAATTACTGCTCTACAATGAAGGTTACAGGCCTTAGTTATCAAGACCAGCCAATATATATCAAATATCTACACCCATGTGTAATAGGTGTAGTACATCAGACCATGTCCTAGAGAAATGTCCCCTCCTAATGAACAACAAAAAATAAGTTTACACAAGTTAATGCAGCATACCAAAGACCAATAAATAATAACCCCTATGCATCCACATATAATCTAGGATGGAGAAACTATCCCAATATTTCATGGTTACAAGGTCCAAATATAAGCAATCCTAGCTTCAACCAGTCAAACACAAGGCCTAATCCTACAATAAACAACCCACCAGACTTCAACAATAATGAAAAGAAATTAAACTCTTTAGAAAAAGCTTACAAATCATGGCAAAATCGACTACTAATAATGCAACTATCCTTAATAATTTCATGCAAACCTCTAGCCAACTGCTAATAGTAAACACACAAGCAATAGCCCATTTAGAAATGCAATTAGGTTAGTTAGCCACCGTTGTTAGTAAGAGAGAAAAAGATAAATTGCCAAATTAGCCTGAGGCTAATCTCAGGATCCAAAACAATCAGAAACCACAGCAAGGAGCCCAGATCAACCAATTAAATGCTATCCATACATTGAGATATGGGAGATAAATAGATAACCATTTGGGTACACCTAAAGCACCTAAAGACATAGAAGATCCATTATCTAGACCTCTATTTAACTAGGGCCAGACTGAAGAACCTAAAGAAACATAATCTAATTCACTAGCAGAGCCCTCACCAAAAATAGTTGGACCAAATCCTAAGGTTGTAGCATCCTTCCCTAATAGACTTAAGTCTAACCGAAACTCGGCCCAATTTGATAAAATCCTGGAGGTTTTTAAGTAAGTTAAAGTAAATATTTTTTTATTAAATATGATCCAACAAGTTCCAATATATGCTAAATTTTTTAAGAACTTGTATACCAGGAGAAAGACCACCAATGTACCTAAGAGAGCCTTCCTAGTAGCCAGTATGAGTTTATACCTATCAAACCATGTACTAGTGAAATACAAAGATCCACGGTCTCCCACCATTTCATGCATTGTAGAAAAAAATTTTATTAATAAGGCTCTATTAGACCTAGGCGCAAGTGTCAACATACTATCATATTCAGTTTATAAAAAATTAGAGTTAGAGAAATTAAAACCTATAAGAATGACCTTACAATTAGCAGATCGATCTTTGAAAGTACCAAGAGGATAGTAGAGGATGTATTGATCAAGATCAATAATTTCATCTACCTAGTCGACTTCATAATTCTAGAAACTGAACCTATAACAAACCCGAATGGCCACATCTTAGTCATATGAGGGAGAACATTTCTAGCCAAAGCCAATGCTCAAATCAACTATAGAAATGGTCTAATAAAACTCTCCTTTGATAATATGTCTATAGATCTGAATATTTTTAATCTATCTGAAACAAACCAAGTAAGTGACCTAAACTAAATACAGGATAATATCTATGAGTCCATTGACCTTAGCAATGAAAAATTTGATAAGGAACAATGGACAAACCAAGACTGTGAAGAATTTAAGGAGATCAATGATATAGCTATAGTTAGTATGGAACTTAGATGGGAATCTCTAGTTGAACCATTATCCAGACCATTAGTGGAGGAAACATCCAAGTTAGAATTAAAATCACTTCCCAAGCACTTGAAATATGCATATCTAGGCCCATTAGAAATCTTATCAGTAATTATTTCAGCGGACTTAGACCCCATACAAGAGGGAGAATTATTGACTATCCTCAAGAAAAATAAAGAAGCATTAGAATGGACCATGGTTGATATAAAAGGGATTAGCCTCTCAATTATTCAACATTGAATTCATCTATTAGAGGAAGCTAAGCCAAAAAGGGATCTCCAAAAGAGACTCAATCCAGCTATGAAAGAAGTTATGAAAAAATAATAATATAACTCCTTAACAATAAAATAATTTATCCAATCTCAGATAGTTCATGGATAAGTCTAGTACAAGTGGTACTCAAAAAATCAGGAGTTACTGTAGTCTAAAATGATAATAATAAATTGGTCCCAACTAGAGTTCAAACTAGATAGAGGGTCTGCATTGATTATAGAAAATTAAATACGGCCATCCAAAAGGATCATTTTTTTCTACCTTTCATAGATCAAATATTAGAATGATTAGCAGGGCATGACTTTTACTATTTTCTGGATGGATACTCTAGCTTAAACTAGATTCCTATAGCCTCTGAGGATCAAGAAAAGACTATATTTACCTGTCTATTTGGAATCTTTGCCTATAGAGGCATGTTTTTTGGGTTATGTAATGTACTAGCTAATTTAAAGGTGCATGACTAGCATTTTCTCAGATATGTTTGAATGGTTCTTTAAAATTTTCATGGATGATTTTTTTCATCTTTTGATCCACCTTCACTAATTGTTTGCCTCATCTTAAATTAGTTTTAGAAAGATATAAGAAGAAGCACCTTATTTTGAATTGGGAAAAATGTCAATTTATGGTTAAGAAAGGCATAGTCCTTGGTCATATAATTTCAAAAAAAAAGGTATTGAAGTAGATAAAGCCAAGATGAATTTAATTAAAAACCTTTCACCACCAAAATTAGTAAAAAAATTCATTCTTTCCGTGGACATGCTGGTTTTTATAGAAGATTTATCAAAAATTTTAGCAAAGTAGCTTGACCATTGACTAACTTATTAGCCAAGGATGTCAAATTTAACTTCATACTTGAATGTCTCAAGTTTTTTAAAAATTTAAAGAATGTATTAACTTTGGTCCTAATTATTCATCCACTTGTATGGACTCAATCCTTTAAACTCATATGTGATACATTTGATCATGCCATAGGTGTATCCTAGCTCAAAAGATCGATAAGTTACCTTGAGTAATCTACTATATGTGCTAGTAGGACCATAAATGAAGCACAGCTTAACTACTCAACCACTAAGAAGGAATTTTTAGCTATGATATTTGCATTAAAAAAATTAAGATCCTATTTAGTAGGATCTCATGTAATCATCTATACAGATCACTCAACCATTAATTAGGCATCTTCTTTCAAAGAAAGATGCTATAGCATGCTTAATCTGATGGATCCTGCTATTACAAGAATTTGACTTAGAGATCAGGGATAAGAAAGGTATTAAAAATATAATGGCAAATCACTTATCTCATCTAGCAGTCACACCAACTGAGGAAACACCAGTCAACAAGTCTTTTTCTGATGAGTAGTTTCTGTCAGTAACCTTAGAACCATGGTATGCTTACATAGTAAATTTTCTAGCCACCTTCCAAATTTCAATGCACTAACCAATCAAGATAAGAACAAAATTTTCTCCTAGATGAAGTACTTCATTTGGGATGATTTTTATTTATTTAAATAATATCCTTATCAAATTATAAGAAGATGTGTCCCATATCATAAAGTTAGGAGCATTTTATTCTTTTGCCTTAACCAAGCTTGTGGTGATCATTTTAGAGCTAAAAAGACAGCAACTAAAGTGTTCCAATGTAGATTATATTGGCCTAACTTATTTAGAGATGCCCATGAATACTACAAACGTTGTGTTAAGTGCCAACAAATAGGCTAAATCATCAAGAAAGATATGATACCTATGAATGTAATTTTAATTGTAGAAGTTTTTGATGTATGGGGAATAGACATCATAGGACCATTTCCAAAATCTTTTGGGAATGAGTATATTTTAGTAGCTGTAGACTATATATCCAAGTAGGTAGAAGCCATGCCATGCAAGAGCAATGATAGTAGGATTATTGTAAAATTTCTTAAAGAAAACATCCTCACTCAATTTGATATCCCTAGAGCTATTATTAGTGATCGCGGGACATACTTCTGCTATCGAACCTTTGCATCACTGATGAAGAAGTATAACATCACCCACAAGCTGGCTACACCCTATTACTCACAGACAAGTGGACAAGTTGAGGTTTCTATCCGCTAAATTAACTTAATCTTTGAGAAGACTGTAAGTACCAATAAGAAAGATTGGTCATTAAAACTAATAGATGCACTATGGGCATATCGCACAGGTTTCAAGACCAACTTAGAAATCTCTATATATGCTTGTATTTGGTAAAGCACGTCACTTGCTAGTAGAACTAGAATATAAGACAATGTGGGCTATAAAATAATTAAACATGGACTTGAATGCAGCTAGAGACCAGAGAAAGTCACAGATCAATGAACTTGAGAAAATTAGGAATGATGTTTATGAAAATACTAAATTTTATAAAGAAGAAACTAAAACTTTTCATGACCAAGAAATTAATAAAAAATCTTTTATACTTGGACAAAAAGTTCTTTTATATAACTCTAGGCTATACCTATTCCTAGAAAAACTAATATCTAGATGGACTAGACTATATATATCCAAGGAAGTCTTCTCACATGAAGCCATAGAAATTAAAAATCCAAGTAATGATGTTACTTTTAAAGTTAATGGACAACGACTGAAACTATTCTTGGAACTACCTATTGAACCTAATGAAGAAGCCATTATTTTCTATGAACCTATCTACTCCGATTAATTTACTATCGAAGTCTAGTTGAAGACGATAAACTTAGCACTCTAAGGAGGCAACCCAAAATCTTTTGCATTTCACTTTTATTTTTCTTTTCAGTATTTAGGTTCTACTTTCATTGCTCTATTATTGAAGCTAAATTGGGGGAAGAACTACATCTGCTATCTTTAAGATTCATGCTACACCAGAAACATATTAAGCCTAGGTGAACTCTTTCCTTTTTCTTATTTTTTCTTATTTTACACTCTATTTTTCTCCTCTATTAAAGACAATGAAATTAAGTTGATGGGAAGATAAATAAAATAATTAAGTCCTCAAATATAATAATAATTATTCTTATGTACCTGATTTCATGCCGATTTGAAGTTAATCAAGTATTTTAAATGATGATTGATTAATAGTTTAAAGAATTTTTGAAATACTAAAGATCTAATTATTAAGAAAATCTAATAAATTATTAGGTTTAGAATAAAATAAATTTTTGAGTGATTCTAAAATTTTTTTTCAATCTATATCAATAAAGAATCTACTATGTATGGGTATGAGTGGAACATATCAATATATGTAACAAAAATTTAAAAAAATAATAAATAAAAAAATAAAAAAATAAAAAGTAAGTTCTAAACATTGATCTTTCATCAAGTAACCAGGTTCCGTTGCCCAAGCAAATGATATTTATGTCAAAAAGTGAGCAATATAAAGAAGCTTGTTATATAATTAATTTTAACTCGTAGCCTATTTGAGTCGAATCAGTAAGTTCGAGGGGTGTTCTATACCTAATGCCTTAAAATTAATTGGTTTGAAAGTCATTGGCCCAAAACTCGCTACAAGAATTAGATAGAAAGCTTAAAGGGTTAAAACATTATACTGGCTGTAATATATTTTCTAAAAAAAAATTTATACTCAAGTCCATACTAAAGATAGAGGATTTAAAAAATAAAAGTGGGAGTTGATTAAGAAAAAGCTCTAAAAATTTTATATTCTCTACTTAACTACTATTTAGGATGGAATTAATAATCCAATGATATATCTCTTAATTTTCTAACCAGGTATCAACCGACTTTAGGATGACCTGAAGAAACTTTCACATCTCAATAAGTCAATACATACTTTTAATTTTCTCTTTTACTTGAGGATGAGTTAAGCTTAAGTTGAGGCATGCGATAAGTACCATAAAAATATTAATAAGAAGCATCAAAATATATATTAATTAATCTTTATTTTTTAAGAATTGATGCTTTCTTGTATTTTGCAGGAAAAATGCTCACCAATATAAAGACCCCCAATTTGCAAGCCTAAGGAAACAATTTAGATTTAAAATGAAAATCAAATCTCAAAAGCCTAAAGCCAACAAAGAAGCCCAACCGCTCCGTTTAGCCACACGGTCCACACATGGCTCACTGAAAAAAGTCATCCGGTGTTTATCGAGGCTCATAGGAAAAAAGAAGTGGTGTTTTGGTGGTTCCCACCTGGTGCACAAAAAAACCTATCATACTATAATATTCCATGTACTCCCAAGCTCCCATCATGCGGTTCCACATACAATTAATTCCACAAAGGTCTTCACACATTAACTCCCTTACTTTCATAAATCTACATGGCCCCCACTTCTTTATTCTTTCTCATACAAGACTTCATGGGTCCCACCACCTCACCATCCATGCTAAACCTCTTCTGAACAAAAGTGCCTCGCACTAACTCCCATCTCAAAAATGCCCGATCCCACTTCTCCTCCCATTAAAACTCTTCACACGCACCTTCCCAAGTCTTTTACTTTCCACGTGTACCCACCTCCTTTTCCTCTTTACCTCATGCTAATTCCTCTCCTAATCCCTCATGGCCCCACTCTTCCACACACTCCCAAGTCACTAGGTAATGCTTCATGCAGCTTTTTCACACATATCCTTCTCACATCCTAACTCTCCCTCGATCTATAAATTAAGCCCCGCAGATCCCCAGGCCATGACATCCTCTTCCTCTCTTACGTTATCTCCCAAGCCACAGACACCCTCTTTCTCTCTCCAAACCGAGCCTTCTCTTCTCCTCTTTTCTCTTCTTTTTCTTTTTTCTTCTTCTTCCACTTTTCATCCAAGAAGTTTGAAGATACCGGAAATGAGCAGAATCTCAAGTATGCACGACTACAGGGCTAAGTTCTGAAGAAGTAGAAGAAATTTTCTAGCATGAATTGTATATTTTCTTTTCTTTATCTTTTATTTTTTAATATAATATTCTCTTACTTAATTTTAATAAATTTTATTTTTTATGTATAAGATCTTGTCTTTTTAACATGCTTGCTATTGATTAAGGTTTGAATCAACTATATTTGTTGGAATGGATTGGGATTGGGAGATACAATTCATATTTAATTTAATAGTTTATTTAAGAAAAAAATTATTGAATGCCATATTCTAAATATTTAAAAATTAAATATTAAATAATTTATAATTCTATAGGGATGGATCATGATCAAGAGATATGGTTCATACTCTAAGAAAATAAGTTATCTTAAATTTTTATATTAAAATAAATTATAATAATCCTACTAAAGATAGATTCAAAAATTCAGAATATCTTCAACTAATTCTTAAAGCCCTAATTAATTAGTACTTACTTTCTTTTATTTTAATTTGCTAAAATCTGAATTATTAACTTGTTGAATTTTTTTTAATATACTTATTTAAATTTTTATCTTAAAAATTAAATTAAAATTTTATTTTTAATTAAATTAAATATAACTTAGTCTACAATCTTCGAGAAAATCGACATCCGACTCACCACTATCCTAACCAATAGTAAGATCGATTTAATTTTATCTTTAGTGCTATAACGACGAGCATTAACGGCTATGGAAGTGAGCAGGCTTGATTGAAAGGCCAGGAGGCTAAGCAGGCTTGATCGAAAGGTTAGGAGGATAATTTGGGTATTGTTAGGATGCTTAAATCGAGTCAAACTAAGGTTTGAAGGCTTTAAAGGGCCCTAATTGCCCGTGGATGGAATAAGGAGGAAACTATGAGTCGATAGAATAGAGCTACAACCGTGAGAAGTCGGCAGAGAGTAGAGGCACAATAGCGATGCTTCAAGCAGATTTCCAGGCAACGATCAGAGCTATAGAGGATCATCTAGAGAAAGAGAGAGCTTTATTAGGGATTGTGCTTCTTGTTGAGAAAGAAAAATTATTGTATGAGGGTTGAGAGAGTATGATCTCTTATTTTAATTTTTTTCTTTTTTCATAGTAAAAATTTCATGCCTTATGGAGGTGAGCCCTTGCCTTGATCCACATATTTGATTGTGTCCTTTTTATTGCATCTTTTCTTTTTTCTATTGCGGTATAGACATCGTTATCGGCATTCTAATCTTGGCCTAGAGGAATCCATATTCTACAAGAGGGATCTTTCCAACAAGTAATACCATAATAAATGGTATCATAACAATTGGTATCAAAACTAGATCAGACGAGAGTGACAGATTATGGTATTATTGATCGAGATCGAGGAAGATGGAGAAGACAGGCTTAATCAGGATAGAGATCAATCAGTATGATGGAAAAAGTAATTTTTTCTTATGACAAGCAAGGGTGAAGGATGTGCTCATCCAACAAGGATTGATCGATACTCCCTTATATGAGAAAAAATCAACTATCATGGAGATGAAGGATTAGAGGTAGTTTCAGATGTAGATGGTGAGCACAATCTGTTAGTACTTAGCGGATGATATAGTGATCCCTGTGCTTAGTAAGATTTTTTTTATGGTTATTTAGATAAAACTCGAAGAGATGTAAATAGCAAAGTTACTCATCAATGCTCTCTTTCTCTATAAATAATTTTATCAGCTATGGATGAGCAAGGAATAGAGCGTGCAAGAGCATCTCAGCAACTTTCAAAAGATCTTTACCGATCTCCTCAGTATTAGTGAGAATGTTGAGGTGAAGACTAGGATATTGGTCTTGCTTTCATTATTTTCTTCTTTTTTTTGAGTCTTTGGTGACTACTCTTCTTATAAAAAAAAGCACCATCAAGATAGAACAGATTACTTCTATAACTATCAAGATGAAAGATATTACTTCTGTACTTCTCCAAAATGAAGTTCTCAGATAGAAGAATCGAGCCTCGAGTTCAAGTGATGATTTGGCTATGACGGTGACTGAAGGTGATAGTGACAGAAGATGAAGCAATAGAAGATCGTAAGATGGACAATCCAAGTTCAAGTTGAGGGGCTCCAGCAAGATTAGATGCTACCAGTATAATGAGTTGGAGAATCAAGTCAGAGATTGCCCATAACTCAAAGATTGGATGAAAGCTATAGTGGTGGTTGTTCAAGATAGCGATATAGATGAGACCAATGATTATGTGTTTATGGTCTTAGACGAGGTATCTACTTCTTTCCAGCAATGAATTTTAGATTCTGCATGTTCGCATCATGTTTGTTGCAGAGAGGAGCTGTTTGACTTTCTAGAAAGCAATGGAGGCACTATTCATTTGTCGTAAGGATCAAGCTATACGATCATGGATATCAGGACTATCAGTTTGTAGGCACATGATAGAGTAGTGAGAAAATTGGATAAAGTCTGACATATATCCAATTTCAAGAAAAATCTAATTTCATTGAATAAATTAAATTCAAGTAACCATAGATGGAGAGATGATGATGAAATTCTAAAAGTTATGCATGGTAATAGGATTATCTTGCGAAAAAGAAAGTATGGAGGATACTATCTCTTGGTAAGGAGCTCGGTACGAAGTAGAGTTTTAGATATCAGTGTGAGCTTAGCATGAGGTAAAGCTCTAGGTGCAAGTTGATTGGGCATGAGATGGGAGACTTGAGAGGATGACAGGTGACATCATAGGATGAAATTGCTATTGTCGTAAGAGGCTAGCTCGAACAGGTCTCAAGTCAGATAAGTCATAGCATATGATGGAGATAGGATCGAGCGGCCTAGTCAACACTCATATTTGCCCATCCATGAGTTGATAGGTATAGGCATCAAGATATGGAGGTGAGATCATCTAGAAGCTTTGAAGATTAGGTGGAGGCCAAATGTCGAGTTGAGAAAGAGATTGTTGAGAAAAACATCTCGAATTCAACCCACAGCAGTAAAACCCATAGCAAAGAAGCTTACAAAGCGAGCCCACAGCACGAAAAAGTCCGTAGGCATACCAGGCCTGCAGCAGGATACAGCCCACAGCATGAAAAAGTCCATAGGCATACCACTGCATCTTGGACTTTTGCCTCCACAACATCTCCTGCTGTCTCAATAAAGAATGATGCTCAGAGAGCTTGTGGCAAAGCTCCCTTAGTTCAGGCTCCTAGAGACCCTCCATCTGATCCTCTTTCCTCTAAAGCTCCATAATGTCTACCTCCACCCCCTTGTCCACCTGAAGATGTCTCTAACCTGAAGATGGTTCCACTTGATGAGCCTACACCTCACTAACTCAAGCCTCTTGGTCACCCAATATCTCACAACACCACAAACTGGTATTTTCTAAACCTCCCTAATCAGGTCTCACGATCTCGAATAGAATGTCCATAACTTCTTAAACCTGAATGAAGCTCTGGGCAACCATAGACTATCAATAGTGATGAGAAGCGAACAGTGGTCTAAAGCAATCCTCGAAAGATGCTATACTTGGTGATCCAAGAACCATTAGAACTAGGTGGTGGTAGCAAGCACTCAATCAATCCTCTCCAAATCCTGGCTCCTCCATGTTAGTTGTTGCACCAGGTGAATCTGGATCCAGTGTAGCCAAGATCAATCAAGCCCAAGTTACCATTGAACTTTCTAAACTCTCTCGAGTCAATAATATCAACATACTACCTACCACCCATCTTCTCGTGGGATCCCATAATATAGTTAAAATCCCCAGTGATAAGAGGAGGCAGGTCCTGTGTCACCATCCTGGATATCTTAGACCAGAGAACCATCTGCTCCCTATACTTGATGCTCGCTTATGCACCCGATAGAAGCCAAGGGCCTTCAGTCTACTCTAAGATGACTAAAGCTACTTTTTGCTCACATCCATAGAAAGCATCCAACCTGATAAATCTACAATGCCACAACACCATGATCCCCCCAGACTGACTCTTGGTCTCCACCATATATGTGCTCCATGATGGCGGGATCCATCTTCTTGCTCAGGCTAGGCTCATCCTCGATAGCTGGGTCTCAAGCATGACAAAAATTCGAGCAGTGCTACTGGATGATTCATTCAAACATCATTTGGAATGAGGGCTACTCCACCCCTCATGTATTCCAAATTAGTAGCCTTATTGGAAAAGCTGGAAAGGAAGGGGATCCACACTAGTACCCTAGTTCATCTGAGTTGTTATGAATATTGGGTCATGTACGGGCACTCAAGATTAACAAGGAGCTACAAAACCTAGAGATCAATGATGCCCTAGATAAAGCAAGAGAAGAAGAAAGAGAGAAGAGAGAGTAAAAGTGGCTAGGGTTCTTGGAAGAAAGAGCAATTTTTCATTCACTGTACATATAATTCTTGACCTCATTACATTGTATATATACCTATATAAAATAGGTCAAGCCCAATACTCAAGAAAACTCCCAATGGCTAACCTGATGTGATGCACTCCCCCAGTCCATGTACATCCATGTCTCATATACACACATCCCTTTGGACCAGCCTAAACAAAAGATTAGCCCCCATTAAGACCTCTCAAACCAAAGCCTCAAGTCATCTAGGATCAAACCAGATCCTAGTCCAAACAAACATCCCATGCATCTCCATCCATGCACTGAGCTGATTCGATCTCAGCACTGAATCGGTTAACCTGAGACTGAGTCGATCCACTAAATCACTAGGTCGACTCAGTTGTGTGCCATGCCATCAGTCCCGAAAACATACCTCTTTATCTAGCTTTTGTCTAAGACATAGTCGACCCACTTCTAAGATTGGATCGACTCACCCTCAACTTAGTTGACCTAGTCTCAGAGTGAGTCGACTAAGCTGCTGAAGCTGTCATCTATTGGGCTTTCTTTTTTTGTTGGACTCCTTATTTTCCTAAGGTTTGGGAGCACCACACCAGGTTCTATATGAGTATCACCCTCTGGCCCTACTGTCATTGAATCCATACCTAACGGTCTCCTCTCCTCCCCTTGGATGGTTTGCCTCAGCCAGACCACAGCCTCATCGTGATCTAAGCCCTGGCCATCCGACATGGAAGCCAAATATGTCAAGTAACCATCTATCTCATCCACCATCCCCTGCTCAGAGTGCCCCACCACTAGGCCACCTAGGTCTTCCACTGACGTATCTGTCTGAGCCACAACCATTTCCCCTTCCCCTAGAGTCCTAGCTGAGAAGAAGAAGACCTTAGGTCCTCCTTGCTCTGAGGTCACTTGTTAGGAGGATTCCTCATGAGTGTAGAATTCGGATCTCCATCCAAGATTGCAACTCCGATGATGGTGTCAATACCACAATATAAAAAAAGAAGAGATGCAAGAAAGATAAAATTAAATACATGGATTAGTCCAAGACTTCCCTCTACGAGGCATGCAAGCTTCACTATGAAAAGAGAAAAAAATACAAGAGAAGATCAAACCTTCTCAACTCTCATACATCAATCAATATCTCTCAACAAGAAGTACAAATCCCTTACAAAGCTATCAAAATCCCAAGAAGGACCCTCTATTAATATTCGATGCTTTCTGCCAGCCCTCTACTGGTGCTCTCGCTGCACCCCTAGTTCCACAGGTTGTCAGATCTTTTTAAAGACCTTAAATCTGAGTCTAGGTCGATAACAGGACTCCTATTAAAACTCAAAGAAGCATCTTGACCATTAGATCAAACCTACAAGCTTCCTAGACCACCTAATCATGAAACCATGCAAAAAAGCCTCCTAGACCCCATGAAATTATCTTGAACCGTAAAGGGGTCCACACCACACACATGGATCGTGTAAAATGAGTTGGGTGCATGTGGACCGTGCATCCCTCTCATCTGCATCATGCGGTATACTGTGCGGCAGACCATGCTGGGCGCTCGCCCTAGGCCACACTCGCATGCCTGTGGGCTACATCTTGTTGCAAGCCATGGGCTTCTCTATCGCAGGCTTCTCCTTTACTGCTGTGGATCGAATTTGAAATGCTAAAATCCAATAATCTCCACCTCGACTTAGCATTCAACCTCTGCCTAGGCATATACCTGACTGCTAATAGATGGATAAATATGAAAGTTGAGCCAGGCCACTCGATTTCATCTCCATCATTTGCTGTGACCTGCCTGACTTGAGACCTGCTCAGAGTAACCTCTTGCAGCAATAAAAACTTCATCATGTGACATCATCTATCATCATCCTGAGTCTCCCATCACTTGCCTAATCCACCTACACCTGGAGCTTCACTTCATGATAAGCTCCCATTGGCACCTGAAGCTATACCTCACACTGAGCTCCTTGCTAAGAGGTATTATCCTCCATAGTTTATTCCCTTCATAATAATCCTATTGCCATGCACGACCTTTAGAATTTCATTATTAGCTCTCCATCTATAGCTGCTTGAATCATGTCTACTTAGTGAAATCAAATTTTTCTTGAAATTGGATATATATCAGACCTCATCCAATTTTCTCACTATTCCATAATGTGTATGCAAGCTGACTATTCCAATACTCTTGATCGCACAGCTCGATCCATCCAACAAATCAATAATGCCCTCACTATAATCTAGAGAGTCAAATAGCTCCTCTCTACAACAAACAAGATGCAAATATGTCGAATCTAAAATTCACTATTGAGAAAAAGTATATACCTCATCAGAGACTATAAGCACATCATCAATCTCATCAGTGTTGCTACCTTAGACTGCCACCATAGTAGCCTTCGTTCAATCTCTGAGCTGTGGATAATCTCTAACTCGATACCTCAACTTATTACACTGATAGTATCTAATTTTGTTGAAGTTCCTCAACTTAAACTTGGACCACTATTATAGAAAAGGATTACGGCAGTGATTTGCAATCACTGTCGTAGATTAAAAAATCACTGCCATAGACTACCACAGTAGTTATTCAACCACTGCCACTAAAGCTATTGCTATAGGTTTATGGTAGTAGTTGTTGTAGTGGTTATCACAACTGCTACAGTAGGTCGGTATAGCAGCGATTTACTAGTTGTTGCTATAGGTGAAACTATCGCAGCAATATATAGCAGTGGTTAATCAACTGCTACTATAAGGTCAATAATAATGGTTTATCAACTACTATAATAGCCTCAATAGCAGCGGTTATATAACTGCTACTTTACCGATTATAGCAACAGTTGTTAAACCGCTACTATAGGTTCTATAGCAGCAGTTGTATAACCACTGCTATAGGTCATCTATGGCAGTGGTTATACAATCGCCGCCATAAATCTAATGCAGCAATTTGATAACTGCTATCATAGTTTATGGCAGTAGTTGGTATGCTATCTATGACAGTAATTGACACACCTACGGTAGTGGTTATTAACCACTACCATAGATTTTAAATAATTAAAAATATATATTTTTTAATTTTTAATATATAATAAATACATCCTATCATCAACTAATAGGTAAAGATAGGTTCTATCCCATTTAGGAATTACATTAATTCTATAGGTTCATTACAGTAATCAAATGATATGCAACAAGGATTGAAAGAAATTTTGACAGTATTTCTTCTTAGTTCTCCCACGTAGGAAGAATAAAAGAAAAATATTATTTAAAATTTCTTTTGAAAACTTCAGCATACTGCTTGATTATTATAATTATTTATAAAATTATTTGTAATTCTCAAACTATCTAAATTGGATAATCAATTGATCATTATATATAATTCTTCCATCCGTACAAAAATATATAAATATACAAATATCAAAAATTATGTATACTAATCAATTAATGAGTCTATCATTATATTATACAATAAACAAAAGCAATAAGATATAAATAGTAATCTAAAAATATTTATGTAATTAATTCTACAACATGAATTACATCCATAAATAAATCCTAACATTTATACCAAAACATTACCAGAGTTAGAGATGCTTGAATGAGAATATTAATAAAGCTCAAACTCTGCTTCTGCAGCCCATGAACCATCACTCAAATATATCTCTATGGAAGTTCCACTCATGGCCGAAGGATGGAGGATAGAGCTCCAAAATGTGGCTCTCGGTAGTAATCACCGCCTCCCTGGTGATCCCCACTGCCATGCCTCGACATCCAACTACTAAGCTATAACCCAGAGTCCAACGATCAAGAATCCACTAGTACGGCCTTGAACCACCAATGGAGGTTCTCTTACTAGTCGATATGGTATAGCCTAAGATCATCGACACGGCTTAAAACCTACCAGCATGGCCCAAAACCCACCAACGAGTATTTTCAGCTTACCGAATGGTACAGTCCATGGCATGGCCCAGAACCCACTAGTAGGGGTTCTTTTACCTACCGGTATGGCACGGTCCAAGGCTATCGACACAGCACGACACGGCCCAAAGTCACCAACATGGTCCAAAATCTGCCAGCACGATCTAGAATCAATCGACGAGGATTCTCTTACCAATCGGCATGGCCTAAAACTCCATCGACAGGAATTTTTTTACCGACCGGCATGATCTAGGGCCGCCCACGATCGTCAGTATAGCAGGGTCCATAACCCATCAACATGGCCCAAAACCAACCAACAAGAGTTTTCTTATCTACCGGCATGATCCAGAACTCACCAATGGGGTTCTCTTTAAATATTATTATAAAATTATTATAAATATTATAAATGATAATTAATAAATATTACTATAAAATAAAATTAAAAAAAATCATACTTACGGCTACGAGGAGGGGGGTCACATAAAGCTCCGAGGTTCACCAGCGATGGTGGTGCTAGAGGTAGCCTGGAAAAGAGACAGATAGAGATAGTGAGATATAGAGAGAGATAAAGAGAGAAAAGAGATAGAGAAAAAGAGGGAAGAGAGAGAATGATAGACAGAGAGAAAGAGGGAAGATAGAGAGATAGAAAGAGAGAGAAAAGGAAGGCCGAGGGGGTGGCGATGGCACAAGAGGGAGCGGGTAGCAATAGCGGGTCAGGCTGAGAAAAAAGAGGAGAGAGAGGAGGCAGGGCTGGCTAGAAAAAAGGGAGGCAAGGTTGGAGGCAGGGCCTACTGGGGAAGAAGGAGGAGGTGGGGAGGAGGCAAGGGCGGCTAGGAAAGATGGAGGAGGTGGGGTCAGCTGGGGAAGAGGGAGGCAGGGCTGGTGATGAAGAGGAGGGAGAGAGAGAGGGAGAGAGGGATGAGGAACTTATCGATGGTGGAGAGAAGGGGGAGAGAGAGAGAGCTTGGAAGAGAAAAATCAAAATAAGGTGGGCCAGGCATGCAGGGTGTGAAAATGACCGAACCTATAGCAACGGTTACTGAAAATCGTGCAATAGGCCTATTGTAGTGTTTCCAAAATGCTGTCATAGTTTAATATAATTTTTTTTTATTTTTTTTAAATATGATATAATTTTAAAATTTAAAATTCATCTTTATCATTTATTATCTAAATAATTATTATTAGAGGTCATTAAAAAAGACCATCTCGATCAGATAGCCCTAGCTTCATCAATCAATAAAATTTAATTTCGATAAAAATGAATGACGACATGATGATCTGATAGATGGAGACCACCGATGGATCCAAAAATCTACAATAATGATCTCAATGATGTTTGTATCATACTATCAAAGTTTTACTTCAATCAAATATCATTATCATGATCAATTTAGTATGGAATGATTTTGACCATTAAATAGAAAATGAGTAATCAAAAGACCAAACAACGTTCGATTATGAGATAATTTTTTAAATAAATGATCTTGGCTACTATAATTATTTTTATGGTGGTGATTGTAAAATTCAAACCATGCATCTAAGAATTATCCAAAACTATATATCACTCGATACTCATCCTTAAACTTCTTAAGTAATTATGCTTGTACTTTTGTAAGATCTACTTAACATGAATGATTAATATAAAAATAATTTGAATTTTATGATCATAACCATACAAAATGATTAAAGTTATAGCAAAGATTATTTATCTAAAAAATTATCTTATAATCAGATGTCATTTGATCTTTTAATCACATATTTCTCATTTAACGGCTGAAATTATTTCATACTAAATTGATCATGATAATGATATCTGATTCAAGTAAAACTTTGATAGTATACTATAAATATCACCAAGATCATCATTGTAAATTTTAGAATCCATCGATGATTTTTATCTATCAGATCAACACGAGGTTGTTGGTGATCGATGAAATCAAATTTTGTTGATCGACATAGCTAGGATAATCAGATCGACAAGATCTTTTTATGAAAATACTCTAATGATAATTATTTAGGTAATGAATGATAAAAATAAACATTAAATTTTAGAATTATATCATATTTAAAAAAATATAAAAATATATATAGCAGTGGTTATGAATGACTACTGCCATAGGTCTAGCTATGGCAGTGGTTACTAATAATTGCCATAATAGTCGAGATCTATGGCAGTGGTTATAAATAACCACTGCTATAGGTTTGATATATCATAGCGGTTAAGTAAACCACTACCATAGATTTTACCTAGTATAGGGGTTATATATAACCGCTGTCATAGGTTAGACTAATGGTAGCAATTACTCATAACTACTACTATAGATCAAGACTATGGAAGCAGTTAAGTAACCATTGCTATATGTCCATGCTATTGTAATAGTTATCAATAACTACTGCTATAGGTTGGATCTCTGGAAGTGGTTATTCGTAACCGTTGCTATATATAACCTATGGCAGCAGATATATATAACTACTTCTATATATTAGACTAAAGGTAGTGGTTATTGATAACCACTGTCATAGATTTTATGGCAGTAGTTTTCAAACCGCTATCGTGATAAACGTTGCCATAACTCCTTATTATAGTTGTGGACCATCCACCTTGCAATCGTCTACTATTTCAACCTCTGCCACCACTATCTTCAGTCACCGCCAAAGCAGGAGTTGCCATCTAAACTCGGGGTTTGGTGCTTCCATCTAAGAACCTCATTCTACAGAAGTGCAGAAGTGATCTCATCCATCTTGATGGTGCTCTTCCCCATAAAAAGAGTAGTCATCAAATACTCAAAAGAAGGAGGAAGCAATGAGAGCAAGACCAACGCCCTAGTCTTCTCCTCAATCTTTTCACCAATGCTAAGAAGATTAGTGAGGATCTTCTAAAAGTTGCTGAGATGCTCTTACACACTCTGCCTCTCACTCATTTACAGCTGGTAGAACTACTTTTAGAGGAAAAAAGCATTGGTGAGTGACTTCATCATGTATATCTCCTCGAGCTTCATCCACATCGCTATTGGAAAAGTCTTACTAAGCATATGGATCACCACATCATCCGTCAAGTACAAGCAAATTATGCTCACCACCTACATCTATAGCTGCCTCCAATCCTTCACCTCCATGGTAATTTGCTTCTCCTTGTACAAGAGAGTGTCAATCAACTCTTATTGGATGAGCACATCCTTCACCCTTGCTTGCCATAGAAAGAAATTACTTTTTCCATCATACCAATTGATTTCTACCTTGATTGAACCTATCTTCTTCATCTTCTTTAATCTTGATCAATATCGGGCGCTCTAACACTACTTGCTCTGAGCCACTTGTTAGGAGGATCCTTCATGAGTGTGGAATTCAGATCCCTATCCAAGATTGCAACTCCAATGATGATGTCAATATCACAACAAAAAGAAAGAAGAGATGCAAAAAAGACAAAATTAAATACATGGATTAGCTCAGGGCTTACTTCCACGGGGCATGCAAGATTCATTATGAAAAAAGAAAAAAAATACAAGAAGAAATCATACCCTCTTAACTCTCAAACATCAATCACTCTCTCTCAACAAGAAGTACAAATTTCTTACAAAGCTCTCAAAAATCCTGAGGATCCTCTGCCACTATCCGACGCTTTCTGCTAGCCCTCTATTGGTGCTCTCATTGTGCCCCTAGCTCCATAGGCTATCAGGTCTTTTTAAAGGCCTTAAATCCGACTCTAGATTGGTAACAAGACTTCTGTTAAAACTCAAAGAAGCATCCTAATCATTGGATCAAATCCACGAGCTCCCTGGACCACCCGATCGTGAAACTGCACGAAAAAGCCTCCTGGACTACATGAAACTATCCTAAACTGCTAAAAGATCCACACCTCGTGCATGGACCACATAAAATGAGCTAGGCATGCATGGACCATGCCTGGCCACACATGGATCATGCATCCCTTTCCTCTACACCACGTGGTGGACCATGCTAGGTGCACATATTGAGCAACACCGATAGGCCGTGCCCTGCTATAGGCCACGAGCTTTTCT
This sequence comes from Cocos nucifera, assembly GCA_006176705.1. NCBI lineage: Eukaryota > Viridiplantae > Streptophyta > Magnoliopsida > Arecales > Arecaceae > Cocos > Cocos nucifera. The sequence continues at coordinate 634,328 of QRFJ01000258.1, read as the reverse complement.
ATCGCGAGCTTCTCTTTTACTACTATAGGTCAAATTTGAGGTGCCAAAACCAACACTCCTGGGGTAGCATGCATGTCCATCTGAGCCTCCAGATAGTTTAGGACCTTGCCCTTGGCTCTATTTAGATTTGCAGGGCTTTATGTCGCTGGGCCCTTTTCCTTAAACCTTAGGCTTCTCAAGTGCTCGGTGATGGAAATCGTGCAGGGTTATGAGCATGCTTTTTGAAACTTTTTTCAAATTTTATGTACAGCAAAAGCAAAATTAATCTAATATTAATTTATGCATGCTATGATCTAATCATAAACCCTACACTAGGATCTAGACATGCGTATATGTAATAAAAAAATAAAATATATTCGATCAGCAAATCATATTTGCTGACCAACTTGCATTTAGAACATAATACTTGAGCGCGGATAACTAAACTCCATAATTCAAAACTATAGAAAGAAGCCTCTGCATTGCGATGCAGCTGCACTGATGTCCGACCTCTATGGTAAGTCCACATGGAGCTCCTGCTCCCGACCAACTCCACCAAAGTGCTAGCTCCTCGTCGGAGCCTTTCGACGGTCGATCTTTGTCGATCCGATCGATGATATTCTCCCAAACTTTTGGACACTCCAAAAGATTAGATGATGCTACATGGAGGATGATGAGGTGGTGGAGAAAATTTGATGATGATTGGACACTCTCAGCGCTCAAACTAACTACTCGAACCCTAAGTCGAAACCGTAGGGCTATCCACTCCTGAAAACCTGAAATCCAGACTCTCTAGATTTTTCTAACACTCAAGACTTGCACCCAAATGACCCTCATGCCCCTCTCTTTATTTTTCATGAAATCCTTTTCACAAATAGAATTCACATGCAAATTTTAACCATTTAAAATTTGCATGAGAAGGGATTAGAGGTAGCGCAGACACTCTATGCTAGATAGTTTCTCATGCCCAAAATTTTGCACTCCCTATCTATTGTTCTCTCTATAAGAAACCCTATATTCCCTCACGCACGCCCCAAAAAAAATTTATTTAAAAAAGGTGAGAGTCGATGGAATTTGCGCATGAGTTGGGATTAGGTTGGGAGGTTGGGAGGTTGAACTTGTTTCAACCTTCAACCTCCCACCTAAATTTAAATTCAAATGGTGATGAAACCACCTCCAACACCCATTCAAATTGTGTGACATGCAAAAGGACTCTCCTTCTACATGTCCACATACAAAAACCAAAAAAAAACTAGCAACAAAACCCATAAGGACATGGAGAAGGGAATAGATAAGATTGGATTTGTTTCACACTACTTGAATTCAAAATTCAAGTAATTCAAATTTGATCCAATGCTGGGACCAAGTCCAAGGGAGAATGAGAAGGGCGTGCACAAGCTTCAAAGGGGGCATGGGAAGTGGATAAGAAGAGGTGGTTCCAACCTATAACCAACATAAATTGAATTTAAAATTTAATTTAGTTTGAACTGGTCCAACACTTGGACTAGGTCTAAGAGAGAAAGAGGAGAGGTGCAAACACCCTTCTGGCATGGGAAAAATCATGTGAATTTAGAATTCACGTGGAGAAGTGCATGGGTTAAAAAAAAAGTTAGGTGCAAGGAGAAAGGAGTTTAAAATTCAAATCTTATTTGACTTATTCAAATTGGTTTCAGCCAAACCAATTTATCCAAATCCAATTAGACTAGGTCAAACCTAATCAAATTAGACTTAACCCAACTCAATAAATTTTTAATCAAATTAAAAATTAATTAGGTCTAAGTCTTGATCAAATCAGGCTCGAATCTCCTATAGCGATTAGGTCATCTCATGACCTAATCGGATCAAACCTAATTGAATCAAATTCAATCAAATTTGATTGAATCCTCATCGTTCAATCAAATTAAACTAATCAATAATCAAATTGCTAATTAATTCTCTAATAATATCAAAATTTTAGTCCAGTGGGATCTACGAAGATAGAGTTCCAATCCAGTGAAACTTCTAATCACAGAGTTTCAGTCCAGTGGGACTCTTAATCCTAGAGTTCTAGACCATTGGGACTCTTGATCAGCCATCAGATCAGATAGAAACTCTTATTGTATGTGACCCCAAAGGTTTGAATCCTAATCCAGTAGCATAGGAACCAATTTTTATACTAATCAATGTGACCATCTAGCAATGGTACCCAATGTTCGGATAGGTTGAATAGTCACTACGCAATATCCATAAACCTATGGCATAAGGTTATCATATAATTTATTCCATTGATCTCAATGCTCAAAGGATGATCTAGGATTTACTGCCAACCTAAAAAATTATCTATATTGTATTTCAAAATTTCAACATCCATCGTACGGACTATCCTAACCAAGATTTTGCTAAATTAAAATACAGTGATGCATTTGCTCCAACACTTAGAGGGGTCAATCCCATCTTGACTCACACACTGACTTAACAAGAATATGACTGCATCCAAAAGCCTTTCATTATTGAATTAAAAATTCAGGTAGCCCGATACCAAAGTGCTGTAAGTTGCTTGCAAGTCACCATGATGGTCTCAGGACTAAGGAATACTTATATCCATATCCTTAGCGAGCAACTCTTGATAGCAGAGAGCTCCGCAGTTGAGTCACGTTCAGTGAAATGTATCCTTACACTTCACGTGCATGCCATACCAGTATCCCCATACTCCATGATTAAGAGGATAGCTAACGCATATAGCACGCAATGACCTATACTCGATAACGTTGTCGTCCTTAGTAACAACGTATCATTTAATCACGAATAGATTTAAGGACTAAATGATAAATCATTCTTTATCGAGTCTAAATAATCCTAAAGGCTTCATCACAAAAGAGTTCATTACAGAAAGATATACAAAAATGATGAAATGCTAGAATAATAATTTTTTTCATTTATAATTCAAGTATATTTTTACAATCAGCTCAACTATCTACAATCTGAATGATTGACTTTAGGATATAACACCCAACAAACTCTCACTTAAACTAAAGCCAATTAGAACAGTATCGAATATCCATTTTTCATTTATAATTATTGAACTCTTTGATTCTGATGGCTTTAGTTAATGGGTTGGCCATGTTCTCCTTTTCGTTGATCTTCTGAAGCTCGACGTCACCTCATTCTACGATGTCTCAAATAAGATGGTAGTGATGTAGAATATGCTTGGAGCGCTGATGTGCCTTCAACTCCTTCGCTTAAGCTATAGCTCTAGTGCTATCACAGTAAAGCAGAACCAGACCATTCAAGAAGGATGCCACTCTCAGCTTGTTGATAAACTTTCACAATCACATAGTTTTCTTCATAGCAGATTGTGCGACATACTCCACCTTGCATATAGAATCGACCATAGTATGCTGCTTGAAACTCTTCCAGCAGACTGCTCCACTATTTAGGATAAATACATAACCTGATACACTCTTACTGTCATCATGATCTGACTAAAAATTGAAATTAGTATATTCCATAAGTTTCAAGTCAGCATCTCCATAGATGAGCCACTGGTCCTTAGTATTTCTTAAATACTTTAGAATTATCTTTACAACCTTCCAGTAATTCTCACTTGAATCAGACTGGTATCTACTCACTATCCCTAATGAGTATACCATATCTAGTCTCATACACGTCATGGCGTACATAATAGAATCCACTACAAAGCATATGGTATTCTACTCATACGCTCTCTCTCTCTTAAGGAGTTATTGGGCAATTTCTCTTCGAGAGAGAAATTTCATGGCCTATCAGGAGATAGCCTTTCTTGAAATTTGCCGTGCTGAATCACTTTTGTATGGTATTGATGTACATAGACTAGGATAACCCAAGCAATCTTTTAGATCTATCTCTATAGATCTTCATCCCCAGGATATACGTCATAGAGAATTGAGACGACAACCAAAACTTTTTTTTCTGTAATGCAGAAATATCATTTTTGATTAAAAAAATATCATCCACATATAGTATAAGAAAGACAACTACAGAACCATTAGCCCATTTATACACAGAATTTTTTTTCATTCTTAACAAAGCCAGACGTTTTGATCATCTTATCAAAACATATGTTCCAACTCCAAGATACCTATTTCAATCCATAAATGGATCTCTAAAGCTTGCATACCTTGGACTCTTCTATGGATGTGAAGTCCTCAGACTATATCATATATACCTCTTCATCTAACTCTCCATATAGGAAAACTATCTTCACATTCATCTGCCAGATCTCATAGTCTAGATGTGCTGCTATCGCAAACATAATCCGAATAAACTTGAGCATTGCCATCAAAAAAAAATATCTCATCATTGTCAATACCATAATGCTGATGATATTCCTTAGCAATCAGGCAGGCTTATAGGTCTCTACCTTCCCATCTGTGCTTCTTTTTCTTTTAAAAATTTACTTACACCTAATGGGTTTTATCCCTTCAGATGGATCAACCAGTGTCCATACACTGTTGACCTTCATGGACTCTATTTCGAATTTTATGGCTTTCAGCCATTTATCAAAGTCGGACCTCTGCATGGCATTCATGTAGATGATTGGATCCTCATCGTTATCATCGAGTTTGATAGGATCACCATTTTGAATCAAGAAATCCTAGTATTTGTCTAGTTGATGTGGTACTCTACCGAATCTCCTCAAGGGTGCCTTTTCAACGGGCTCTGGGTTTGATCTTATCAAATCCAGTTCTGTAGGTTCACTAAAATATGTTGGTTCTTCCACCTGTCGAACTTTACCAAGCTTAATATTAGAGGTAGCTATTTCTTTCCTTAGGAACTTCTTTTCCAAAAAGACTGTCCTATTGCTGACGAACATCTTTTGCTCTTCAACAAGGTAGAAGTAATAATCCCTAATTTTCTTGGGGTACCATATAAACAAGCATTTATCAGACCTAAATCTAAGCTTTTCTGCCTGCAAATATTTGACATAAGCCAGACATCCCTAAATCCTAAGATGAGCAAGTGTCGGCCTACGTCCAGTTCATATCTTATATGGAGTCTTTGCAACAGACTTGTTTGGAATATTATTCAAAATATAATAAGCAATCTCAAATGCATAACCCCAAAAAAAAATTAGCAGACTTGCAAACCCTATTATAGACCAAACCATGTCTAACAGGATCTGATTTCTCCTTTCAGACACACCATTATGCTATGGTGTTCCAGGAAGGATCCATTATGAGAGAATTTCATTCTCTTCTAGATATATCAAGAACTTATTGAAAAGATATTCACCTCCTCGATCTAACTAAAGAGTTATAATACTTTTTCCAAGTTGTTTTTCTATCTCGTTGTGATATCATTTAAACATTTCAAAAGAATCGAATTTACTCTACATAAGATAGACGTGCCCATACCTAGATAGATTATTAATAAATATAATAAAGTAGTAATACCCATCTCTAGCACATATATTCATAGATTCACATACATCAGTATATACTAGACCCAGAAAATCAGTGGTTCATTCATCTTTTTCAGTAAAAGATGATTAGGTCATCTTACCAAAAAGACAAGACTCATAGATAGTCAATGATTCACAATCATTGATGTCAAGGATATGCTCCTTAACTAACCTATTGATCTTATTCTTATTTATATGATCGAACCGATAGTGCCCATGATAGACATCAATAACATTATCTAGTTTCGGGCATTTATTTGACGGATACATTACACTAATAGGTTGTGATAAAACATAAATGCTATTTCTTAATTATTCTTTCATTATTGTGACATCATTCATAATGATATCACAATATTTTTTCTTTGTTGATAAACTTAACCATCTTAGGCCAAAAGTCCAATAAATATTATGTTCATCATAAAGGATGGACAATAGTAACAGTCACTTAAAATAATATTATTTATTTTAAAAATAAGCTCAAGAGTTTTCAATGCTAGAACTGGAACATTCCTTCCATCCCCAACATTTAGAAACCTATCACTATCCTCAATCTTTCTACCAATTTGAAATCCATACAATGAATTACATATATGAATTAGACTCTCGATATCTAATACCCTGGTAGATGTATTACAAATAGTAAAATTGTAAGGTATTATCATATAACATCCTTGCCCAGTAATTTCTTGTTGTTTTTTCCTATTCAACCTATTCAAGTCAAGAAGATCATTCCTCTTTGGGTCTGCCTAATTAGAGTCAATACTAGACTTCTTGAAATCAGGTCCTATAAGCTTGCCACTATCTAACAGTGAACGAAGGGAACTTACACTAGCCATTCTATTTAATTGAAAAGAAAATATAATATTATATTAGTACTCAAATTATTTAATCCTAAAGATTTGGATTTTAGTCTAAAGGTTCTTTCACTATTTTTATGAATTAGTAGCCTCTACCTCCAATTCGAGGAATTACACTAACTTCTTAGTGGGTACTGAAATTCATATAAACTACAAATGGACCCGAGGAAAGCTCTGGCCAATCCATGTGCATCTATAGGTAGGTTCATAATCAATTATTTCTCTAAATAATATTTAGTATTTAGTTTTTCCCTAGAAACTAATTCAGTAGGCTATGGCCTCCACTGAAAAGGTCTGGTTAGGTCCAATCATTAACATGATTGATTTCGGTGCATCAAACAAATAAAAACTAGGCCTGAGGAGAGCTCTGGCCAACCAGATTGCTATTCAAAGAGTGCAACCTAATTATCATTTGATGGATAGTAATTCTAATATTCAGATAAATACCAGGTGTAAGGCACCTTCAATGTCCACCTAGAAAATTGAACTTATTACTATTCACTTTAATAGAAGGCTATGACTCAGTAATCCTCATAACTTTATCATTTTTAAGGATCTAATAATTTAGAAAATTAGTTTACAAGTGATTTTATGATAGAAAAGATACGAACCAATTACTCCCACTGATTTTACCAAGTCAAATCCTCTCACTGACTTCATCAAGTCAATTAACGAGGATTAAGATCAATTTGGTCCATGGGCACCTAATTCAGTCTTATTGATTGAAATTAGTCAAACTAATTTCTAATGACATAAGTCAGCTCGAATCATCAAGTGATCTAATTAAATCCTAATCGACCATGTCGGTCAGGTAAGTAAGATCAGTGGAAGGGATATGCCATTAATTCATCAAAGATCAAATCAATGCTAGTAGCTCCTAATTAAAAATCATTAGTCTAGATTGCCAAACTTATCTTAGACACCGATCGATTAATTAGGTTCAATCTGATCAACCTAGTAATTTCGGACCGAACCGCTTAGCCATAAATCAAGTCCATCTTGGTCTTTGTTAAAGATATGGACTTGTCCAACTACAACTATTGAAGTTGAGTCTAAAGTATCCTTGATCTAATCTAATTCAATATTTGGTTAGATTTGATCAATTACTCTAATTTAGTCTATTTTTTAATTAACCTTGGATTGAATCCAATTAATAGACCTAATTCATCTAACCCTTTAACCCATAGTTTTATGCTTTTATCTTAGGATCTTTAATTCATAATTCTAGATCCTACTAGATAACACTTAATTCTTTAAATTAAGTTTTAGGCTGATGGGCTAGAGTTTGGCATTTCAAAAATTATTTTTAAAATTTTAAAAGATTTTCTTTATTTTTTGTTCACCAAATGGATTGACTCATTTCATAAATGCGTCAGCTTATTTTATAAACAGCAACCTATTACTTATTTCATAATAGAAAATAAAACATACTAAAAATTAAATCATGAATTAAATTTTAGATCCAATCTAACATATTCATGTTTATTTTTTTTAGATTGAAACTATTTTAATTTTTTCTTTCACTGCTTCATCTTTATGGGATATAATCACAGTGGCACCCCTACATGCCATAGGAGAACCCCATCGAATGGAAGGAGAGAGCCCTTAAACTCTACTTTTCTTCTATAATCTGACGGCCATGGCAACCAACCCAATCTGATTACTTGCTAATTAGATCTAACATATCAAATAGCATTTAATTTTTCTAATCACATATTAAAACATATCAAGCAACCCTTGCTCTAATACCAATGATGGAAATTGTGTAGGGTTATGAGCATGCTTTTCGAAACTTTTTTTGAATTTTATGTACAGCAGAAGCAAAATTAATCTAATATTAATTTACACATGCAATGATCTAATCATAAATCCTACACTAGGATTTGGACATGTGTATATATAATAGAAAAATATAATGCATTCGATTAGCCAATCATATTTGCTGACCGACTTGTGCTCAGAACACAATACCTGAGCGTAGGTAGATGAACTCCATAATTCAAAATTACAAGAAGAATTCTCCACATCGTAATGCAGTCGAATAGATGTCTGACCTCTATGGTAAGTCCACACGTAGCTTCTGATCCCAACCAGCTCCATCAGAGTGCAAGCACCTCATCGAAGCCTTTCGACGGTCGATCTTCATCGATCCGATTGACGATCTTCTTCTGAACTCCCAAATGCTCCAGAAAATCAGAGCATGCTACATGAATGATGATGAGATGGTGGTGAAAATTTTATGATGATCGAGCACTTCTAGTGCTCAAACTCACTACTCAAACCCGGGGTCAATGTGACCCTCATGCCCCTATCTCTATTTTCCATGAAACCCTTTTCACAAATAGAATTCACACACAAATTTTAACCATTTAAAATTTACATGAGAAGGGATGAGAGGTAGCGCAGACACTCTATGCTATATAGTTTCTCATTCCCAAAATTATGTGCTCCCTATATGCTTTTCTCTCTCTAAGAAACCCTCTATTCCCTCATGCATGTCCCAGAAAAGTTTGATTTAAAAAGGGTGAGAGTCGATGAAATTTGTGCATTAGGAATAGGTTGGGAGGTTGAACTTGTTTCAACCTCCCACCTAAATTTAAATTCAAATGGCGATGAAACCACTTCCAACGCCCATTCAAATTGTGTGACACATAGAAGGACTCTCCTTCTGCAAGTCCATGCATAAAAATTGAAAAAAAAAATGGATGACGAAACACATAAGGGCATGGAGAAGGGAATAGATAAGATTGGATTTGTTTCATACTACCTGAATTCAAAATTCAAGTAATTCAAATTTGATCCAATGCTTGGACCAGGTCCAAGGGAGAATAAGAAGGGTGCGCACAAGCTTCTCTGGCATGGGAAATCTCATGCAAAAAAATTTGGCGACAAAACCATAAGGGGGCATGGGAAGTGGATAAGAAGAGGTGGTTCCAACCTCTAACCAACATAAATCGAATTCAAAATTCAATTTAGTTTGAACCGATCAAACACTTGGACCAAATCAAAAGAGAGAAAGAGGAGAGGCACAAAAACCCTTTTGGCATGAGAAAAATCACGTGAATTTAGAATTCACGTGGAGAAGTGCATGGGTCAAAAAAAAAGCTAGGCATAGGGAGAAGGGAGTTTAAAATTCAAATCTTATTTGACTTGTTCAAATTGGTTTCAGCAAAACAAATTTATCTAGACCCAATTAGACTAGATCAAACCTAATCAAATTAGGCTTAATCCAACTTAATAAATTTTTAATCAAATTAGAAATTAATTAGGTCTAGGTCTTGATCAAATTAGGCTCGAATCTCCTATAGTGATTAGGTCATCTCATAACTTGATCGGGTCAAACCTAATCAAATCAAATTCAATTAGATTTGATCGAATCCTCATTGCTCAATCAAATTAAGCTAATTAGCAGTCAAATTGCTAATTAATCTTCTAATAATATTAGAATTTTAGTTCAATGGAACTCACGAAGATAGAGTTTCAATCCAGTGGAACTCTTAGTCATAGAGTCCCAGTCCAGTGGGACTCTTGACCTAGAGTCCTAGACTATTGAAACTCTTGATCAGCCATCAGATCAAGTAGAAACTTTTATTATGTGTAACCCCATAGATTCGAATCCTAAGTTGATAGTATAAAAACTAATTTCTATACTAATCGATGTGACTATATAGCAATGGTACCCGATATCTGGATAGGTTGAATAATCGTAATGCAACATCCATGAATCTATGGCATATGGTTACCATATAGTTCATCCTATTAACCTTAATACTCAAAGGATAATCTAGGATTTACTACCAACCCTAAAAATCATCCATATTATATTTCAAAATTTCAGCATCCATCATATGGATTATCCTGGTTGAGGTTTTGCTAAATTAAAATACAGTAATGCACTTGCTCCAATACTTGAAGGAGTCAATCCCATCTTGACTCATACACTGACTTAACAAGTACTTGACTGCACCCAGAAGTCTTCTATCACTAAATTAAAAATTTAGATAGTCCAGTATCAAAGTGTAGTGAGTTACTTACAAGTCACCATGGTGGTCTCAGATCTAAGAGACACTTATACCTATATCCTTTGCGAGCAACTCTTGGCAGCAAAGAGCTCCATAGTTGGATCACGTTCAGTGAAATGTATTCTTACACTTCATCTGCATGTCATATCAGTATCTCCATACTCCTTAGTTAATAGGACAACTAATCCATATGGCACGTAATGACCTATAATCGATAACGTTGTCATCCTTAGTAACAATGTATCATTTGATCACGAATAGATTTAAGAACTAAATGATAAATCCTCCTTTATTGAGTCCAAATAATCCTAAGGACTTCATCACAAAAGAGTTCATTATAAAAAAAATATACAAAAATGATGAAATATCAGAATAATAATTTTATTTATTTATAATTTAAGTATATTTTTATAATCAGCTCAATCATCTACAATCTAGATGATTGGGTCTAGGATACAATACCCAACAAACTCTCACTTAGACTAAAGCCAATCGAAATAGTATCAAATACACATCTTCCATTTATGATTGTCGAACTCTTTGACTCTAATGGCTTTAGTTAATGGGTTGGCCACATTCTTCTTTCCATTGATTTTTTAAAGCTCTACATTTCCTCGTTCCACGATCTCTCGTACAAGGTAGTAGTAACATAGAATATGCTTAGTGTGCTAATGTGCCTTCGACTTCTTCTCTTGAGTTACGGCTCCAGTGTTGTCACAGTAAAGTAAAATCAAACCATCCAAGGAGGATGCCACTTCCAACTCGTCGATGAACTTCCACAGCCATACAACTTCCTTCGTAGCATCAAATGCCGGACATACTCTACCTCACATATAGAATCGACCATGCTTGGAACTCTTCCAGCAAACCGTTCTACCATTTAGGATAAATACATAACCTAATACATTCTTACTATCATCATGATTTGATTGAAAACTAGAATCAATACTATATCCCATAAGTTTCAAGTCAGTATCTCCATAGATGAGCCACTGGTCCTTAGTATTTCTCAAATACTTTAGAATTGCCTTTACAACCTTTCAGTGATTCTCACTCAGATCAGATCAGTATCTATTTACTACTCCTAGTGAGTATGCCACATCTAGTCTCGTACACGTCATGATGTATATAATAGAATTCACTATCGAAGCATATGGTATTCTATCCATACGCTCTCTCTCTTGAAGAATTGTCGGACAATTTCTCTTCAAGAGAGAAATTCCATGGTCTATCGAGAGATAGCCTTTTTTGAAATTTACCATGCTAAACTACTTCAACACGGTATCAATGTACGTGGACTGGAATAATCCAAGCAATCTTTTAGATCTATCTCTATAGATCTTCATCTCTAGGATGTAGGAAGCTTTTGTCCAATCCTTTATGGAGAATTGAGACGACAGCCAAATCTTTATTTTTTATAATGCAGGGATGTCATTCTCAATTAAGTGAATATCATCCACATACAGTATAAGAAATACAACTATAGAACCATTAGCCCATTTATACACATAGGATTCATTTTCATTCTTAATGAAGATATACGTTCTGATCATCTTATTAAAATACATGTTCTAACTCCGAGATGCCTGCTTCAATCTATAGATGGATCTTTAAAGCTTGCACACCTTAGACTCATCTATAGATGTGAAATCCTTGGGCTGTATCATATACACCTCTTCATCCAACTTTCTATATAGGAAAGTAGTTTTCACATCTATATGTCAGATCTCATAGTCTAAATGTGCTGCTATTGTAAGCATAATTCGAATGAACTTGAGCATTACCACCAAAAAAATGTCTCATCATAATCAATACCATAATGCTGATGATATCTCTTAATAATCAGACGGGCTTGATAGGTCTTTATCTTTCTGTCTGTGTCCCTTTTTTTTTTGAAAATCTACTTACATCTAATAAATTTTATCCCTTCAGGTAGATCGACCAGTGTCCATATACTGTTGACCTTCATGGACTCCATTTCGAACTTCATGGCTTTCTGCCACTTATCATAGTCGGACCTCTATATAGCATCTATGTAGGTGATCGGATCCTCATCGTTCTCATCAAGTTCGACAGGATCACCATTTCGAACTAAAAAATCATAGTATCTATTCAGTTAATGCGATACTCTACCAGATCTCCTCAAGGGTGCCTCCTTAATGGGCTTTGGATTTGATCTTATCAAATCTAGTTCTGTGGGTTCACTAGAATGTGTCGGTTCTTCCACCTATCGAATTTTACCAAGCTTAATATTAGAGGCAATTATTCCTTTTCTTAGAAACTTCTTTTCCAAAAAGACTGTCCTATTGTTGACGAACATCTTTTGCTCTTCAGCAAGGTAAAAGTAATAACCTCTAATTTTTTGGGGGTATCCTATAAACAAGCATTTATCGGATCTTGGTCTAAGCTTTTCTATCTACAAATATTTGACATAATTCGGACATCCCCAAACCCTAAGGTGAGTGAGTGTCAGTCTATGCCCAGTCTATATCTCATATAGAGTTTTTGCAATAAACTTGCTTGAAATATTATTTAAAACATAATAAGTAGTCTCAAGTGTATAACCCCAAAAAAAATTGGTAGACTCACAAATCCCATCATGGACCGAACCATTTCTAACAGGGTTCGATTCCTCATTTTAGACACACCATTATGCTATAGTGTTCTAGGAGGTGTCCATTGTGAGAGAATTACATTCTCTCCTAGATATGTCAAGAACTCATTGGAAAGGTATTCTCCTTCTCGATCTGATCGAAGAGTTTTAATACTCTTTCCAAGTTATTTTTTTACCACATTGCGATATCGTTTGAACATTTCAAACGAATTGAATTTACTCTTCATAAGGTAGACATATCCATACCTAGATAGATCGTCAGTAAATGTAATAAAGTAGTAATACCCATCTTTAGCACATGTATTCATAGGTCCACATATATCAATATGTATTAAATCTAGAAGATCAGTGACCCATTTATTTTTTTCAGTAAAAGATGATTTGGTCATCTTACTAAGAAGGCAGAACTCATAGATGGTCAATGATTCACAATCATTGATGTCAAGGATATACTCTTAGACTAACCTATTGATCCTAGTCTTGTTTATATGACCGAGCCGATAGTGCTAAAGATAGACATCGGTGATATTATCCAGTTTTGAAAGTTTATTTGACGTGTATGTTGCACTAATAGATTGTGATAAAACATAAATACCATTTCTTAATTGTCCTCTCATTATTGTCACATCATTCATAATGATATCATAATAATTTTTTTATTGATAAACTATAATCATCTTGGGCCAAAATCATAATAGATATTATGTTTATCATAAAGGATGGACAATAGTGACAGTCACTTAAAATGATATTATTTATTTTGAAAATAAACTTAAGAGTTTCCAATGCTAGGACTGAAACATTCCTTCGATCTCCAACATTTATGAACCTATCATCATGCTTAAATTTTCTATCAATTTGAAGTCCATGCAATGAATTGCATATATGAACTGGACTCTCGGTATCTAATACTCAGGTAAATGTATCACAAACAGTGAAATTGCAAGGTGTTATCATATAACATTCTTGCCCAACAACTTCTTGATGTTTTTTCCTGTTCAGCCTATTTAAGTCAAGAGGATCATTTCTCTTTGGGTCTACCTAATTAGGATCAATACTAGACTTCTTGTAATCAAATCTTATAAGCTTGTCACTATCCAACAGTAAATAGAGCAAACTTACACTAGCCATTCTATTTAACTGAAAAGAAAACACAAGACCATATTAGTACTCAAATTATTTAATCCTAAAAACTTGGACTTTAGTCTAAAGATCCTTCCATTATTTTTATAAATTGATAACCCCTACCTCCAATTTGAGAAATTACACTAACTCCTTAGTGGGTACTGAAATCTATATAGACTACAAACGTGCTCAAGGAAAGCTCTGACCAACTCGTGTGCATCTACAGATAGGTTCACAATCAATTATTTTTTTAAATAATTTTTATTATTTAATTTTATCCCAAAAACTAATTCAATAGATTATGGTCTCCACTGAAAAGGTCTGGTTAGATCCAACCATTAACATGATTGAGTTTGATATATCAAATGAGTGAAAATCAGGATCGAGAAAAGCTGTAGCCAACCAGATCGCTGTTCAGAGATTGTGACCTAATCATCATTTGATGGACCATAATTCCAACATCCAGATGAACACCAGGTATAAGATACCTCCAATGTCCACCTAGAAAATCGAACTCATTACTATTCACCTTAATGGAAGGCTATGACTCAGTTATTCCCTTAACATTGTTATTTTTAAGGATCTAATAATTTAGAGAATTTAGTTTATATGTAATTTTAGGATAGAAAAGATAAGGATCAATTACTTCCACTGACTTCACCAAGTTAAATCCTCCCACTGACTTCATCAAGTCAATTGACAAGGACTAGGATCAATTTTGATCCATGGGCACCTAATTCAGTCTTATTGATTGAAATCACTAGGATCAATTTTGATCCATGGGCACCTAATTTAGTCTTATTGATTGAAATCAATCAAACTAATTTCTAATGACATGGGTCAGCTCAAATCACCAAGTGATCTAATCAAATCCTAATCAACCATGTCAACTAGATAAGTGAGATCAATGGAAGGGATATGCCATTAACTCATCAAAGATCAAATCAATGCAAGTAGCTCCCAATTAAAAATCACTAGTCTAGATTGCCAAACTTACCTTAGATACTAATCAGTTAATTAGGTTCAATTTGATCAACCTAGTAATTTTGGACTAGACCGGTTAGCCATGAATCAAGTCCATCTTGGTCTTTGTTAAAGACATAGACTTGTACAACTACAACTATTAACGTTGAGTCTAGAGTATCCTTGACCTAATCTAATTCATCATTTAGTTAGATTTGATCAATTACTCTAGTTTAGTCCAATTTTTAACTAATCTTAGGTCTAACCCAATTAATGGACCTAATTCATCTAACTCTTCAACCCATAGTTTTATGCTTTTATCTTAGAATCTTTAATTCATAATTCTAGATCCTACTAGATAATACTTAATTCTCTTAATTAAGTTTTGGACTAATGGGTCAGGATTTGGCATTTCAAAAATTATTTTTTAAACTTAAAAAAAATTATTTTTTATTCATCAAATGGGTTGACTCATTTCATAAATGGATCAGCTCATTTCATAAATAGCAACCTAGTGCTTGTTTCATAACAGAAAATAAAACATACTAAAAATTAAATCATGAATCAAGTTTTAGATCCAATCTAACATATTCATATTATTTTTTTAAAATTGAAACTATTTCAATTTTTTTCTTTCACTGCTTCATCTTCATGGGATATAATCATAATGGCACCCCTACGTGCCATAGGAGAACCCCATCGAATGAGAGGAGAGAATCTTTAAACCCTACTTTTCTCCTATGATCGAACGGCCATGGCAAGCAATCTAATCTGATTACTTACCGCTCAAATCTAACATATCAAATATGTAAGCATTTAACTTTTTTAATCATATATTAAAATATGTCAAGCAACCCTTGCTCTAATAGCAATGATGAAAATCATGCAGGGTTATGAGCATGCTTTTCAAAAAATTTTCAAATTTTATGTGCAATGAAAGCAACATTAATCTAATATTAACTTGTGCATGCTATGATTTAATCATAAACTCTACATTAGAATCCGGACATGCGTATATGTGATAGAAAAATAAAATGCATTCAATTAGCAAATCACATTTGCTGACCGACTTATGTTTAGAAGACAATACCTGAGTGTGGGTAGCTGAACTCCATAATTCAAAACCACAGGAAGAAACCTCCATATTGCGATGCAGCCGCACTGACCTCCAACCTCTATAGTGAGTCCACAAGAAGCTTCTGATCCCAATCAGCTCCACCAAAGTGCTAGCTCCTCGTCGGAGCCTTTTGATAGCCGATCTTCATCGATCCGATTGATGATCTTCTTCCAAACTCTCAGACACTTCAGAAGATTAGAGGATGCTACATGGAGGATGATGAGATGGTGGTGAAAATTTGGTGATGATCGGGCACTCTCAGCGTTCAAACTCACCACCCGAATCCTAGGTCAAAACCCTAAGGCTACCCACTCTTGAAAACCTGAAATCCAGACTCTTTGGATTTTTTTGACACTCAGAACTTGCAACCAAATGACCCTCACACCCCTCTCTCTATTTTTCATCAAAACCCTTTTCACAAACAGAATTCACATGCAAATTTTAACCATTTAAAATTTGCATGAGAAGGGATGAGAGGTAGCGCAAACACTCTGCACTAGATAGTTTCTCATGCCCAAAATTATGCACTCCCTATCTACTTTTCTCTCTCTAAAAAACCCTCCATTCCCTCATGCATGCCCTAGAAAAATTTGATTTAAAAAGGGCAAGAGTCAATGGAATTTGTGCACGAGTTAGTATTCGGTAGGGAGGTTGAAACCTCCCACCTGAATTTAAATTCAAATGGTGATGAAACTACTTCCAACGCCCATTCAAATTGTGTGACACATAGAAAGACTCTCCTTCCATATGTCCAGACATAAAAACCAAAAAAGAAAATGGCAATGAAACCCATAAGGGCATGGAGAATGGAATAGATAAGATTGGATTTGTTCCATACTACTTGAATTCAAAATTCCACTAATTCAAATTTAATCCAATGCTTGGGCCAGGTTCGAAGGAGAATAAGAAGGGCATGCACAAGCTTCTCTAGCATGGGAAATCTCATGCAAAAAAATTTGGCAACAAAACTATGAGGGGGTGTGGGAAGTGGATAAGAAGAGGTGGTTCCAACCTCTAAAACACATAAATCGAATTCAAAATTCAATTTAGTTTAAACCGGTCCAACACTTGGACCAGGTCAAAGAGAGAAAGAGGAGAGGCTTAAACACCCTTCTGGCATGGGAAAAATCATGTGAATTCAGAATTCACGTAGAGAAGTGCGTGGGTCAAAAAAAAAGCCAGGCATAGGGAGAAGGGAGTTTACAATTCAAATCTTATTTGATATGTTCAAATTGGTTTCAGCCAAACCAATTTATCTAGACCTAATTAAACTAAATTAAATCTAATTAAATTAGATTTAACCCAACCCAATAAATTTCTAATCAAATTAAAAATTAATTAAGTCCAGATCTTGATCAAATCAGGCTCGAATCTTCTATAATGATTAGATCATCTCATAACCTGATCGGGTCAAACCTAATCGAATCAAATTCAATTAGATTTTATCGAATCCTCATTGCTCAATCAAATTGAGCTAATCATTAGTTAAATTACTAATTAATTCTCTAATAATATCAAAGTTTCAGTCTAGTAGGATCCACGAAGATAGAGTCCCAATCCAGTGAAACTTCCAGCCATAGAGTCCCAGTCCAATGGGACTCTTGATCCTAGAGTCCTAGATCAATAGAACTCTTGATCAACCAACAGATCAAGTAGAAACTCTTATTATGTGTGACCCATAGGTTCAAACCCTAAGTCGGTAGTATAGAAATCAATTTCTATACCAATCGATGTGACCATCTAGCAATGGTATCCGACGTCCGGATAGATCAAATGGTCGCAATGCAACATCCATGAACCTACGGCATATGGTTACCGTATAATTCATCCCATTAACCTCAATGCTCGAAAGATGATCTAGGATTTACTACCAATTCTAAAAATCATCCATATTGTATTTCAAAATTTCAGTGTTCATCATATGGACTACTCCAATCGAGGTTTTGCTAAATTGAAATACAGTGATGCACTTGCTCCAATACTTGGAGGGATCAATCCTATCTTGACTTACATACCGACTTAACTAGTATTTGACTACACCCAGAAGCCTTCCATCATTGAATTAAAAATTCAGATAGTCTAATACCAAAGTGCAGTGAGTTACTTGCAAGTCACCATGGTGGTCTCAGGTCTAAAGGACACTTATACTCATATGCTTCATGAGCAATTCTTGACAGTAGAGAGTTCCATAGTTGAGTCACGTTCTATAAAATGTACCCTTATACTTTACCTACATGCCATACCAGTATCTCCATACTTCTTGGTTAAGAGGACAATCAACCCATATGCCATGCAATGACCTATACTCGATAATGTTGTCGTCCTTAGTAACAATGCATCATTTGATCACGAATAGATTTAAGGACTAAATGATAAATTCTTCTTTATCAAATCTAAATAGTCTTAAGAACTTCATCACAAAAGAGTTCATTACAAGTTGATATACAAAAGTGATGAAATATTAGAATAATAATTTTATTCATTTATAATTCAAGTATATTTTTACAATCAACTCAACCGTCTACAATCTAGATGATTAGCTTTAGGATACAATACCCAACAAACTCTCACTTAGACTAAAGCCAATCAGAACAGTATCAAATACTCATCTTCCATTCATGATTGTCGAACTCTTTAATTCTAATGGCTTTAGTTAATGGATCGGCCATGTTCTTCTTTTCATTGATCTTCTGAAGCTCGACATTATCTCATTCCACGATCTCTCTTACAAGATGGTAGCGATGTAGAATATACTTGATGCGCTGATGTGCTTTCGACTCCTTCGCTTGAGCTATAGCTCTAGTGCTGTCACTATAAAGCAGAATCGGACCATCCAAGAAGGATGCCACTTCTAGCTCATCGATGAACTTCCACAGCCACACACCTTCCTTTGCAGCATCGAATGCTGCAACATACTCTACCTCGCATACAAAATTGGCCATAGTGTGCTACTTGAAACTCTTCTAACAGATCGCTCCACCATTTAGGATAAATACATAATCTGACATACTCTTACTGTCACCATGATCTGACTGAAAATTAAAATCAATATATTTCATAAGTTTCAAGTCAGCATCTCCATAGATGAGCCACCAGTTCTTAGTTTTTCTCAAATACTTCATGATTGTCTTTACAACCTTCCAGTGATTCTCATCTGAATTAGATCGGTATCTACTCACTATCTCTAGTGAGTATGCCACATCTGATCTCATTCACATCATGATGTATATAATAGAATGCACTACCAAAGCATATGATATTCTACTCATATGCTCTCTCTCTTGATAAGTTGCCGGATAATTCCTCTTCTAAAGAAAAATTTTATGGCCTATCGAGAGATAGCCTATCTTGAAATTTACCATACTGAACTACTTCAGCATAGTATCGATGTACGTGAACTAGGATAATCCAAGCAATCTTTTAGATCTATCTCTATAGATCTTCATCTCTATGATGTAGGAAACTTCTTCCAAATCCTTCATGAAGAACTGAGACGATAGCTAAATCTTTATTTTCTATAATGCAGGGATGTCATTTTCGATTAAAAGAATATCATCCACATACAGTACAAAAAATATAACTACAAAATCATTAGCCTATTTATATACATAGGATTTCTCTTTGTTCTTAACGAAGACATACATTCTAATCACCTTATCAAATTGCATGTTCCAACTCCAAGATGCCTACTTCAATCCATAGATGGATCTCTGAAGCTTACACACCTTGGACTTATCTATGGATATGAAACCCTCAGGCTGTATCATATAAACCTCTTCATCTATTTCTCTATATAGGAAAGTTGTCTTTACATCCATCTACCAGATCTCATAGTTTAGATATGTTGCTATCATAAGCATAATCTGAATGGACTTGAGCATTGCCACCAAAAAATATCTCATCATAGTCAATACCATAATGCTGATGATATCTCTTGGTAATCAGACAGGCTTTATAGGTCTCCACCTTCCCATCTATGCTCCTTTTTCTTTTGAAAATCTACTTATACCTAATGAATTTTTTTTCTTCAGGTGGATCAACCACGGTCCATACATTATTAATCTTTATGAACTTCATTTCAAACTTCATGACTTTCAGCCACTTATCAAAGTCGGACCTCTGCATGGCATCCATGTAGGTGATCAGATCCTCATCATTCTCATCAAGTTCAACAGGATCTCCGTCTTGAACTAAAAATCATTGTATCTATCTAGTTGATGCAGTACTCTACCAAATCTCCTCAAGGGTGCCTCTTCAATGGGCTCTGAATTTTGTTTTTATTAAATTCAGTTATGTAGGTTCACTAGAATGTATTGGTTCATCTACCTATCGAATTTCACCAAACGTAATATTAGAGGTACCAGTTTCTTTTCTTAAAAACTTCTTTTTTAGAAAGACTTTCCTATTGCTGATGAACACCTTTTGTTCTTCAACAAGGTAGAAGTAATAACCCCTAGTTTTCTTGAGGGATCATATAAATAAGCATTTACCAGACCTAGGTCCAAGCTTTTCTGCCTGCAAATATTTGACATAAATCGAACATCTCCAAACCCTAAGGTGAGTGAGTGTCAGCCTATGCCTAGTCTATATCTCATATGGAGTCTTTGCAACAGACTTGTTCAGATTATTGTTCAAAATGTAACAAGCGGTCTCAAGTGCATAATCCCAAAAAGAAATTGGTTGACTCACAAATTCCATCATGGACCGAACTATGTCTAACAAGGTCTGATTTCTCCTTTCAAACACCATTATGCTATGGTGTTTTAGGAGGTGTCCATTATAAGAGAATTTCATTCTCTCCTAGATATGTCAAGAACTCATTGGAAAGGTATTCACCTCCTTGGTCTGATCAAAGAATTTTAATACTCTTTCCAAGTTATTTTTCTACCACATTGCAATATCGTTTGAACATTTCAAACGAATCAGATTTACTCTTCATAAGATAAATGTACCCATACCTAGATAGGTCATTAGTAAATATAATGAAGTAGTAATATCCACCTCTAGCACATATGTTCATAGATCCACATATATCAATATGTACTAGACCTAGAAGATCAGTGGCCTGTTCATCTTTTCTAGTAAAAGATGATTTGGTCATCTTACCAAGAAGACAGGACTCATAGATAGCTAATAATTCACAATCATTGATGTCAAGGATATGCTCCTTGACAAATCTGTTGATCCTATTCTTATTTATATGATCGAGCCAATAGTGCCAAAGATAGACATCGATGATATTATCTAGTTTTGAACATTTATTTGACATATACATTATGCTAATAGACTGTGATAAAATATAAATGCTATTTCTTAATTATCCTCTCATTATGATGACATCATTCATAATGATATCATAATAATTTTTTTTTATTAATAAACTATAACCATCTTGGGTCAAAAGCCCAATAGATATTATGTTTATTATAAAGGATGCACAATAGTGATAGTCACTTAAAATGACATTATTTATTTTGAAAACAAGCTCAAGAGTTTTCAATGCTAGGACTGGAGCATTCCTTCTATCCCTAACATTTAGGAACCTATCACCATCCTCAAACTTTCTATCAATTTGAACTTCATGCAATAAATTGCATATGTGAACTAAACTCTCAGTATCTAATACCCTGATGGATGTATAACAAATAGTAAAATTGCAAGGTGTTATCATATAATATTCTTGCCTAGCAACTCCTTGCTATTTTTTCCTGTTCAGCCTATACAAGTCAAGAGAATCATTTTTCTTTGCGTCTGGCTGATTAGGGTCAACACTAGACTTCTTGTAATTATTAGATGTGTGCTCTATAAGCCAAATTGGCTAACACTTTTAGTATACTTCTAAGGGCAATTTTATAATTTTGACTATAAATTAATAAAAAAATTATTTTCTATCATAGTATGTATTTAAAGTGTATGTGATACATCCTTTAAGTTAATGGTAATGATAATTCATATTTTTAAAGAGTTAAAAATTTAAGACATGAATTTTCATAATTAACTCATAAACTGCTTCCGACCGTAGGATCATTACGAAGATGGTGATTAATCTGAAAGGTTGGTGTACGATCGCTTTCTTTAAGTAGATGAATCTTAAGTCTATAGTGTGGAGATACTGAAGTGAGAGTACAGGTACTCATTAGAGAACAAGGGCATTGAGCATGACCACCTCGAGCATTCATAAGAAAGTCTACCTTTTCATCGATGACTGGCTCGATGTTGCAGTAGTATATCTGGTTCTTTGATCTAAGGTGCATCGACAATTCACCTTGAGGGTATTGTAGTTTGACTACACTATAACTCGATCTCCTAGCCATTCAAAATTCTGAGGTATATGTTGGCTATAGTATGTTCATTGTAGAAATTGGATTGCACCAATATGGAATCTATCTACCTCCGTAGATGAGGAGTAGCCCTATGATGATCATGAGAATCGAGTCCATAAGTCTATGGCCATGGCAGAGTGAAGATGATAGAAAGAGTTTCTATAAGGATTTCATATAGGACTCGAATCGAATGATTAATTCATATGATGGATATTGGGTTTGACGAGTTCATCTTAACCCTAATCGATCGAAGCTCAATATAAAAGAATACAATCACATAGATAGCTATATCGAGAGGTTCACTTTTAGTTTTGATGGGTTGCCACCATATATTGCTAGGTATTACTGGTGGATTTTGAAAGTAATTAGAATAATTTTGATGATCGATCATTCTAATTGTATGAATCAAAAAAGTTCTGATCTATCGAAAGGTATTTCGATGATGTCGATGATGGAGATCATGACATATCTCATTATCATACGAAACTAAACCTAACTGAATCACACAAATAAGGGTTTAGATCTAGATGTCATTAATTGAGCTAATCTAGTTCGATTGATTTGGATTAGATCCAATCAGGTTCAAGGTAATCGTGCTAGCACATGATTGAGCCTGACTTTCTCTTTCTGTAATCTTTCTGATTCATCACAACCAAGTCAAATTTGATTTAACTTATTTCTATATCTTGAATGGGATTATTTTCATCTGATTGGAATAAGTCTAAGTTAGATTAATTATAAAAATTAAATCTATTCCTAGTGCAATTGGACTAGGGTCAATAGTTGACCCAATTAAGAGAATTGAGGGTCACATATTCAAATAATTTTAGAAACTTTTCTAAAAATTATTTTGCTTTAACTTTTATATATCTGATAGGACACGAGTTATACTTTGGGTGTGCAAAATTTTGTGATTTTTGGAGGTTCCTAGACTGGGTTTTGATAGAGTTAGATTTGGATCAAACTCTTGAGGGAAGAATCCTAAACACACATGGACTCTTCCTTATCCTTTCATGCTGCCACCTTCTAGATGGATTTTTGATGTCAAAACTAGAAGAAATCTAGGGTTTTTCATGGAGATCAGGTTTAGGAGTCCCAATGGTCGAATTAATAAGGTTTTTGGTCAAAAAGGGATTCTTTATAATGCTATGTCTTGTATAAGAACTCTTCTCATGAAATTGCCTCAATGTAATTTATTTTTTCCACACCCAAAGGAGTCTTCCCTTTGATATCCATGCTCACTCTATCCTATCTCTCCCTCTCTTCTACATGTCTAAAAAGTTAGGCATAAATCTGAGTTGAAGGTCCAAGGTTTTTGGCACAAGATTTAGCATCTACGCAACGGTGTTCGTGAGACGAATAAGCTGCGCTCAGAAGTCATTTTGAAGGCCTTTCGAATCAGATCTAGATCTAATTTTTGGAAAAAAGATTCATGAGGAGAAGATATTCAGATTCTATTTAAGTGGATACTGGTAGAGGTCAAGTGCGTGCGTGGCTTCATCCAGAATCTCAGGAATCAATAGGATCATCGCAAGATAATTAGATTACCAAATCAGGTACTTAAAATTAAATCTAATTTAATTTTATTTTTTTAACTTTTAATATCAAATCTCTATGATCAGATCTGAGAAGTCTCAGATCTTATTAGAATTTTAGAAAAAAAATTTTAAAATATTTCTTCAGATTCAATTAGATCTGAACGATCCTGTGCTGGAAAAATAGATTTTTTCTTCAGTAATCAGGTCCTATAAGCTTATCACTATCCAATAGTGAACAGAGCGGACTTACACTAGCCATTCTATTTAGCTAAAATGAATACACAAGACCATATTAGTACTTGAATTATTTAACTCTAAAGAATTAGACTTTAGTCTAAAGGTCCTTCCACTATTTTCATGAATTGATAGCCTCTACCTCCAATTTGAGGAATTACACTAACTCCTTAGGGGGTACTGAAATCCATATAAACTACAAACGGGCATAAGAAAAGGTCTGGCCAATCTGTGTGCATCTACAGATAGGTTCACAACCAATTATTTCTTCAAATAATTTTTAGAATTTAGTTTTACCCCAAAAACTAATTCAGTAGGCTATGGCCTCTACTGAAAAGGTCTGGTTAGGTCCAACCATTAACATGATTGAGTTTGGTGCATCAAACAAATAAAAACTAGGCCTGAGAAAAGCTTTAACTAACCTGATCACTATTTAGAGAGTGCGACCTAATCATTATTTAATGGAATAATTTCAATATTCAGATAAACACCAGGTGTAAGGCACCTCCAATGTCCACCTAGAAAATCGGACTCATTACTATTCACCTTAATGGGAGGCTATGACTCAGTTATCCCCATAACTTTATTATTTTTAAGAATCTAATAATTTAGAAAATTTAGTTTACATGTGATAGGATAAAAAAGATACTAACCAATTACTTCCACTGACTTTACCAAGTCAAATCTTTCCACTGACTTCATCATGTCAATTGACGAGGACTAGGATCAATTTCGATCTATGGGTACCTAATTCAGTCTTGCTAATTGAAATCAATCAAACTAGTTTCTAATGACATGGGTCAACTCAAATCACCAAGTGATCTAATTAAATCCTAATCGACCATGTCAGCCAGGTAAGTGAGATCAGTGGAAGAGATATGCCATTAACTCGTCAAAGATCAAATTAGTGCAAGTAGCTCTTAATTAAAATCACTGGTCTAGATTGCCAAACCTACTTTAGACACCAATCGATTAATTAGGTTTAATCTAATCAATCTAGTAATTTCAGACTGGATCGCTTAGCCATGAATCAAGTCCATCTTGGTCTTTGTTAAAGATATGAACTTGTCCAACTACAATTATTGAAGTTTAGTCTAGATTATCCTTGACCTAATCTAATTCAATATTTGGTTAGATTTAATCAATTACTCTAGTTTAGTCTATTCTTTAACTAACCTTAGGTCTAACCCAATTAATGGACCTAATTCATCTAATCTTTTAACTCATAGTTTTATGCTTGTCTTAGAATCTTTAATTTATAATTCTAGACCCTGCTAGATAATATTTAATTCTTTTAATTAAGTTTTGGACTGATGGATCAAGATTTGGCATTTCAAAAATTATTTTTAAAATTTTAAAAAAAAATTTCTATTTTTTGTTCACCAAATAGGTTGACTCATTTCACAAATGGGTCAGCTCATTTCATAAATAGCAACCTATTACTTGTTTCATAATAGAAAATAAAACATACTAAAAATTAAATCATGAATCAAATTTTAGATTCAATCTAACATATTCATATTTAATTTTTTCAGATTGAAACTCGTTTGATTTTTTCTTTCGCTGCTTTATCTTCATGGGATATAATCGCAGCGGCACCCCTATACGCCATAGAAAAATCCCATCGAATGAAAGGAGAGGGCCTTTAAATCCTACTTTTCTCCTATGATCGAATGGCCATGACAACCAACCCAATCCGATTACTTGCTACTCAGATCTAACATATCAAATATATAAGCATTTAATTTTTCTAATCACATATTAAAACATGTCAAGCAACCCTTGCTCTGATACCAATGATGGAAATCGTGCAGGATTATGAGGATGCTTTTTGAAACATTTTTCAAATTTTATGTGCAGTAGAAGCAAAATTAATCTAATATTAATTTATACATGCTATGATCTAATCATTAATCCTACACTAGGATCTAGATATGTATATATGTAATAGAAAAACAAAATGCATTCGATTAGAAAATTACATTTGCTGATCGACTTGTGTTCAGAACATAATACCTGAGCACGGATAGCTGAACTCTATAATCTATAATTGCAGGAAGAAGCCTCTGCATCGTGATGCAGTCGCACTAACGTTCGGCCTCTATGGTGAGTCTACATGAAACTTCTAGTTCCGACCAGCTCCATCAGAGTGCTAGCTTCTCATTGGAGCCTTTTGATGGCCAATTTTCATCAATCCAATCGACGATCTTCTTCCAAACTCTTGGATGCTCCAGCAGATCAGAGGATGCTACATGAAGGATGATGAGGTGGTGGTGAAAATTTTATGGTAATCGGGCACTCTCAGTGCTCAAACTCACTACCCAAACTCTGTGTCGAAACCCTAGGACTACCCACTCCCAAAAACCTGAAATATAGACTCTCTAGATTTTTTTGACACTTAGAACCTGCACCCAGATGACCCTCACACCCCTCTCTCTATTTTCCATGAAACCCTTTTCACAAATAGAATTCACACGCAAATTTTAACCATCGAAAATTTGCATGAGAAGGGATGAGAGGTAGTGCAGACACTCTATGCTAGATAGTTTCTCATGCCCAAAATTGTGCACTCCCTATCTACTTTTCTCTCTCCAAGAAACCCTCTATTCCCTCATGCATGCCCTAGAAAATTTTGATTTAAAAATGATGAGAGTTGATGGAATTTGTGCATGAGTTAGAATTAGGTTGGGAGGTTGAGCTTATTTCAACCTCCCACCTAAATTTAAATTCAAATGGTGATGAAACCCCTTCCAACGCCCATTCAAATTATGACACACATAGAAGGACTCTCCTTCTGTGTGTCCACATACAAAAACCAAAAAAAAAAATGGCGACAAAACCCATAAGGGCATGGAGAAGGGAATAGATAAGATTGTATTTGTTTCATACTACTTGAATTCAAAATTCAAGTAATTCAAATTTGATCAAATGCTTGGACCAAGTCCAAGGGAGAATGAGAAGGGCATGCACAAGATTCTCTGGCATGGGAAATCTCATACAAAAAAATTTGGCAACAAAACCATAAGGGGGCATGGGAAGTGGATAAGAAGAGGTGGTTCCAACCCCTAACCAACATAAATTGAATTCAAAATTCAATTTAGTTTGAACCGGTCCAACACTTGGACCCGATCAAAGAGAGAAAAAGGAGAGGTGCAAACACCCTTCTGGCATGGGGAAAATCATGTGAATTTAGAATTCACGTGGAGAAGTGTGTGGGTTAAAAAAAAAGCCAGGCGAGGGACAAGGGAGTTTAAAATTCAAATCTTATTTGACTTATTCAAATTAGTTTCAACCAAACTAATTTATCCAGACCCAATTAGACTAGATCAAATCAAATCAAATTAGGCTTAACCCAATCCAATAAATTTCTAATCAAATTAAAAATTAATTAGATCTAGGTCTTGATCAAATTAGACTCGAATCTCCTATAATGATTTGGTCATCTCATGACCTGATCGAATCAAACTTAATCGAATCAAATTCAATCAGATTTGATCGAATCTTCATTGCTCAATCAAATTAAGCTAATCAGCAATCAAATTACTAATTAATTCTTTAATAATATTAGAGTTTTAGTTCAATGAGACCCACAAAGATAGAGTCCCAATTCAATGGAACTTTCGATCATAGAGTCCCAGTCTAGTGGGACTCTTAACCCTAGAGTTCTAGATCATTAGGACTCTTGATCAGCCATCAGATCAGATAGAAAATTTTATTGTGTGTAACCCCATAGGTTCAAACTCTAAGCTGATAGCACAGGAACCAATTTCTGTACCAATCGATGTGACCATTTAGTAATAATACCCGATGTCCAAATAGGTTGAATAGTCATAATGCAACATCCATAAACCTGCAGCATATGGTTACCATATAATTCATCCCATTGACTTCAATGCTCAAAGAATGATCTAGGGTTTATTACCAACCCTAAAAATCATCTATATTGTATTTCAAAATTTCAGCATCCATCATATGGACTACCCCGATCGAGATTTTGTTAAATTAAAATATAGTGATACACTTGCTTCAACACTTGAAGGGATCAATCCTATCTTAACTCACACACCGACTTAACAAGTACTTTACTGCACCCAGAAGTCTTTCATTACTGTAAATCTTAAGAACATTCAGATATCTCCACACTACACACCACGCACTCATTCGACAACCCGATCACCATGCCCCACTCATACACTAACACTTATATCAATTCCCACCCACATAATAACCTAGCAACCAATCTCCCATAAACAGAAGCACCTTGACAGTAGAACGAAAATCCCATATTGAACCTCAATCTATTACAGTCTTATATCCACTATCACACCTCATTAACTTCCATACACATATCCACCTAGAACCAACAAACACAGAAATCTGCGCCACTTCAATAACTACACTACCACCAACACCCACTAAACGTTGTCATCCATTCAACATAATGCAAATTGTCACAATTTAGACAAAGATAAACACCACATATCACCTACTCTATACCAATAAGACTCAATTATCAATAACACAAGACTTTACTATCACACAAAGAAATATTCAAATATACTCAAAAATGTCACACAAGTATCAAACAACAAACATATAATTAATCACACCACACATATTTATATTTAACTATCACTATAAAACACACACACACACCACCCACATAATAATCACAACTCGCCCACATCTAAAATTTGCCTAGGTAGAACTACTTCCTAAGCCCACGCTATTCTTTCCACCTATTAGCCCCAGCCACAAACACAATACAACACAGCTAGCCTTTACCTTTCTCTTTAATCACATGGCCCACACCAATCCCACATTCCACTTACTTAAGCAAATGGCACACACACCATCACGAATACCACAAACAATCAACAGATATACGACCACCCATTACAGACATCTAACTAATCCGTATTCCTACACTACCACAAATTACATTCCAAAAAACCCAAACCAAGCCGCAACTGATCTCTCGCACCACACCTTGCACAATCACACCCACTTATTTCAGGCAATCTGCCTGCCGTGTCAAATCTGGCTTGACTTCACAATATTATGGAATCTCTTTATTGTTTGAGTCTATCCTCACCACTAACAGCGCCCCAATATATATGCTCGTTTCTTCGGGTCAGCCTAGCCTGAATCTTCACTCTAAGCGCTACAGTTGACTATTTCTTTTACATATTCCACAAAGAACTATCGGTCTGGTATTTCTCTATATTCTTTCATATGCCCATGAGGAGCGAACTAGAACAATCACTAACCTCCAACCCAACACTTAACACTGAAAAAACACATCACCACAAACACACCCATACCTCTCCAAGTTTAAACCAACACCTTTGAGACTACAAATACACCAAAAAAACATCTCACAATTCAAAACAAAACAATCAACTCTCCTCAATCAGTCCACTAAAACTGAACTCACACCATTAACAGTAATTGAGAATCACAAAAGATGGAGAGATGAGGTCTCGCGATACAAGATCACCCTATGCAACAATTTAAAGCAATCACTAAAAAGCAACCGATCATTAACACTCCTAGCTCACACGTATCAACCCTTTGACCACACAAACCGCGACTGCAGCAATAATAATTCCAATAAAACACTCCTACCTTATCGGAGAGAAATAACAGCTACACATTATAGCCTTTACGACGTTAAACCTCAACAAAACTAATTAAAAACACGCATCATTAGAACCACTTAATTTTATATAGGATGCCATACATTAACATCTGATAACGATCAGAGCCCACATGCCAACTAGTACTTATACAAACTCTCAACACCCAAAAAAATCCACCAACGTCTGAGGGAGTAACCAATCATCCGAAACGGAGACACTCAAGACACCAAAATTTAAATATACGGAAGACGCAACATCATCAGAAGCAGACGAACTTCAGTCACAGCCAAATATCAATAATATCCAAGATCAAGTGCTTAACGCTCAACGGTCTGATATATGATACAGTCATCAGAGAGCTTCACGAACGCCACAAACATGACACTCATCTTTGACAAAAACTAAAATTACAATGAATCCCGCTGTCATAAACACCAGACGTTTAATAGTCGTGGCTCTTAAGAAAGTAAGGTCATTGATTGAATTGGACTTTGGCATGTAGCAATTTTTGAATGAAAACTCAAAGAATTTGGCCTCCCTATTAGGTTCGCAAAGGGGACAGCTCCGGAGAGGATTCTCTCAACTAAATCGAGAGATTCGTCTATAGGAGCGATCCTAACAGAAATTCGATCAAAGGAAAGTTTGACAAAAGATCCAGACTACATCAGGCATCCATCTGGCAAGGAGTTCAGTAGAAAGTGTTCTGGAATACACCACAACCCAAGGAGTTCTGAACAAAGCAGAACATACACACTGATACAGGTCCCTATAGTGAAATTTCGAACAACAACTCACAACACAACCCTCTGAGCACACATCGAACAACCTCCAAAGAATTTCACTCGGAGAGAACCGCAGACTAAAGATCATACACATTCCAATTTTCTATCTGTTTCATTTGATCCCCTCCCACGCATTCGACACTGGAACCACACACTCACCCCAACACACACTCCCCCACCCTTCCCTAATTTCGTAAAACTCGAACACACCACACACACACGAGACAACTGTCGAAGGTCCTTTCAAGGCTTTGCCTGGTTTACGGTTAAAGGTTCTCGGGCAAACATCAAAAAAGGAAGCTTCGGGGGAGTCTCTACACAGCCGAGGTTTAAGTGACACCCCACTCTCTTCTCCACGGAGGCTTCACACACACATAATCTCATCTTCCAATGGTCATAGGTCAGAAGGTTGAGTCTCATCGGACCTATTGATTATTTCTTTAATCTCTACTACAGCTAGACGCTCGGGATACCTAAAACGTCGAATCTGATAGAGCGCCCCGTATATTTGATGCACACCACCTCTCTTACCCCGACATTTTTACACTTCTGCATCCTATAAAAGCGAATTAATACACATCTATCTCACTTAGCCACAAACCAAGACACATCACTGCTCCAAAATTACATAACTAATCAAAATCATTACCATAACAGAATACCCCCCATCTATCACACCCACTCAGATAAACAACTAACATTCACACAATAATGCGGCTTTCGCACACATTCCCCTACCAGGCAGGCTAAATTAATTATAAACCACTTACCCAAGTCACAGACCCACTATGATACAACTAATTAACACATTTTCCTCAAGCAACGACTACCGCTCGCGCACAAACCCTAGCAGATCTTATCTCTACCTAATAAGCTAGTTGGATCCCAGATCCAGCATTGGGTGGGAAGATCTATCACATTTGCAGCCGAAGTGTTGCGCGGCGCTCGCGGGGAAGATCTCTTTATCTCTTGACACGACCCAGCACTGTTGAACTCACGGCGCAACAAAGTATGTGGAGACCGTACACTATAAAATTCGTCGCATATACGACGATAGAGCGTAATAAGAGAGGCAATCTACATAATAACGCCAGCAAACATCTATTATTCTTCTTACTGTAGCCCTGAGGTTTGGATACGTGTGTGCTTTTGGGGGAATGATCATACTTTATCTTTCACTCTAGGACTACGTGCGATGTACTAGAAGATCATCGACGAGCAAGCATCGGAGAACACACCAAGAGAGCGGAGATCACCTTGGAAATCAAACTTAAACCACTAAAAAAAAATCACAGACACACAAAACATAAACACACTCAACAACACACACCACCAAACATCTTGCAGTTCCAAAGAGTTGGCACCTCCAACATAAGAGAGAGGAGAAAATAAACTAATAAACCACATCTCCAGTCGAGGTGATACAACACTCACAAACGGATCCTTCCACCTTACAGCCGACCAAATCTTATCTCCTCCACCATCGAGGCTTGCACACTTGCACGCACAAATTTATCAGATCTTATCTCCTGCTACACCCTGCGCTCGAGATTTCGATTCTTTCATTTAGAGATTCGCCGATCGCTTAGGGCAAGATCTTATCTCCTATTGCCGAGTTGGATCGCGGAATGCTGCGGCATGAGATCTTACTCTTCCCTGCAAGTCAAGGTTGGCCCGATCACATAAAACAATGATTACCCATAATAAAACACTTTTCAGAAAAATTTTCGGAGGAGATCTTATCTCCACTCCAAAAATATCCATAACGACTTAAAACCACCTGGGATCACCTATTCAATCCTGCAAGACAATACACTAGAGACACCTCATCAATTCGGTTAAAACACAATCTCTTATCACCCACAACAGCAATACGAAAAGCCATAGCATCAGACGTAGCTACAAGCAGCACTCCTAAACACCACGCCAAGACAACAAAAACGTCATCGAGTCAAACAACACGAGATCAGACCATGATATTCAACACTATCATATCTCTCCTCATATAGACGACATAATCGAATACGCAATAGAAGGATGCACGCAGAATTAATCTTCCACACAACACACAGAGGTTGGAAATACCCACATAACCCATCTCGCTCGAGGGGATCTTTTATCTACACCAGATTACACGGTAACATCCGCGAAGTGACTACCTCACGCACGGGCAACGACAATCCACACCATCATGACAACTACCTAACTGAGTTTGCTTGATCGCCACACACTTACATCCCTAACCACCCACATACCCACCGATCACAAACCCCAACCAAAATTCCGATTTACACAACAACCCCCAACCACACCCACAATACCACATTTTACCCACTCGAAAGCGAGATTCTCACACTTCACCAACCCACAGAGGTTTGAACCTGGGCACTCGGGGGATCTTACTCCTCGCAGCCAAGATGATGACGGGGTTTGCTGGCGGAGAGTACTTTTATTCTTCTGCACCTCACCACCGAGTTGGCGTCGCAAAATGCTTAAAAGAAACGATCTTATACCTCCTTACCGTAAACCACGGAGATTTCGATCACAAACACTCAAAGAGATCCTTATCTCCTTACAGCCAAGATGCCTGGTTCCCTGCTCAGTGGGAGATCTATTCTCCTGCCTAAGTTCGTAGGTTGCCCGAGCGCTTCGGTACAACGAGAAAAATCTATATCTATCAACACGACACGGAGTTGCCCAAGTCGCCTCAAAAGAGGCGATTCATCATCTGCCCTATACAGATACAGCGCCAAGGTGTCGTGAGCGAACAGCTTCGCGAGGGATCTTATCTCCACTCTGCAATCGAGGTTGGCCCCACGACATATCACCAATCCACAAACTCGGCAAGACGAATCTACTAAATCACCATCTAACACAAAACTACAAAACCCAACCCACGCGAAAGCACTTTAGACTCCGCACGCAATAAATCCCGAAGAAACACCACAACACATACCCGATAGTTATCCCTTATCACTCCTACACGTTGAGAACTATTGAGACAATAATCCTCGGGGGAGACTATCATTCCTACAATGTCCAAATTTCGCTCTATCACCACACATCGAAAATCAACCTCAAGACACACCTTACTCGAGAAATTCTCACAAATAGAATAGCGCGAGATCTATACTTACACTCGCACCCACATCAAAGTTGATGCCTGGATCCGCGTCACGAAAACTACTAGAATCATTATTATATCCATAATAAACATTACCAAGCCCCGTATCCATTCTCGCTATCCAGCATCCACCACCATAATTGCAACGAACACAGATACTATAAGATCAATAAACAGCTAAGCCACCCCGACGCGAGCAACCCTACTCCGCAGTCGATACTCCTCTTACTCTATCCTGCGAGTTTAGACCCGACGCATCTCCAGCACCACTCCACCAATCCGAACTATCACTTCTCTGATGTGGACACAACTCGAAACGGATCCCTGAAAACATACTCCATTACTGATCAAGCTCGCGACCGCAGTTAGCTCAGACGTCACCTTCATTCCATCGTGCGAATATAATCCCATATGCGATCTTATCATGGCAGATCAACACCCGAGAGGTTAGGCTATACAATCGGCCCGCGCGAATCGTCCGACAGACCTACACACGAAACCGTGAGACTCCCTTATACATCGATACCTGCTCTAGCCAAGATATGAAGCACCGATCGCTCGAAAAGCGGCGGAAAGAGTATTAATTCCTAACGGAGGCCATTTTCGTTTGGTACGATCAACACTCCTTCGGATGCGAGAGATCTTATCATCACTAACATTTACACTCCGGGACCTTATGCGGAAGATCTGTATCCTATCAGCCCTATAGGATGTTCAGCAAGGAATATCTTATCTCCCTAAGCAGCTGTAGACTGAAATCTCTTTATTCCTCCGATCCCCAGGGATAAAACACATCAGAATTGCACCTCTCAACCCAAACCTTATAACTTACCAAGACACACTCACTCAACATCATAAACAACCATACGACACATCGCCTTTCATACTCAATCACCTCAAATTCACCATAAGACACACCAACACTTACAACACTGCAGAAAGTAAAGCCTCACTATAACACCCGGTACTACAAGCTCATATCAAAAAACTCTCCTCACGACACACCAAACTCGAGAATCGAAACTACATTCCACTATACCCGACCGGTTCGAGTACATAAAAAAAAAAACCTCCAGTAGAGCTTCGAAGTCCTCCAGTAACCGGACTACAAACATACAGAGCACTCAACCACACCTTCACGCGATCTCCTTTTCAGCAACCTAAACGCGCTACATGGATGTCGAACTTTTGCCCAATCCCTGTTTCTTTCAATCAAACTCGTTTCTTCCGGATTCGGCGTCCTGCATGACGTGGGAGTCTTCCATTCATGGAGTGCAGACTTTCCAGTTGTCGAGCTTCGTCCTTCTGAACCCCAAAACTAAAGACACACCTTCCGACTTCACTAACTTCGAGGATTTCGATGACTCTTACAGGAAGCTCGGAACTCCCTTATAACACTGCGAAATCAGAAATATAAACTCCAAACGAAATCTTACACAACATAACACCGCACAATGCTTCACTCATAAAGCCGATGTCTAGTTACATTTTTGAGCAGAAATACGTACAAGAATACTATCCAACAAAAAAACAACCCCACATACCAATCACGATAGACAAACACACAAATACTCCCCAGCCTAACAATTATCTGACCCCACATAAATAACTTAAAACAACACCCATAATATTATCTTGCCACACCATTATAATGACTTTCCTCGCACACGTTTTTGAGATATATTAACCAAGTTACAATATACAGGTTATCCGAGTACATACCCCACACCACAACCACAACTATTCACCTCCCCACAATGTGACCAAGCAACAACCCATAAAAAAATATCACACCTCACTCCAATTCTTGGAGTGGATTACATCCCTCTTCCGTTATTCCGAAATTGTTCTTACTGTGATATCTTCAAATCGGTTTCCGTTTCATCGTGTAGGTTGGCTGGTATTGGTTTTGTGCATTATGTTTGTTAGTGTCACCATCAATCAAGCTCCGTCTATAAAAATGGATCCTCCAAATATATTTTTTCAAAGCTCTAAGCTCTCTTCCCCTCTTTGAAACTCTACAGAACTCATTCTTGAGCACTCCATTTCTATTGGTCAAAAGAGCTAATTTGATCATCAGAGGATTCTATTAGAGCCATCACCACCAATTCCAGGCAGGATTTTATTTTGCAGATCATCGATGGCGATCTCATCCTCCACTCCAGCTTGATCTGACGTCGACCAGATTCTGCACCAACACCAACCAAAGAACTCCCCTCTTCCCTACCCAATAGGCATGTTATCGGAGCATGGAAATGGCTGCACCAGAAGCATACTCCATCGAGATTCTTGTACATGAACCTCTGCCATCGGAGGCCCTCTGATCTATTGATCAACACCCCCGACCTCACGATCGGGCAAGATCAAGCTTGATGTAGGCCCGAGTGAAGCTGTGGTGATCGGACCCACACCAACATCGATCGGATAGCTTCCTCTGTAGGGTGGAATCCTAGTCGCCAAGGTTCCACTTCCAAAACCTAGCAGGCCAAGAATTGCATCCCTTTCTCCAGCCTTCACGAGGGAATAGGAGGTGCCCTAGCTCCAGATTGTAGCCCGCCACCTCTCCCTTCACTCTCACCCACTACCGAAACTCCCTTATCACCACATCCATTGCTACTTACTGGCCAAGGCTTTTGGCCAACACCGTGGAGGCCGCCCACCTCTCTATATCCATCTACACCTCATTCTTCGGAAGCTCAACCACCTTCGAAAACCATCTAATGAGCTCCTCGACCTCCTCTGATGATGGTTCTGGTGAGTTCCAAATAAAGCGCCCAAGCCCCATCCTTCTCCACATGAAATCTGATCGATCTCTCCCTTGTAAGGCCCCCTGATGGTTCCCAAGGTTGGCTGCCATCCCCTCCACCACCGACCCCTGCATCCAACCCAATTGTCAATGATCACATGAAAAAGTCATGAGCAGTGATCTCAAAGCACCAATGAAAAAGCATACAGTAGTCACTATTCAAATGGTCAATGAATGCTTCTTTTAGGTTTGCCCATTCTTCTTCAGTCCTTGTCGATCTCTGTTCCTTTGCCAATGCAAGGCAACTGATCTTCTCCAATGCTGCACCTCCACCCCTCATAGCCTCTCCATCTCCTCACCATCGACGTCCACCGACCCATTCCAACCAATTTAAACTTCAATCCTCTTGATCTAGATTTTAGTCTCTTGGAAGGAGAAGGAAATTTTTCTCTAGTACTAGGTTAAAGAGAGGAGAGGAAAGAGAAATGTTGCTACCGAACCACAAGCTTGAGGTCGGAGAGCTCACCCTTGGCTGGAAAATGTTGCTGAAGGAATGTTGGAGAGACACCTGCAAAGCAAGTCCTCGATCAGATTGTTCTCCGATGGAGACCCTCCACTACTCAAGTCAGTAATTGAAGATAAAGAGGGAGTTTGAAGGTTTTTTTGAGAAAAGCATATCTTGGGGTATTCGCTTCCTCTTTATTTATAGTGGAGGGAATAGAGTCGTGCACACCCCAGGATGCTAATTATTTCTTGGATATCATGCATAGGTCATGCTAGAAATGATTATCCTTTTATGTTTGATAAAACATGATATTGTCGTTAAGAGATCATATTTATCAGTTTAATTTTAACTTTTTAAATAATTAAAAATATGTAAAAAGTAGTGAATCAGGTCAAATCCATAGAGAAAGCAGTGCTTTAGTTTTAAAATTTTTGATTTTATAATAAGAAAAAGAAAGATTTGAAAAAAAATTAAAGTCAAAAAATAGAATTATAAATAAAAAGTAGAAATTAAATGGTGTAGACAGATAATCTTTGTACTAAGATCCACTATTTAGATCTTAGCATCTACTTGCAATAAAAATAAACTTATAATTAAAAGTAAAGAGCCAAAATTTAAAGAGCATAAAACAAATTTTAAATTAATTTAAAGTTTAAAATTTAAATATATGAAATTAAAAAAAATAGGGAAAGAAAATAAAAAGTAGAACAAGTGATCTTAATCTTGGATCGGTGTTGGCATGAAGATGACATAGAAAGCAGCTCTTCTTCTTAGCACTTGTTACTTCGAAATAGCCTTCAACCCAAGTGTAGCTCCTATCCTATACCATAGCCTTTTTTTTATCAAAGATAATTTGATATCTCTGCCTAAAGTCCTTTAAATAAAGCTAGGAGTGGGCATACATGAGGAATCTAAGTAAAAAGTTGGTTTAGGACTCCTAAAATGAGTCAAATAGGGTTAAAATTCATGAAGAGGCCATTGTTTGCTGTTTGGATGGCTACTGGCCATCAGATCTTGATCAAATGATCCAAAAAATACTTAAAAAATTATAGTTTCAATGCTTTAATCCCATTCTGGCCATCGGATCAAGCTAAGAAGATATTTGGATTGTCGAATCATGCAGATAAAAGCTAGGCTATTTTAAATCAAAATAGGAATCAATCTCAGCCATTGGATCAATCAAAGAAGAGCTCTGGACCATTGGATCGTGCATATCTGACTTTCATCTGCCTATGGACCAAGTGTGGACCACATGCACCATAGTCCCTATCCAATCCACACCTACTGTGCTAGACAAAATGTCGATTTTGCCCCCATACATCGTGTGAAGTGTTCTGTCGACCCTTTAAGGGTCCATGTCTGCCACGTCAACCACTAATCCATCATAGACCATGCAGTTTATAATGTCAGGGTGACGTCATGTGCTATGAAGTTGGGCTAGGCTTGCAGGTGCATGGGTTGGGCTGGCACGAGCTGCACTCAACTGAACGGACTAAGTCAGGCTATTTTTTGTATTTTTATTTTTATTTTTATTTTTTTTCTTTTTTTTCCTTTGAGTCTTTATAGAAGATCTATTTTAAATCTGATTTGCTCCATTTTTTTTATTTTAATCAAAAAATTAAGCTCTTTTTATTGATGATCATTTTATTATAAAAGATAAATAAAAATATTAATTTTTAAAAATAAAAATAAATTAATTTATAAATTAATATTTTTATTTGTGTTTTCATAATACTTATCATTTCTTCCAGCTTAAGTTTTGCTCATCCTCGAGTAAAAAAAGAATTTAATTTTAGATACCTTTTAGGCTTAGTATTTCAAATTTTACTGAGCAATTTTTGAAAGGACCATTGATGTTTAGTGAAGTGGAAGTAAAGAATGTCATTGAGGTATCAGTACTTATTAATATGAAAATTAAGTGAAGAACATTAAACTTTTTTGAACTATTTCTAAATTGTACCTACCATTTTCTCTAAATTATCTATACTTTTATATAGGCAAGTATCTTGTTACTACTATCTTTTATTTATTAAAATTTTTTATTCAAATTGCTTCCTTTTTTATGCGAATATTATTGCTTACTTAGGCAATAAGATCCGATTACTTGATAAAAAATTAACTTTTTTTAAAAAATATTATACCACTATTTAGTGTCTTAACTCTTTAAGTTTTTTATTTGATCCATATAGCGAGTTTTGGGATAATGACTCCTAAACTAGTTGGCTTTAGGACACTAGGTACAAAATATCCCTCAGACTTACTAGCTCAAATCAAATAGGCTATAAGTTAAGACTAGCTTTACGATAAGCTTCTTTATCCTTTCCATCTTTTGACATGAAATTCAATACTTATTTAGGTAAAGAGGCATGATTACTCAGTGAGAAGTATTTAGAAATTATTTTATTTTAAAAATATTTTTTATTTTATGAAGAAATATATAGTTACCCAACATAAGCCCATAAAAAGTAGACTCTTCTTTGATGCTAGTAGAAAAAATCAAAAATACTTAAGAAAAAATTATTTATGTTCTAGATTTAACTATTTATTGAGTTTTCTTAATATTTGATCCCTTAGTATTTTACAAATTTTTGAATCTATGCATTAATTTGCTTAAATAAAAATGCTCAGTTCAACTTAATTCTTAAGCATAATCAGATACCTAAATGCTAAATACTACTTTTTTTGAGGACTTTAAAAATTTTAAAAAAATTATTATTCTTTCTTTCCAACTTAATCAATATTATTCTCAATAGAAAAAGAAAAATAAAGGATACAATAAAGAATATGAAAGAATGCACTTGACTTAATGTGTTTTTGATCCAGCATGGATCTTGAAAATTTAGCTCTTCCTCCAACTTATTCAACATGATCTAAAAAGAAAGTAAACTAAAAAGATAAATTAGATGTAAGAAAAATAAATATTGGATTGCCTTCTAACAAGTGTTAAGTTTACCATCTTCAGCTAGATACAATGCAGCTTACTTATCCTTTATCGAATATTGGATTGATAAATTTCAATAATTTTGAATTGCCAATCTTAGAAAGATAGCTTGTGATCCCTTTATTGATAAATTCATTGCTAATTTTGGAAAAATAGTTTGCAA
Source organism: Cocos nucifera (assembly GCA_006176705.1). NCBI lineage: Eukaryota > Viridiplantae > Streptophyta > Magnoliopsida > Arecales > Arecaceae > Cocos > Cocos nucifera. The sequence goes on along the minus strand of QRFJ01000258.1, from coordinate 594,231 downwards.
CCCCATTATTGAACCCTTGTTTGTCAAGAATTTCTCCTATTGGTTCTTTTAAAATGCTCATGAATTGAGTTTTTGGATTATGAGTTAATTCCGATATAATGGGTATTGGGAGGGTGTTATTTAGTTCTAAATATTTAAATTTAGATGTGACTGAAGGTGGCTTCAATTCTAGAGTTAAATTAATATGAACTTGTTTAAACAATTTCATTGGCTTCTCATTGCATACCTCTATCTTTTTGTGAGAAGAACCAGCTTCTAGGGTTGAAGGGAACGAAATTTTAGGTTTATATATCTCGGGTAAATCATCTTCTCTCTTCATCCCTTTGTCTATTTCTTTTAAATTGGAACCAGCATCGATACCAGTTCTGAGCTCGAGTTCTTTTATGTGGTTAGTCTTAATACTAATCTCTTCTTCTAAATTTTTATTTTGACTAGCATCAGTACTAATCTCTATCATCTGGTCTTGGTATAGATCCATAAGAATCCTACCACTTCTAAGTTCAAAAATTGCTTTGACATTCTCAAATTAAGGATTCTTAGGTGGGACGTTGGATTGATAACTAGGTTCAGATGGTTGGTAGACATTAAGTGGATTGATTTTAGGATTTGTTATAAATTGGCTTGATAATTGATCTGATTCTCTCCTCTTGGTAGACTTAGCTAATTATCCTATTATATTTCTAGCCTGGTGATGGATTGTTGCTGAGTCAAAATCAGTTATTGAAGTTGGTTAAATCTATCATCGACTAGATTGGTCTATTGAGAAGGTGGGTATGATGATTGATTGTAATACGGTGGCTGGGTAAACTAAATAGGCTAACCTCTATTATAAGCATAGTTCTAATATTAGGGCCTATTTTGATAGTTCTACATAGGTGAAATTTGGATCTAAGCCTAAGTCTATTGAAGCCTATGAGAAAAATTAGGATGGTTACTCCAACCTGAGTTATATGAGTTTGAGAATGGATCACTAACCAGCTTCAGATAGTCTTATATAGCTTGGACTTATTTTTAGATGAAAGATGAAAACTGTGCAGCCATGAGACATTCACTCACATAATGGGATGGACTAGCATAGATAAATAAATCTTCTGATAATTAGAAGGTGGTATGTATTGTACAGAAGATTGTTGATTTAGAATTAAAAATTGATCTAATTTCTGAGCAAGAAGGTCAATTTTATCTAATTTTTGTGCTATTAGGTTCAAGTCAGCTTTAGAACTAAATTCTAGATGTTTGAAATCATAAATTTCTGCCTACTTTTGGTGAGGAATCAACCTTTCATAGGAAGATAGTGAAGCATGGTTGATCAAGTTTTCACTTAAGGTTTCAAATAATGCATAGGCATCGTCCTCACTTTTATTCATGAATGCACCTTCAGAAGATACATCTAGCATTTGTCTATATTGATCTCCTAAATCCTCATAGAAAGCTTGAATAATTTGCTACTTAGATAAACCATTATGTGGACATTTTTTAAGAAGTTCTTCAAGTCTCTCTCATGACTCGTAAATTTATTCTCTTGGAAGCTGAGCAAATCTAGTAATGGCTTACCTCATAATGATGGTTAACCTATGAGATTAATTTTTTAAGAAACTCATATTGCAATTCAGCCCAAGTTTGGATTGGTCTTCCTATGGTGCCAAGCCAGTACCTGACTTTTTTTTTAGTAAAAAAGAAAACAAGATTAGTCTAAGGGCATCATCAGTAAAATTTTAAATCTTCACCATAGAGCATATTTCTAAAAACTCATCTAGATGCTTATAAGGATCTTCATTGATGTTCCTATAGAAAGATTAGAACATCTGGATTGTGGTCAACTTGATCTCAAAATGACTTGCAGGGATATCAGAAGTAGATATAAGTCAATGGGTTATAGATGGAAGAAATAAATATTTCTTCATCTGTCTAAGTGGTTCTCTAGGACTTTCAACCATTTAATTATCTGATTTAATATGAATCAGCCATTCAATTTTAGGATTGGATTCAACTAGGTCAGAAAAATAATCTCCTATCATGCATGTACTAGTGCAACCCTAATGTATGGTTCAAAAAAATATATTTTTTTATTTTTTATTATTATCTTATTTTTTAATTTTATTATTATTTTATTTTTTAATTTTTAATTTTTTATTATTATATTTTTTAAAAATTTTTAAAAATTATTATTTTATTATTTTTAAAATTTTTTATTTATTATTTTATTTATTTATTTTTAATTTAATTTAATTTTTATTTTATTTTTATTAATTTTTTATTTTATTTTATTTTATTTTTTTGAAGAGAAGAGGAGAAAAGAAGAAGAAGGAGAGAAAAAAATTCTAAAAAAGAGAACCTAAGGAGTCCTAAGGCTAGAAAGAGAGAGAGAGAGAATTAGTTGCAATTATGTTTGATGTTAGTCAGCAATCAAGTTAGGTAATCAATCCTGACTAAAGATTATCCTAGATTTAGATAACTCCTAACTGCCAAGATTATCTTCAAGCCCTCTAGGTAAAAGGTCAGTCACTTAATTGGTCAAATAAGTAAAGGTTAGTAGAGATCCCCCATTGCTTTTCTTAGATGCCAATTAAATTGACCAGATAAACTAACGAAATTAATTAAGTAACCACCTTCCTTCGGGACATGATCCCTTAACCATTTGCTTTAAACACTAGTCAAATTGACTAATCCTAATTCAGTCCAACTCTTAAGATTTCTTATTCTAATGAGTTTAATTTTAAATTAAAGACTTAAATCAATGCAAGATGTTGGTTGGTTATTTATGGGCTAAGAAAGGATGATCAAATCCTCATCTTATCTTGATTAATGGGTTATGCTCTTAAATTGATTTAAGATGAATATGCATAACGAATTTCAAACAAAGGATTCTATGCAACTAAATTGGATGCATGAAACAAATTGAACTTGAGAGGCTTATCTTGTCTCCAACAATCATCAAAAAAATATATCTAAATGATGGATGCTCTAAGCAATTAGGATTTCTACTCTTATCATAAAGTTTTTAATTAGATTTGAGTGTATTAAATTTAAATTAATTTAAAAATAAAATAAATATTATAAAAAAAGAAAAAATATCTAGAATTAGAATTGATCTCATCAAATAAGATTGGAAGCTTTATTGCTTTTCTTTATTTTTTATTCTTTATTTTTCTTGTTCTACAAAGAAAATAAAAAAAAGTTAGTAAGCTATATTTATAAAAAAAAATTAAAAAAATTTAAAAAAATAATTTTTATGCCTTCTTTGGCAACGGCACCAAAAGCTTGATAGAATGCAATGTTATCATTAAGATACCATGTTTATTAATTTAATTCTAAATTTTAAATAATTAAAAATACGTAAAAAGTAGCGGGTCGGATCGAATCTATGGAGAAAGTAGTGCTTTATTTTTAAAATCTTTGATTTTATAAAAAAAGAAAGATTTAAAAAGAAATTAAAGTTAAAAAATAGAATTATAAATAAAAAATAAAAAATAAACTTTGTAGAAAGATAATCTTGGTACTAAGATCTATTATTAGATCTTAGCATCTACTTGCGATTAAAAGTTATAAAGAGCTAAAATTTAAAGAGCATAAAATAAATTTTGTATTAATCTAAAGTTCAAAATTTAAATACATAAAATTAAAAAGAACTGGGAAAGAAAATAAAAACTAGAACAAGTGATCTTGATCTTGGATCGGTGTTGACATGAAGATGGTATAGGAAGCATCTCTTCTTCTTAGTATCTATTGCTTCGAAGCAGTCTTCAACCCAAGAGTAGCTCCTACCCTGGACCATAGCTTTTCCTTGATCAAAAATAATTTGAAATCATTACATGAAGTCTTTTAAATAGAGCTGGAAGTGGGTGTATATGAGGAATCTAGGTAAAAGATGGTTTAGGACTCTTAAAATGAGTCAAACAAGGTTAAAATTCATGAAGAGGCTGTCTGGATGGCTACTGGTCATCAAATCTTGATCAAATGATACAAAAATCACTTAAAAAACCATAGTTTCAATGCTTTAATCCCATTTTGGTCGTCAGATCAAGCTGAGAAGATATTTGGGCCATCAGATCACATCGATAAGAGCTAGGTTGTTTTAAATCAAAATAGGAATCAATCTTAGTCGATGAATCAATCAAAGAAGAGCTCTGGACCATTGGATTGTGCATATCTAACTTCCATCTGCCTATGGACTGGGCGTAGACCACATGCACCATAGTCCTTGTCTAATCCATGCCTACCACCCCAGATAAATTATCGATTTTGCCCCCATACGCCATGTGAAGTGTTTTGTGGACCCTTTAAGGGTCCACGTTTGCTATGTCAGCTGTCAGTCCCCATGGACCACATAGTTTATGATGTCAGTGTTGAGAATTATATCCTAAAGTCAATTATCTAGGTTGTAGATGGTTGAACTAAATGTAAAAATATACTTAAATTTTTAATGAATAAAATAATTATTCTGACTTTTCATCACTTTTGTGCATCTTTCTATAATGAACTCTTCTATGATGAAGTCCTTAGGACTATTTAGACTCGATAAAGAAGGATATGTCATTTAGTCCTTAAACTTGTTCGCGACTAAATGATACATTGTTACCTAGGATGATAACGTATTAAGTGTAGGTCATTGTGTGCCATATGTGTTGGTTGTCCTCTTAACCAAGGAGTATAATATACTGGTATGGCATGCAGGTGAAGTGTAGGGATATATTTCACTAAATGTGATCTAACTATATAGCTTTCTACTGTCAAGAGTTACTCATGAAGGATATGAGTATAAGTGTCTCTTGGACCTGAGATCATCCTGATGACTTGCAAGCAACTCACTGTACTTAGGTATCGGACTACTTGAATTTCTAATTCAGTGATGGAAGGCTACTGGATGTAGTCAAGTACTTATAAAGTCGGTGTGAGTCAAAATGGGATTGACCTCTCCAAGTGTTGGAGTAAGTGCATCATTGTATTTCAATTTAGCAAAATCTCGATCAGGATAGTCCATTCGATGGATACTGAATTTTGAAATACACTGTAGATAATTTTTCAGGATTGACAGTTAAATCCTAGGTCATCTTTTGAACATTAAGGTCAAGAGGATGAATTATATGGTAACCATATGCCATAGGTTCGTCAATGTTGCATTACGACCATTCGACCTATCCGAACGTTAGGTACCATTACTAGATGGTCATATCGATTGATATGAAAAATTAGTTTCTATGCTACCAGCTTAAAATTTGAACCTATGGGATTATACACAATAGGAGTTTCTACCTGATCTGATGGCTGATCGAAGAGTTTTAATGGTCTGAGACTCCATGGTCAAGAGTCCCACTAGACTAGGACTCTATGATCAGGAGTTTCACTAGACTAGGACTCTACTTTTATGGATTTCAATAGATTGGGACTCCAAGTCCTACTTATCTAGGACTCTATGATCAAGAGTTCCACTGATCTGGAACTCTGTGATCATGATTTTCATTCATTTGGGACATTGGGTTCAAGAGTTCTATGGTTTGGGACTCTTCAAGAGTTTCATGCTGATGGGACTCAATTGCTCAAACACCTACCCGACAGAGACTCTAATATTTTTGAAGGATTAATTAGTATTTTGATTACTGATTAACTCAATTTGATTAAGCAATGAGGATTCGATCAAGTCTAATTAAATTTGATTCGATTGGGTTTGACCGGATCAGGTCATGAGATGATCTAATCACTAAGGAAGATTCAATCCTGATTTGATCAGAACCTGGATCTAATTAATTTTTAATTTAATTAAAATTTTATTGGTTTGGGTTAAGCCTAATTAGATTGGGTTTAACCTAAATAAATTGGATCTGAAAAATTGGTTTGGTTGAAATCAATTTGGACCAAGTCAAATGAGTTTTGAATTTTGAATCAAATCTCCCTACGCCTTGACCACCTTTTGACCCATGCCCTCCTCTAGTTTTTTTGTGAGATTTCTCATGCAAAAATGGATGTGCACCCTTCCTCTCCTTTCTCTCTTTGACCTTGTCTGAGTGTTGGACCGGTTCAATCTAAATTGAATTTTGAATTCAATTTGGTTGGTTAGTTGTTCAAACTAAACTTAAACTTATCCAGACTCCACGCCATTTCTGTTGTACATTTTGATGTGTTTTTCAGCATGGACACACAAAAGGAGAGTCCTTCTATACATCAACCACCTAGATGAGGCGTTGGAATAGAATAAATCATCCACTTGAATTTTGAATTCAAGTGGATGAGTTTGAACAACCCTAACCTCCCTTGCTTATCTCCTCCATGTGTTTTTCCCATGTTTTGGTTGCCCATTTAAGATGAGATTTTTTTGGGCATATGAGAGGGGAGTGAGGTTACATGAGGTGTTTCCTGGAGAGAGAAATCTAGTAAAGGGGTGCATGTTTTGGGCATGGAAAGGTCCAGGGTGAGAGAGTGTTCTTACCTATGCTAAATTCTATCACTCATGCTTCCCATTTTTCTTTTCATCTTGGACGTCCACTTTAGATATGATCTAAGTAGGGTTTCTATAAATAGAAAAGTCTTTTATCTATGAAAATTGGTTTTACGAAAAAATTCCATAGAGAGTGGGCGTGAGAGAATATTCAGGGCATCAGGGTTTCTGGTGCATGTAAAACCCTAGAGTTGGGACTCAGGGTTTGGGTAGAGATATTGAGCGCTGTGAGTGCCCGATCACCACCAAATTTAATACACCATCTCATCATCCTCTAAAGTTCATCTTCTAATTTTTTTGGAGCATCCAAAAAATCAAAAAGAAGGTGATCAATTGGATCGATTGTGATTAGCCATCGAAGGTCCCGACGAAGAGCTAACACTCCGGTGGAGCTAGTCAGGACTAGGAGCTTCATATGGACCAACCATAGAGGTCAGACAAGTGTGTGGCTATAGCGCAATGTCAGAAGTTCATCCTACATATTTAGATCATGGAGATCATCTATCCATGCAAAGATATTGTATTTTGAACATAGATCAATTAGCGAATATGATTTGCTGATCGATCGCATTTAAATTTTTTAATACGTATTAGCATGTCTAGATCCTGAATAGAGTTTTATGATATGATCAATGCATGCATAGATTAATATTAGATTTATCTAATGCTTCCACTATAATTAATTCAAAAAAAAATTTGAAAACGTATGCTTTAATCCTACTCGATTTCCAACAATGGTATCAGAGCAAGGATTGGTTGACATGTTCTAATATGTTAATTAAAAAGTTAAATGCTTACATATATGATATATTTTAGATATAGATAGCTTAGTAATTGAGGATAAATGAGCCACCAAGCCATCTGGTCATAAGAGATAAGTATGGTTTAAAGGCCATTACCTTTCATTCAATAGGGATCCCTTATGGTGGTAGAGGTGCCACCATGATCTCATTTATTAAGATGAATAGTAAAAGAATTTTTATTATTGAAATAGTTTCAATCTGATAATTAAACATGAATATGTTAGATTAGATCTAAATGGATTCATGGTTTAATTATGTTTTATTTTCTATTATGAAACTAGCAATAGATTGCTATTTAAGAAATGAGCTAACCTATTTTTGAAATGAATCAATCCATTTGGCGAACAGAAAATAAAAAGCTTTCAAAATTTAAAAATTATTTTTGAAATACTGAATTTCAATCCATCAGCCTAAAAACTTAATAAAAGATTAAGTGTTATCTTATAGGATCTAGAATTATGAATTAAAGATTCTAAGATATTTGCATAAGCTATGGATTAATGGGTTAGATAAATTAGATCTATTAATTAGGTTAGACCTAAAGTTAGTTGAAGAATGGACTAATCTAGAGTAATTGATCAAATCTAACCAAGTATTGACTTAGATTAGATCAATGACACTCTAGAATCAACTTCAATAGTTATAGTTGGATGAGTCCATGTCTTTAACAAAGACCAAGATGGACTTAATTCATGGCTACGCGATTAAGCCCAAAATTACTAGGTTGATCAAATTAAACCTAATTAATCGGTTGGTGTCTAAGGTAAGTTTGGTAGTCCTAACCAGTGATTTTTAATTAGAAGCTACTCATACTGATTCAATCTTTGATGAATTAATGGCATTTTCTTCTACTGATCTCACTTATCTAGTCGACATGGTCGATTAGAATTTGATTAGATCACTTGATAATTCAAGCTAACCCATGTCACTAGAAATCAATTTGATTGATTTCAATCAGTAAGATTGAATTAGGTGCCCATGGATCTAAATTGATCATAATCCTAACCTTTTGACTTGGTAAAGTTAGTGGAAGAATTAGACTTGGTGAAGTTAGTGGAAGAAAATAGGTCCATGTCCTTTCTATCCTTAAATCACATGTAACCTAAATCCTCTAAATTATTAGATCCTTAAAAATGACAAAGTTATGGGGATAACTAAGTCATAGCCTCCCATTAAGGTAAATAGTAATGAGTCCAATTTTTTAGGTGAACATTGGAGGTGCCTTACACCTGATGTTTATCTAGATATTGAAATTACTGTCGATCATATGATGATTAGATCACACTCTCTTAATGATGATCAGGTTAGCCAGAGCTTTCCTTGAGCCTGGTCATCATTGATTTGATGCACCAAACTCAATCATGTAAATAGTTGGATCTAACCAGATCTTTTCAGTCGAGGTCTTAGCCTATCGAATTGGCTTTGGGGCAAAACCTAATTACTAAATATTATTTGAAAAAATAATTAATTGTAAACCTATCTGTAGATACACATGGGTTAGCCAAAGCTTTTCTTGGGCTTGTTTGTGATCTATGTAGATTCTAGTACCCACTAAGAAATTAGTGTAATTTCTTGAATTGGAGGTAGAGGCTACCAATTCATAAAAATAGTGAGATCTTTAGACTAAATTTTAAGTCTTTAGGATTAATTAATTTAAGTACTAATAAGATTTCATGTTTTCCTTTCAAATAAATAGAGGCTAGTGTAAGTCCGTTCCGCTCACTATTGGATAGTGATAAGCTTTTAGGACCTAATTACGAGGAGTCTAGTATTGATCCTAATCAGACAGACACGAAGAAAAATTATTCTCTTAATCCGAATAGAGTGAATAGGAGAAATCAGCAAATGATTATTGGTCCAGGTTATTATATGATAACATCTTGTAATTCCTCTATTTGTGATACATCTATCTGGGTATTAGATATTGGGAGTCCAGTTCACATATGCAATTCACTGCATGGACTTTAAATTGGTAAAAAATTTGAGAACAGCGATAGATTCCTTAATGTTGGGGATGGAAGTAAAATTTCAGTCCTAGCATTAGGAACTCTTGAGCTTGTTTTCAAAATTAATAGTATCGTCTTAAGTGACTATCACTATTGTCCATCTTTTATAATAAACATAATATCTATTGGGCTTTTGGCCTAAAATGGTTATAGTTTATCAACAAAAAAAATTATTGTGATATCATTATGAATGATATTACAGTATTGCGAGGACAATTAAGAAATAGTATTTATATATTATCACAGTCTATTAGTGTAATGTACACATCAAATAAACGTCCGAAACTAGATAATATCATTGATGCTTATCTTTGGCACTGTAGGCTCGGTCATATAAACAAGAATAGGATTAACAGATAGTTAAGAAATGTATCCTTGACATTGATAATTATGAATCATTGAATACCTGTGAGTTCTATCTTTTTGGTAAGATAACCAAATCATCTTTTACTAAAAAAGATGAACGGGCTATTGAGCTTCTGGATCTAGTACATACTAATGTATGTAAACCTATAAACATAAGTGCTAGAGGTGGGTATTACTACTTCATTACATTTACTGATAATCTATCGAGGTATGGGTACGTCTATCTTATGAAGAGTAAATCCGATTCGTTTGAAATATTCAAACAATATCGAAATGAGGTAGAAAAATAACTTGGAAAGAGTATTAAAACTCTTTGATCAGATCGAGGAGGTGAAAATCTTTTCAATGAATTTTTGACATATCTAGGAAAGAATGAGATTTTCTCATAATGGATCCCTCCTGAAACATCTCAATATAATGGTATATCTGAAAGAAGGAATCGAACCCTGTTGGACATGGTTCGATTCATGATGGGGTTTGCGAGTCTGCTAATTTCATTTTGGAGGTATGCACTCGAGACTTTTTATTTTATTTTGAATAATATTCTGAACAAGTCTGTTGTAAAGACTCCATATGAGATATGGATTAGGCGTAGGCCGACACTCTCTCACCTTAGGGTTTGAGAATGTCCGGCTTATGTTAAATGTTTGCAACCAAAAAAGCTTGGACCTAGGTCAGATAAGTGCTTGTTCATAGGATACCCCAAGAAAACAAGGGATTATTACTTCTACCTTGCTGAAGAATAAAAGATGTTTGTCAGTAATAGAGTAGTCTTTTCAGAAAAGAAGTTTCTTATAGAAGAAACTGCTACCTCTAATATTGAACTTAGTGAAGTTTGATAGGTAGAAAAATTGACACTTTCTAGTGAACCTGTAGAAATAAATTTGATAAGATCAAATCCAGAGCCCATTGTAGAGGCACATTTAAGGAGATCCGGTAGAGTACCGCATCAACCGGATAGATACTACAATTTCTTGGTTCAAGATGGTGATTCTATTGAACGATGAGAATGACGAGGATCCGATCACCTACATGGATGCCATGCAGAGGTCTGACTCCAATAAATGGCTCGAAGCCATGAAGTCCAAAATGGTGTCCATGAAAGTCAATAGTGTATGGACACTGACTAATCCACCTAAAGGGATAAAATCCACTAGGTGTAAGTAGATTTTTAAAAGAAAAAGAAGCATAGATAGGAAAGTGGAGATATATAAAGTCCATTTGGTTGCCAAGGGATATCGTCGGCATTATGGTATTGACTATGATGAGATATTTTTCTTAATGGCAAGACTCAAATCCATTCGAATCATGCTTATGATAGCAGCATACCTAGACTATAAGATCTGATAAATGAATGTAAAAATAGCTTTTTTAAATGAAAAGCTGGATGAGAAGGTATATATAATACAGTCTGAGGGTTTTACATCCACAGACGAGTCCAAGGTGTACAAGCTTCAGAGATCCATCTATGGATTGAAGTAGGCATCGTAGAGTTGGAACATGCATTTTGATAAGGTGATTAAAACGTATGGCTTCGTTAAGAATGGAGAAGAATTCTATATGTACAAATGGGCTAATGGTTTTGTACTTGTATTTCTTATTTTATATGTGGATGACATTCTTTTAATCGAAAATGATATTTCTACACTATAAGGAATAAAAAATTGGCTGTCATCGCAATTCTCCATGAAGAACTTAGGAGAAGCTTCCTATATCCTGAGGATGAAGATCTATAAAGATGGATCTAAAAAGTTGCTTGGATTGTTCCAGTCTACGTACATCGATATCGTACTGAAGCAGCTCCGCATGGTAAATTCCAAAAAAGGCTATCTCCCGATAGGCCATGGAATTACTCTCTCGAAGAGGAATTATCCAACAACTCCTCAAGAGAGAGAGCGTATGAGTAGAATACCATATACTTCAGTAGTGGATTCTATTATGTATGTCATAACATGTACGAGATCGGATGTGACATACTCATTAGGGGTAGTAAGTAGATACCAGTCTGATCCTAGTGAGAATCACTGAAAGGTTGTAAAAACAATCCTGAAGTATTTAAGAAATACTAAGGACTAGTGGCTCATTTATAGAGATGTTGACTTGAAACTTATGGAATACATTGATTTTAATTTTCAGTTAGATCATGATGATAATAAAAGTATGTCAAGTTATGTATTTATCCTAAATGGTGAAGCGATCTGCTAGAAGAGTTTCAAGCAGTATACTGTGGTCGATTCTGTGTGCGAGGTGGAGTATATTGTGGCATCCAATGCCGCGAAGAAAGTTGTGTGGCTATGAAAGTTCATCGATGAGTTGGGAGTGGCATCCTTCTTGGATGGTTCGGTTCTACTTTACTGTGACAGCACTAGAGCCATATCTCAAGCGAAGGAGCCGAAGGCACATTAGTGCACCAAGCACATTCTATGTCGCTATCACCTTATGCGAGAGATCGTGGAGCAAGATGATATCGACCTTTAGAAGATCAACAAAAAAGAGAACATAGCCAACCCATTTACTAAAGCCCTCAGAATCAAAGATTTCGACAATCACAAATAGAAGATGGGTATACGATACTATTCTGAATGGCTTTAGTCTAAGTAGGAGTTGTTGAAAATTGTATCCTAAAGCCAATCATCTAGATTGTAGATGGTTAAGTTAATTATAAAAATATACTTAAATTTTTAATGAATAAAATAATTATTCTAGCTTTTCATTACTTTTGTGCATCTTTCTATAATGAACTCTTCTATGATGAAGTTCTTAGGACTATTTAGACTCGACAAAGAAGGATTTGTCGTTTAGTCCTTAAACTCGTTTGCGACCAAATGATACATTATTACCTAGGATGATAACATATCGAGTGTAGGTCATTGTGTATCATATGTATTGGTTGTCCTCTTAATCAAGGAGTATGATGTACTGGTATGGCATGCAGGTGAAGTATAAGAATATATTTCGCGGAACATGATCCAACTGTGTAGCTCTCTACTGTCAAGAGTTGCTCGCGAATGATATGAATATAAGTATCCCTTAGACCTGAGATCACTATGGTGACTTAGAAGCAACTCACTATACTTAGGTGCCGGACTAACTAAATTTCTAATTCAGTGATGGAAGGCTACTGGGTGTAGTCAAGTACTTATGAAGTTGGTGTGTGAGTCAAGATGGGATTAACCCCTCCAAGTATTGAAACAAGTACATCATTGTATTTTAATTTAGCAAAATCTAGGTCGAGGTAGTCCATTTGATGGACACTAAATTTTGAAATATACTATAGATGATTTTTTAGGACTGACAATTAAATCCTAGGTCATCTTTTGAGCATTGAGGTCAAGAAGATGAATTATACGGTAACCATATGCGACAGGTTCGTCGATGTTGCATTACGACCATTTGACCTAACTGGATGTCGAGTACCATTGTTATATGGTTATATCGATTGGTATAAAAAATTTATTTTCATGCTACTAGCTTAGGATTCAAACCTATGGGGTCATACACAATAGAAGTTTCTACTTGATCTAATGGCTGATCGAAGAGTCCTAATGTCTAAGACTCTATGGTCAAGAGTTCCACTGGACTGGGACTCTGTGATCAGAAGTTTTACTGGACTAGAACTCTAAGTCCTACCTGTCTGAAACTCTCTGATCAAGAGTTCTATTGATCTAAAACTCTATGATTGTGAGTTTCATTCGTTTGGTTTATTGGATTCAAGAGTTCCACTAGTTTGGAACTCTTCAAGAGTTTCATGCTGATGGGACTCTATTATCTAAACACCCATATGATTGAAACTCTGATATTTTTGGAGGATTAATTAGCAATTTGATTATTGATTAGCTCAATTTGATTGAGCAATGAGAATTCGATCAAGTCTGATTAAATTTAATTTGATTGGATTTGACTCGATCAGGTCATGAGATGATCTAATCACTAAGAAAGATTCGATCCTGATTTGATCAGGATCTGGACCTAATTAATTTCTAATTTAATTAGAATTTTATTAGTTTGGGTTAAGCTTAATTTGGTTGGATTTAACCTAAACTAATTGGGCCTAAAAAATTGATTTGGTTAAAACCAATTTGGACCAAGTCAAATAAGTTCTAAATTTTGAATCAAATCTCCTTACTTGACCACCTTTTGACCCACACCCTCCTCTAGTTTTTACATGAGATTTCTCATGCAGAAATGGATGTGCACCCTTTCTCTCCTTTCTCTCTTTGACCTGGTCCAAGTGTTGGACCGGTTCAATCTAAATTGAATTTTGAATTCAATTTGGTTAGTTAGTGGTTCAAACTAAACTTAATCTTATCCAGACTCCATGCCATTCTTTTTATTGCATATTTTGATGTATTTTCATCATGGGCATGTAGAAAGAGAGTCCTTCTATATGTCAACCACTTGGATGGAGAGTTGGAATAGCATAAATCATCCATTTGGATTATGAATTCAAGTGGATTAGTTTGAACAACCCTAACCTCCCTTGCTTATCTCCTCCACATGTTTTTCCCATGTTTTGGTTGCCCATTTAAGATGTGATTTTTTTGGGCATATGAGAGGGGAGTGAGGTTATGTGAGGTGTTTCCTAGAGATAGAAATCTAGTAAGGGGCGCATGTTTTGGGCGTGGAAAGGTCCAAGGTGAGAGAGTATTCTTACCTATGCTAAATTCTATCTCTCATGATTCTCATTTTTCTTTTCAATTTGGATGCCCACTTTAGATATGATTTAAGTGTATTTCTATAGATAGAAAAGTCCTTTATCTATAAAAATTGGTTTCATAAAAAAATTCCATAAAGAGTGGGCGTGAGAGAATATTCAGTGCATCAGAATTTTTAGTGTGTGTAAAACCCTAAAGTTGGGACTCAGGATTCAGGTGGAGAGATTGAGCGTTATGAGTGCCCGATCATCACCAAATTTAATACACCACCTCATCATCCTCCAAAGTCTATCTTCTAATTTTCTAGAGCATCTGAAAGATCAAAAAGAAGATGATCGATTGGATCAATCATGATCAGCCATCAAAGGCCTTGACGAGGAGCTAGCACTCCAGTGGAGCTGGTCAGGACTAAGAGCTCCATGTGGACCAACCTAGAGATCAGATAAGTGTGCAGCTATAGTGCGATGCCAGAACATCCTCCTACGAATTTAGATCGTGGAGCTCATCTATCCAAGCAAAGGTATTATGTTTAGAACACAGGTCGATCAATGAATATGATTTGCTGATCGATCGCATTTAAATTTTCTAATACATATTACAATGTCTAGATCTGAGTAGAGGTTTATGATATGATCAATGTATGCACAGATTAATATTAGATTAATCTAATGCTTTCATTATAATTAATTCAAAAAGAATTCAAAAATGCATGCTTTAACCCTGCTCGATTTCCAATAGTCAGGATAACGTCATGTGCTATGGAGCTAGCCTAGGCTTGCGAGTGCATGGGCTAGGCTGGTGTGGGTTGTACTTGACCGAACGAACCAAGCCAAGCTATTTTTTGTATTTTTATTTTTTTCTTTTATCCTTTGAGTTTTTATACTGGATCCATTTTAAATCCAATTTGCTTCAAAGTTTCTTCATTTTAACCAAAAAATCGAGCTCTTTTTATTGACAATTATTTTTTCTATAAAAGATAAATAAAAGTATTAGTTCTTAAAAATTAAGATAAATTAATTCATAAATTAATGCTTTTATTGGTGTTTTTGTGATACTTATCAGTGTTTGTGATGCAAGACTAGCAGATTACATCCATTTTTGGATGCGATTTGATTTGGGCCATTCTAGCTTCCTTATATGATATCTCCTTGATTAGAAATTGATTTCCTTGTCAAAATGGTCTTCCTATAGAATTAGAGTGACTTGCCAAAAGTGTCGAGCCCCAAGTTGTGATATTAGAATTGATCCCCAGCTTTACTAGAGGGTCAATCAAAGGGGACGTTGGCTTTTACCAAGGTGTAGGTCAAATGAGGCCGAGGTGGGTGCTAGCTAAATAAAAAGCACTCAGAAATGGATCTGTTGCTTGCGGGCAACTCCGTAAGGTCGACAAAAGTCAATTTCCTCAATTCCCAATCATGACTAAAGTCCATGAAGATTGGAGCTCAATGAAGACCGAAATCACAAAGGCTGAGGCTGAGGTAAGTTGCCTACAACAGATGTCCCCCATTAATGAGCCCAATTTGGCATCGAGATTGGGTGATGAGAGTTCAAGTTTGAGGCTGAGGCTAAGCCTATGCTTGAGTGGTTGGGTCAGAGGGTCTGGACACATGTCGAAGATCCGACCATAGGGTCATACTGATTCATTGATCCCGACCATTAAAGCGGAGAATCCACGTCAGTCAAATGATGGCCAACCATAGGCCACCACTTAGCATTCATCAACGATGGCCAATCAAACCAACATGAGATCGGATCCATCCAACACCCTATAAATAATTGATCACGGTTGCTGGGGAACTCCACCACTTGTTGTTTTTGAAGGAAAACTATGTAGGGTTTCATTCATGTCTTTCGAAACTTTTTTGAAATTGAACGCAGTAGAAGATATAGATTAATCTAATTAACCTATTCATGCATGTGATCTGATCACTAAACATCTATATCTAGGATCTATAATATATCAAGATGCAAATACAAATCTAAAAAATAAAAATAAAATTGGTATTGATCATATCAATACCTTAGATCTCATCTAGCAAACTCTAGATCACATTTAGGTCTAGAAAAGATTGAATTTCTTTACCTTTGCATGGGTCAAGAACACCATAGCTGATATCCATGGTTATCTTCATTACTTAAAGCCGTACAGGATGTCTGACCTTTACAGGTTGTCCACACAAGGTTGCCACGTTGATTGAAGGTTCGTCGAATGAAGATCTGTGTGAAGTGCTAGCTTCTTATGGATCCCTCCTAATGGTTGATCTAAAAATCTTTTTTTGAATCTCTTGGACCCTCCAAGAGAAAAAGATATAAAGAAGGATTGATGGAGAAGACCAACACTTAATCTTCCCAAAAAAGCAGTAAAGAAGGCTTAAGAAAAACCCTTAAGAGAAGACCCATCTTCTTTTCCTTTTCTCTTAACAAGACAAATTCAAGACTTATCCTAAAAGAATCTCATGCCTCCTTACAAGATGAGATCTTCTCCTCTTGTCTTCCCATACCATCTCTCACTCTCTCTGATTTTTTCCATAGAATACTCTCTCAAAAAAATAAGAAGATGAAAAAGGAAAAGAGGAAACCCAAAGAAAAAAACCATCTTCTCTTCCTTTTCTCTCTCAACAAGACATGAAGAAAAGATGTCCAAAAGAAGTCCTCATGCCCAACATCTTGGAGCACCCCTCCTCCCATGCCTTTTCTCTCTTCTCTCTTATTTTTGCATGAATAAAATCTAGTTTTCTCATGCCAATTAACTCCTTAAAAGGAGGTGTCCCCTTGGTTGCAAAGACTAGGTCAAAATCTAGTCAAAGAAGGAAAAACCAAGGAGTTTTATGGGGCATCCAACTTTTGGATGCCTCCCCATAAAAATTTGGCATGAGGGAAAAGCCACACACCAAAAAAAAAATAGGGGTGAACAAAATATACGGCATGGCAAAAGAGTTGGCGTGGAGAAATCTTTCCATGGAGAGAGTTTTGAAATTTTGAAACTCTTTCAAAACTTCCTTGTTTGACCAATTCAGACCAAATTCCAATGAGAAAAAGAGGGTGTGCATGGGATTTCCTTAGGCATGAGAAATCTCTGCCAAAACGAAAGAAAGGTGGTGTGGGGCTTCATAGCTAGGTGCAAGGGAGGAGGGAGAATCCTAGTCTAACTGGGACTTCTCCAATTTAATTAGGTCAAACCCAATTTAAATCTATTTGAACCAAGATTAATGCAACCTAATTATAAGTGATCCTAATTCAACTAGGAGCCCAATTAAATTAGATTAAATTATATTTAAATCTGATTTAAATCCTAACTTAATTAGAAATTAGGTATACTCAAGTCCTAATCAAATAAAAAATTGATCTTTCTTGTAATTGGCTTATCTCATAAACCAATTAGACTTAACCCAATCAAGTCTAAACTAATTTTAATTAAATCTAATTCAATTAGACTCAATCTTAGTCTAGTTGCTCAATCAAATTGAGTCAATTAGTAATTCAATTATTAATTAATCCTCTTGCAACTCTTATACTTGATCAATCATCAATCGCATTGATGATTCGATTACTGAATGATTCTTAATCATTGATCAACCATTCGATCAAGTAGAAAATTACTTATGTATGTGATTCTATATGTTCGAACCTAAGTCAGTAGCATAAAAATCAATTTTTATACCAATCAAAATGATCATCTAGCAATGATATCCGACATCTGAATAGGTTGAATGTATATAAAATAATATTCTTAGAATCTTAGCCTATGGTTATTGTATAATTCATCCCTTTGATCCTCAATGCTCAGAATGACTATGAGTTAACTATTAATACTCAAATAATTCATCCATATTGTATTTCAAAACTTGCAAATCCTGTGACTCACGAGAATTATCCTGACTTAGGTTTTGCTAAATTAAAACACACCGAGATATTCACTTCTAAAATTAATCAGGAGTGGTCAATCCCATCTTAACTCATACACCAACTCTACAAGTACTTGACTACACCCAGAAATCTTTTGTTATTATATTAGAAATATAGATAGTCCAGCACCAAAGTATAATGAGTTACTTGCAAGTCATCATGGTGATCTCAGATCGAAGGGACACTTATATCCATAAATTTTTGCTAGCTACTCTTAACAACAGAGTACTATATTGGTCATATTCAGTACAAATATATTTCTACACCTCACTTGGATGCCATATAAGTATCTTCACACCACTTGGTTATGAGAACAACTAATGTATATGGCATACAACGATTTATATTCGATAAGTTATCATTCTAATTAATAACTTATTATTTGGTCATGAATATATTTTAGAGCCATCTGATAAATCCTACTTTATTGATTGAGTGTGGTTCTAGACTTCATCATAACATAGAAGTTCATTTAAGAAAGATAGATATTTATAATGAATAAGTCAAATAACTATTATTATTTGATAATTCATATATAAATTATAATCATTTATAACTTAGATGATTGGCTTTAGGATATATTTTCTAATAATTTTTCTCCTTCTTAAGCTCAAAGCATAATCCCTGGGTGATTTTCGACGAACCTACGGTGATCACCACCGATAGCCATGGTCGTCCTTGGCTATATCCAAACTCTGAGCTCTGAATTCAAAGTCCAAACCATGGCCAGCTCGATCATCAATTTTAGGTAGGTTCCTCTTCTTTACCGCATCACTTGGGTATATTTAGGGATGAGCATGTTAAGCTCATCTTTGATTTCTTAGTCTTTGGTTGAAGAATTGATCGATAAAAATCCTTCTGATGTTGGCTCCCCCTCGAATGAATTTGAGGTTGAAGAGGTGCCTAATTATGGCCCTTTTTGCATTCCTTGCATCCTCACCCACGAAGATCTAGATGTTGTTCGCCTCTGATACCAAATTCCTCCAGAATTTAAATTGGAGGTGGTCGGTCCCAAGAACTAGATTGTCCTTCCTTTCCACAGTCAGGTTGACTTCTATGAGGAGTCATTTAAGGCTAACCTAAGGTTATTGCTGCACTTTTTTATTATAGAGCTCCTTAGGATCTATGATATTCCTCCCTATAGTATAGCATTGAACTCATGGCTCTCTATAATAGCTTTCATCGCCTATCTCCTCCTCCTTGATGTCGAACCAACCATCCACCTCTTTAAGATGTGCTTTTCCTTCAAAGAGCATCCTAAAAAAATTGGATGGTAGTATGCTTCTTCTTGGCCTAGTCGCCGTTTTTTTTAGGTGCTCCATCCCTTCATAATTAGAAGGAGCATTATTTTTTTATTCCAACCGAACAGCCATGAAACTTCAGTACTTCATGGAGTCGATCTCGAAGGTCGACAAATAAAATTTTGGTGCTCTTAGATGCTAAGGAGGAGACTCTGAAGCTCATCTTCAGCCGTGGCATTCGCTCACTTCGTTATTTCCTCATTGAGGAGAGATTGTTCAAGGTCAGATTAAGCTCAACCAACCCAAGAAGTAGGTTTATTCTTCGAGTTTTAATGCCATGATTTTTCTTAAACTAACTCTTCTCATTAACATTTTCAGAGATGAACCTTAAGGATGCCGAAGCTCTTCGTCATATGATGAGGAAAAAGAAATCTATGGGAGAGACCTCGGCTCCCAAATATGGCCATACTGAGGCCGACCTTGCTCAGCTTGCCATCGAAGCTTCAACTCTAGCTCATTGGTCAGCCTCGCAAAGAGGGCCCTTCGAGGTCATGGTTGCTACTCCACTTAGGGTGATTGCACCTGGAGAACCGATCCCCCTCCCTCGGCAGCATCATCCCTCTAAGGATCATCCACACCTTAGATTTTCATGAAAATCTCTCCATAGCCTACCGAACTAGCTATAATTAAAAAATTCTTAGCTCATCTAGATCAACGGGGTCAAGACCTGAGGTCAGGCTTCACAAACAATCATGTTGCTCGTGACCTACTTTAGGCCACGATCCGTTTAGCCGATGTTGATATCTTGAATGCTGAGGAACCAGGGTATCGAATCAAAGATTCGTATGACTCCTTTTTATGGGTAAGCCTCGAGGCTCGGTCCTTCCTCCTCACTTCATTCTTTCTTACTCTTTTTTTACTCTATTTCATTTTCCAGCTCGTCCATCATATAGACCATTTTGTTGAGATTCTGAAAGAAGCTTGGAAGGATACCAAAATAGCTAAGGCTCGAGCTTCTAAGGCCGAAGCTCTAGCCACTAACGCCTCGAAGAAAATGGATGAGGCTCTAATAGTGAAGACCATGGCTAAAGAGAGGTCTAATTCTCGAAGGCCAAGTTGAAGGCGATGGAGGCCAAGGTCACACAAGCTTGAAACCAGGCAAAGGCTTGACTAATTGAAGGACTCTGGGTGGTAGTGAGCCAATGGGAGAAGAAATTGGAGTCGGAGAAGGCTGCTACAATACAGGCTTTTTGCTCCTTAGAGGAGTTCACCACAATAAAGCTAGAGTTCGTCTCGGAGTTGCACATGCAGGGTCTTGCTGAATATAAGGCCAAGGTCCAATGTTTCTTTCTGGACCTTGACTTTGGCTTATTGGATACTGATGAGGAGGATGGCAGGGATGGAGACAAGGTGGAGAGAGCCGATGAGGATGTTTCTACCCTTCGATCCCTGTTCGTGGTTGAGGCATCCAAGCCCGAGGCTTCCATCGAGGAGCAAGGTGCTCCTATCGAAGCCTAGGATCCCACCCCTTTCTTTTTCTCTTCTTTTTATAATTAAGCTTGGGCATATCCGAGTTAATAGGAGAGCCAGTTCCTTTTGTACACTTCAGTCTTTTTCGAATAATTTTGTAAAAGATCATCTCATCCTCTATAAATATTTTATTTTAATGAAAACTCAACTTAACTTTTGATGTTATGTTCATTCTTTCCTATCTGCAAGTCATGGGGGTTAGTCTTCAGTAAATTTTCTAACCACATCCTTCATCCTTAGCACTTAGAAATTTTATCTAAGGTCAAAGTATCATTATCTAGTCAATGCTATGGTCTCTGCTCAGCTCGTTCAAGGATGAGGAGTGCTCGTTGGCTGATTTTGTGGTAGCCTCCACTTGACTTGTTGGAGGATGAGGAGTATCCATTGGCCGACGTCGTTTGCAACCTCTGCTCGACTCGTCTGAGGATGATGAGCACTCATTGGCCGATGTCACTGTAACCTCCGCTTGACTCATCCAAGTATGAGGAGCATTCATTGGCCGATGTTGTTTGACTTGTTCGAGGATGAGGAGTGCCTATTAGCTGATGTCATTACAGCCTTTGCTTGACTCATTTGAGGATAAGGAGCATCCATTGGTCGATGTCGTTTATAGCCTCCACTCAAATTGTGTGAGGATGAGGAGCACCCGCTAATCGATATCATCATGGCCTCCACTCAACTCATCTGAAGATGTGGAGCATCCATCAGTCGATGTCATTGCGGCCTCCACTAGAACGAGTCAAGCAGCCTCCACTTAACTCATTCGAGGATGAGGAGTGCCTGTTGGCTAATATCGTTTATAGCCTCTACTCAACTCATTTGAAGATGAGGAGCACACCCATTGGCTGGTTAAGGAGTATCTATTAGTTGATGTCATTGCAGTTTCTATTCAACTCATCCAAGGATGAAGAGCATCCATTGGTCGATGTCATGCATGGCCTTCACTTGAGTTGTTTAAGAATGAGGAGTGCCCATTGGCTGATATCATCACAGCCTCCGCTTGACTTATCCAAGGATGAGGAGCATCCATTGGTCAATGTCATCGCGGCCTCCACTTGACTCATACAAGGATGAGGAACTTCCATTGGCCGATGTTATCGTGGCCTCCACTCGACTCATTTGAGGATGAAGAGCGATCGTTGGTTGATGTCATCATGGCCTCCACTCGACTCATCTGAGGACAAGGAGTGTCCATTGGCCGATATCATTCGTGGCCTCCACTTGACTCATCCAAGGATGAGGAGCGCCCATTGGCCGATATCATTACAACCTCCACTCAACTTGTTTAAGGATGAGGAGTGCCCATTGGTCAATATCATTGTGGCCTTCACTCGACTCATTCTAGGATAAGGAGTGTCCATTAGCCAATGTCATCGCAGCCTCTATTCAACTTGTTCAAGGAGGAGCGTCTGTTGGCCAAAGTCATTTGCAGCCTTTTCTCAACTCGTCCAGGGATAAGGAGTGCTTGTTGGCCAATGTTGTCATGAACTCCACTTGACTCATTCAAGGATGAGAAGTATCCATTGGAAGATATCATCACAGCCTCCACTTGACTAATTCGAGGATGAGAAGCGTTCGTTAGCCGATGTTCCTGCTGAGGATGTGGGAAGGTAATTTTTGATTCTACAAAAAATAAAATAAAATTTTGTTACTATTCAATGAGGATTACATTAAAGATAGTAAATTTGTAAGTTTTTTGCATTCTAAGTTCATGGAATTAGCATCCCATCTAGTCGACAAAGTCAATCTGATATGGGCCTTCCGAATTTAGTAATAGCTTGCCTTGATTTGTTGGTTGAAATACCTCTATTCTTCGTAAAACAAGGTCTTCGACCTAGAATGCTTTTTCTTTGATCCTAGTGTTGTAGTATTGATAAGTGGTAAAAATATACTAATAAAAGTATTAAATTATAAAATAAATTAATCTATTTCTTTAAAAATTGATATTTTTATTAATCTTATGCAGGAACAAAGGCCACTAATGTGAAGATCTTATTTTTCTGATTCAGATGAAATAAATTTCAAGCAAAACGGACTTCAAACGAGCCCAAAATTGAATTTCAAAAAAAAAAAAATTGGTTCGATTCAAATCGGTTCAGAAAACTAGCTCAGCGGTTTGGCCCGGTTCGACCGCAATAGTAGACCAACCCGCCAACGCAGCGCTGACATCATAATGACATCAGTATTTTTTGCGGCACACGGTGGACCAACAGGAGGGCATTTCGAGAATTTCACATCAAGAAGCGCGCTCCGATTGGCTGAAGAACACGGTGGTCCATGCAACACCGGGCTTGTGCATGGTCTATAGAGAGTAATTTGAGAATTTTGGCTGATCTAATGAACGACTTTCACTGAAACTTGATCGGATGGTTGAAACGAAGGCGCTGATGAACGGCATCCGCAGCTCTCGATCGAGATCCAAAGGCTGCGATTCATCCCGATGTTAAACTAAAGATCAGAACCCTTCTTTCCATACGATCGGATGGCCCAGATTCAATCCAATGGTTGATCCAACAGCTGGCATGAAATCCGATTTGATCTGAGTTATTTTAAGAGGTTTTTAAATGGTTTTTGGACCATTTGATCAACATCAAATGATCAGAATTAT
The DNA here is from genome assembly GCA_006176705.1 of Cocos nucifera. Lineage (NCBI taxonomy): Eukaryota > Viridiplantae > Streptophyta > Magnoliopsida > Arecales > Arecaceae > Cocos > Cocos nucifera. Next base: position 570,683 of record QRFJ01000258.1, on the reverse strand, counting down.
CCAGATCCTAATCTGAGTTGTTTTAGGAGCCTTAAACCTAATTTCTAAAGGATTTTGGGGGAAAATCAATCTCTTAACCTATAAAACCTGTTGTTGCCGTAGAAAAAAAAGAAAGGGAAAGAAAAAAAAAAGAGAAGTCGTAGAGTCAGAGAAATAAAAAGAAAAAAGAAAAAAAAGAGAGAAAGAGAGGAGAGAGGTAGAAAGAGAAGAGAGTCGAAAGATAAAAGAAAAGGGTTTTTCTTTGACAATCAAGACATCGATCAAGGAGCCTCTTCTTCTTCACCAAGTTCTCCACACCAAGAGCAACGGACAATCAATTTCAGCAATCAAACAGTCTAATTTCTCTATGCTTTTTATTTTATTTGCTGTTTTTGAACTTGTTATCATGAACTAAATTTTCTTTTACTAAGGCTAAGGTGTAGCCACTCTTTTGATACAATATTCAGTGTGATTTATTTTTAAATTTTATTCATGAGGAGTATATAAATCTGATCTTAATGCTTTTAGATTACTAGCCATCTTCTAATTGATCTGATGAATATAGATGTTACGGACCAAGTACATCTATGTTATTGCTTCTTGATTATATACCTTGTATTATGAATCAAATTAGAATTCATATGTATGCAGAAATTTTAGTGCACTTTGGATGCAGCGTATTTTAATTAGAGGGTTTCACAAAACTTAATGCATTAATATTTATTTAAATTACACCTGGACCAAAGGATAATTAATAAATATTGATAGTTTTGCTATGCCTAGACCAAAGGGTAGTGAATAAATTAGGAGACTCCACCGTCACATAAAATAAAATTAAACTAATAATCTAAATATTGTATTAACTGAGTTGGTGAATCGATTGCCTTAGTAATCCATTGCTCTTAAGTTTAAAACCCTAATAATTTACACTCTCTCTATTTTCTTAAAAATTTTTAATTATTTTTTTATTTTATTCTTTAATTTCTTATTCTTATAAATCGATCTTCTAAATAAAGTGTAGGAAAGAGCTTTTCAATACTTATTTTCCAATCCTCTAGGGACGATAATCTACTCATTCACTTTATTACTTGATCGACTGGTGCACTTGCCATAGCTATAAATTAGCACGCATCAAGTTTTTAGCACCGTTGCCGGGGGATTGTGTCTAAAACAATATTGAAATTTTGATCCTAGCTTTATTTTAGAACTTTATTTTTAATTTTTATTATTATTTATTTATTTATTTATTTATTTTTAAGAAAAATTTAGTGCATGATACATATTGGACATAATAACTTACTATCTTTAGATCCAAAAATTGAAATGACCATTAGAAGACTACAATAAGAAAAAAACATGGCAGCTGAAGATCCTAATGATATCAATCTAGAATTGGATATGGTGACTAAAGGACAGCATGAAGCTATTCGATCAGTACATCGTCCATTAAATGATTACATCACACCATCTGTAGCAGATGCAGTTTCGAGCATCAAGAGACCGCCTGTATGAGCAAACAACTTCGAAATAAAATCGACGATGATCCAGATGATTCAATCAACTGTCCAATTTAATGGACACATGTATGATGATCCAAATGCCCATATTTCTAATTTTTTTGAACTTTGTAATACTTTTAAAATTAATGGGGTGTCGGATGATGCTATTAGATTAAGGTTATTTTTCTTTCTCTTTACAAGATAAAGCTAAGAGTTGGCTTCATTCTCTTTCTGCAGGTTCTATCACAACTTGGGATGTCCTAGCCCAAAAATTCTTAGCCAAGTACTTTCCACCTTCCAAGACTGCCAAGATGCGCAACGATATCATTTCTTTTATGCAGATGGACATGGAGACACTATATGAGGCTTGGGAGCATTTCAAGGAACTACTGAGGAGATGTCCACATCATCAACTACCCATATGGCTTCAGGTACAAACTTTCTATAATAGTTTATCTCCTACTAATCGTTCTATGATTGATGCAGCAGCAGGAGGAACCATTAACTGAAAAATAGAGGAAGAAGCCTTTGATCTGATCGATGAGATAGCATCAAATAGCTATCAATGGTAGATAGAGCGCATGATGCCAAAAAGACTAGCAGCTGTGCAGGGAGTAGATTGCGTGCCAACCTTATTAGCTGAAATTACAGCCCTTAGAGCCGAAGTCAACAACTTGAAGGGAACAGCTATGCATATTCAGAGCATTACTTGTGATTTGTGTGGAGGAGGACATGATACGAGCAATTGCCAGATAGGTAATCCTTTTGCTAAAGCAATTAAAATAGCTAATTATGTTGGTAATTTTTTTAGGCTGCAACAAAATAATTTCTACTCCAACACATACAATCAAGGGTGGAGGCAGCACCCAAATTTCTCATGGAGTAATCAAAATGCAGCATAACAGCCACCCCCGAGATTCCAAGTACCTGAAAAGAAGTCCAACATAGAAGAGCTGATAGTCAAATTTATGCAAAATCAAGAAGCAACTATAAAAAATTTGGAAGCCAAACTTAGGCAGGACCAAACAGCAGCAATTCGAAACTTGGAGATGTAAATAGGTCAAATGGCTAAAATAATCTTTGAGAGACCTCAGGGATCCTTGCCAAGCAACACAGAGATCAATCCAAGAAAGCAAGTCAATGCTATCACCCTAAGAAGTGGTACAAAACTGGAGGAGCCACATCAGAAGAATGAGATTGAAGAGCCAACTACAAATAAGGAACCATCAACTAAAATTCGTCAGTCACCAAAACAACCAGTAGATGGATGGTCTCCAAGTATACAGTTTGCTGATCCAAATGTGAAGCCCTACATGCCACCACTATCATTCTCAGAGAGACAAATACAGCATCCAGATAAGGAATTTTCTAACTTTTTCAAAATTTTAAAGAATTTACATATTAATATTCCTTTTGTAGATGCTATTACTCAAATGCCCAGGTATGCCAAGTTTCTCAAAAAAATTTTAACAAATAAGAAAAAGCTGAAGGAGCATGAGAGAATAAATTTGAATGAAGAATGCTTAGCAATACTTCAAAATAAATTACCACAGAAGCTAAAAGACCCAGGGAGTTTTACTATCCCCTGCATTATTGGTGATTGTAGTTTTGATAAAGTTTTATGTAATTTAGGAGCAAGCATTAATCTCATGCCTTTTTCTACTTTTAGGAAGCCGGGTCTAGAAGAACCAAAGCCTACCACTATTACTTTTCAATTAGCTAACAGATCCATTAAATATCCAAGAGGTATAGTGGAGGATGTCTTGGTAAAGGTAAACAAGTTTATTTTTTCTGTTGATTTTATTGTTCTTGATATGGAGAAGATTATGATGTACCCCTTATTTTAGGGAGACCCTTTTTAGCTACTGGAGGAGCTTTAATAGATGTTCAACAAGAAAAATTAATTCTTAGAGTCCAAGATGAACAAGTTACTTTTAATGTTTTCAAAGATACTAAACATACTGATGATAATCAAACTTATTTTCTAATTGATATTATTGACAATTCAGTATATGAGAATTCTGTAGAAAATAGTTTTGAGACTATAAAAGCGAGCAATGTCCAATTAAAAGAGGGATTGACCAAACATGAAAGTATTTCAATTGAAGTGGCACCGGATTGATCCACTTTAGAACTCAAAGAAAGTCAAGCTGAAGACTATAAATCAGAACTACTAGATAGGTTGTTTCTTTTCTTTTTAGTTTTGATCATTTTTCTTTTCTTTTATTTTTCAGTAATTTATGGTTGCTCTTTTATTGCTTTGGTGTGTATTTTCAATTTTGTAGAAAAATCAATGAGAGCTCAAGCAAAATTTCAAAGCTCCAAAGAACCAGATTGAACCAAATCAGGTGTATTCCTTCCTATCCTTTATTGCACCCTTTATTTTTCTTTCTCCTTTAAGACAATGTAGAATAAGTTTAAAAAAAAAAAAATCATGTGTCAAGAAGAAAATCTTGAGCAAGATAAACTGGATAAGTGATAAAAGATAGAATTATTTGCTAATGAATGTAACGAGTTAAAGAAGTAGATTAGTTGGTCAACTTTTAGCAGCCTACTTAGGTCATTAAAAGACTATTAGCACTTTTTAATTGCACATGCACACTAACAAGGCAAAGTAGGTATTGATTATAAGGCCAACTGAGGATTCAATTATCACTAAAAATTGATAATTAATATACATTCTAATCAAAGAAACTTGAATTTAAGGAAAGAGCTATCTGCCTATAAATAAAGTGCAAAAGATAGAGTATATGTGGATTGCCCAAAGCCTAGTAACTGGGTCTCTGCACCTAGGTCAAGTGTGAAAATTCACGTAAAACGATGAAAGAAAGGCCAGGATGCTCAGCACAGTAAAAAAAATGGGGGGGCAGTGTGAAAGCTACCTTAATTCATGAGTATAAAATTGAGAATGTATAGAAAATTGACCAAAATAGGTGATAAGAGAGGATACTTTTGTTCTTTTAATTTAATACTGAAATGCTAAAGTTAGTCATCACGAACATAAGTGCTATAGATCTTTGATGTACTCTAAGAAAATTTTTAATTGTATTGACTAAAAAATTTGCTTCTGAAGCTCAATGCTTAGTTAGCAGTGTTTTCTAAACTTTTTGATCTTTAGTCCTAGATTTTATCTTTGTAATGGATAATCTTATTAAAATATGGTATTAAACAAAACATTGCTAAGAGACTAGCAATGACTAAGTTGGGGGGTGTGATAAGTGGTAAAAATATACTAATAAAAATATTAAATTATAAAATAAATTAATTTATTCCTTTAGAAATTAATATTTTTATTAATTTTATATAGGAAAAAAGGCCACCAATGTGAAAATCTTATTTTTCTGATTTAGATGAAATAAATTTCAGACAAAATGGACTTCAAACGAGCCTAAAATTGAATTTCAAAAAAAAAAATGGTTTGGTTCAAATCGGTTCAAAAAATTGGCTCAGCAGTTCGGCTCGGATCGACCGCAATAGCAGATCGACCCATCGATGCAGCACTGACATCAGAATGATGTCAGCATTTTTCATGGCGCATGATGGACCAATAGGAGGATATTTTGGAAATTTCACATCAAGAAGCGCGCTCCGATTGGCTGAAAAATGCGGCAGTCCATAGAACATTGGGCTCGTGCATGGTCTACAGAGGGCAATTTGGGAATTTTGGCTGATCCAACAGATGGCTTTCACTGAAATTTGATCGGATGGTCGAAACGAAGGTGCTGATGAACGGCATCCGCAGCTCCCGGTCAAGATCCAATGGTTGAGATTCATCCCAATGTTAAACTAAAGATCCGAAGCCTTCTTTCTACGTGATCGGACGGCCCAGATTCAATCCAATTATTGATCAAATAGCTGGCATAAAATCCAACTTGATCTGGATTATTTTAAGGGGTTTTTAAGTAATTTTTGGACCGTTTGATCAACATCCAATGATCAAAATTACTCAGATCCTAATTTGAGTTGTTTTGAGAGTCTTAAACCTAATTTCTAAAAGATTTTGGGGGAAAATCAATCTCTTAACCTATAAAACCTACTGTTGTCGTAGAAAAAAAAAAAGAAAGGGGAAGAAAAAAAAAAAGAGCAGTTGTAGAGTCAAAGAAATAAAAAAAAAAAAGAAAAAAAGAGAGAAAGAGAGGAGAGAGGTAGAAAGAGAAGAGAGTTGGAAGATAAAAGAAAAGAGTTTTTCTTCGATAATCAAGACATCGATCAAGGAGTCTCTTCTTCTTCACCAAGTTCTCCACACCAAGAGCAACGGACAATCAATTTCAACAATCAAACAGTCTAATTTTTCTATGCTTTTTATTTTATTTATTGTTTTTGAACTTGTTATCATGAACTAAATTTTCTTTTACTAAGGCTAAGGTGTAGCCACTTTTTTGGTGCAATATTCAGTGTGATTTATTTTTAAATTTTATTCATGAGGAGTATATAAATCTGATCTTAATGCTTTTAGATTACTGACCATCTTCTAATTGATCTGATGAACATAGATGTTACGATCCAAGTACATCTATGTTATTGCTTCTTGATTATATATCTTGTATTATGAATCAAATTAGAATTCATATATATGCGAAAATTTTAGTGCTCTTTGGACGTAGTGTATTTTAATTAGAGGGTTTCACAATACTTAATGCATTAATATTTATTTAAATTACACCTAGACCAAAAGATAATTAATAAATATTGATAGTTTTGCTATGCCTGGGCCAAAAGATAGTGAATAAATTAGGAGACTCCACCATCACATGAAATAAAATTAAACTAATAATTTGAATATTGTATTGACTGAGTTGGTGAACCGATTGCCTCAGTAATTCATTGCTTTTAAGTTTAAAACCCTAATAATTTACACTTTCTCTATTTTCTTAAAAATTTTTAATTATTTTTTTATTTTATTCTTTAATTTTTTATTTTCATAAATCGATCTTTTAAATAAAGCATAGGAAAAAGCTTTTCAGTACTTATTTTCCAATCCTCTAGGGACAATACTCTAGTCATTCACTTTATTACTTGATCGACTGGTGCACTTGCCATAGCTATAAATTAGCACGCATCAAGTATCGAACCATCCTTGTTGATAATTTATCATTTAGAGCCAAGCTTGCTCTCATGTTTCTTCCAATAGATCCAGGTTTGCCCTCAGGTTGTCCAGGTTATCTTCTTCACTAAATTTTTCTACCCGCAATGAGGGTATGTTGACCTTAAGCGGTATCATGGCCTCCGCTCCAAAGGCTAAGTTAAATGGGGTTTCTCTAGTTGGGACTTGCTATGTTGTTCGGTAAGCCTAGAGCATATTGAAGAGTTCTTTGACCTATCATCCTTTGGTTTGGTCCAATTTGGTTCTTAACCCTTGCAATAGAGTCCTATATATGACTTTAGCCTCCTCATTGCTTTGGGGATGTGCAACCGAGGTCAAACGATGTGCAATCTTGAGCTCTACATAGAATTTCTTAAATTTGGGATTATCAAACTGGTGCTTGTTATATGTAACAATGGCCTATGGCAATCCATACCTATAGATGATAAATTTTCATACAAAGTCATAGACCTTTGCCTCTATGATGTGTGCTGATGCTTCTGCTTCCATCTACTTTGTAAAGTAATCGATCACAATAAGTAAGAACTTTTTTTTTTACACCACCATGATCAGAAAAAGTCCAAAAATATCCATCCTCCATTAAGCAAAAGGCCGAGGGGTCGTTATTGGCACTTGGGTTGAAGATCGATGCTAAATGTTTGAGTTTCGCTAGCATTGGTCACACTTCATACAAGCTCAACTACATCCTATTGCATGGTTGGCCAATAATATTCTTATCACAGTACCTTATGGGCTAATGCTTTGCTCCCCAGATGCTTGCTACAAATACCCTCGTGAACCTCTCGCAGGGCATAGTCGGCTTTTGAGGGAATGAGGCATTGAAGGAGTGGTAACGAGTAGGACCTCCTGTATAATTTTTTCCTCATACATCAAGTATCAAGGTGCTTGAAACTTCAGTTTCCAAGCCTCATCTCGATCAAGAGGCAAAGTCCCATTCTCTAAGATGAGTGAGTCCACACAGCTCAACTCAAGGTCAGTTTGCATGACCTAAGTTTTCTCGATGCTCGAGCTATCAGATGTCTTCATATATGAACTTCTCTTAAGGTTGGCTGCCCCAAGGGTGGCTAGTCATGACAGAAGGTCGGCTCTAGTGTTTTCCTCCCTAAGAATCTGCTAGATGTTGAAGGGGGTGAAGTTGGACATGAGGCTCTTCACCTTCTTTAGGTACTTGGTCATGTTGGGTTCTCATGCCTCATATTCGCCTTGCACTTGACCTACAACAAGTTGTGAGTCATTGTAGACTTTCAAGCTTTGGATCCCTAGCTTTTCAGCAATTATGAGTTTGACTATCAATGCCTCATATTGGGCTTTGTTATTGGATGCCTTAAATCTGAAGCGCAATGCATATTTGGTGACCACTCCTTCCAAATTGGTAAGAATAAGCCCAACCCTGGAGCCTTCCACAATGGAGGAGCTATCAACGTGAAGGATCCAACACTCCTCAGATTCCTGAGCATCTAACTTGGGCATGGGCTCTTCTTTGGGAATGCTACATTCTAGGATGAAGTCTGCTATGTGAACTCAAGTGTGGCGCTTCCAAGTCTTAGGAACATGAGAAGAAAGGCTAAAGAAAAAAGAGAGCAAGCCAGTAGAGAAATTAGCTTGGATAGCAGAGTTTCAGTAACTTAGTCAACTCATCTTGAGACTAGGTCGGCTAAGTTAAAAGATGGGTTAATCCAATCTAGGGCTGGGTCAACTATGTCTCAGAAGAAAGGCCAAATAAAAAGTAGTATTTTCAAGACTATTGGCATGGTACATAGATGGTCGACTCAGTGATTTTGTAAGTCGACCCAATCATAAGTGAGCCGACTCAGTCTGAGACTAGGCCGACTCAGTGTCACAGGATTAGAACTGTATGTGGGTTTGTTTGGTTTTGAAAATTTTTCTTTGAGCTTGGGGCTTGACCCTATTATATAGTACTTATATGAAAAATAGGTCAAGATTTTTGTAATGCTAAAGACATTGAAATAAAGCTTTTTTCTCCCAAAAATTTTTCTTGTTCTCTCTTTTCTCTCTTGAATCTATTATTCGTGCTTCCATGTAGATTCTAGACAATCCCTCTTTATTACTGGCTAATCACCAGGTACCACATCGGTCCATAAAAGGGTCTTATATCCCAACATCTAGTATCAGAGCGGTATTACATGAAAGAAAAGAAGATGCCAAGGGTTCCTATATTCAAGATCTACTACACCAGGTTTTATACTAAATCTTTTTATCTTTTTCATGGTTGTCTTCTATCTTAGGTGGAGAGTTATTATACAGAGGAGAGGTGATTCAAAAGGTTGGAAGAAAGATCTAGGGCACATAGATCTTCTTAAAAGGGTTGTTTTGCTAGTGTATGATTGCAAAAGGGTGTTAGGATTTTGCTTATGGCTTGATTGTAGTCATGGCATCAAGTCGATTCAAGGTAGATTTTGAGAAATTCGACAGTAAAAAAATTTTATCCTATCGCAGTAAAAAATAAAGGACTTGTTGGTTTAGTAGAGGATCTATAAGATCTTAGTTAAGAAAAGATCTATTGATGCAGAATCTGATCATCGTCGGATCCAGCTAGAGCGGAGGTGGATGAGGTCGCCATCGGAGACCTACAAAATAAAGTCCCATCCAGAGCCGGTGGGGGGTGGCTCCGACAGGACCCTCCGACGATCAAGTCAGCTCTGGCCAACAGGAATGAAGTGCTTTGGAATGAGTTCGGCAGAGTTTAAAGGAGGAGAGAAGAGCTTAGAGCTTAGAGTTAGCGTATCTAAAGGATCCTTTTTATAGGCGAAGCTTGATAGTGATAGTTGCAGCTGCTTGATGGTGGGCCGCTCGAGGCTGCATCGGATTTGATGTGGAGAGGATGATATCGTCAGGCCGATAACGATAGCCATACCGTCCGATAGTGGTGGACTGCTTGAGGTCTGGCGGAGCCGTCTGTAGCATCGCCTATGGCAGACTGATGGTGACCGTTCGTCCAGCTTTAATAGACATGGTTCTAAGAAAGTAGGCATTGATTGGTGGACTTCGACATATATCAATTCCAAAGAAGTTTGGACTTCTGAAGAGGAAGCTCGGGAGTTTGGCTTCCCTAGGCATCTGGCTGGAGGAGTATGGCTAAGACTCGATCGTTGGAGAGTTTGGAAGGAGCCCGACCGACCGAAGAGGATGTTTGGAAGGAGTTCGGCTTCTGAAGAAGTCCGACCGAAGGGGATGTCTGAAAAAAGTCCAGCTCCCGAAAAAGTTTGATCGAAGGGGATGTCTGGAAGGAGTCCGACTCCTGAAGAAGTTCGACCGCAAGGAAAGCTTGGAGGAAGTTCGACTACCGCAGGCATCTAGCTGGAGGAGTACGGAGGGACCTCGGCTCTCTCGGGAGTCCGACTGAAGCTCTACTGCTGAAGAGTTCGGCCGATTGAAGGAGTTTGACTGAGGACCGACCGCTGGGAGTTCGAAGGAGCTCGGCCGTTGAGAAGTTCGACCGACTGAAGAAGTTCGGCTAAGACCCATCTGCTAAAGCTCTTCCGTGGCTACCGATTGTAGTAGGCTGAGGATCGAACTGAACTTTGGTAGGAGTGGGGTTTTTCCCCAATAATAGTTTCCTCCACTTTTGAGTTCGAAACTCGAAGGAAGGGAGTGCAGAAAAGGCGACTGTCGAAATCTTCTTCTGAGCTCCGTGCTGGTTCAGGTCGAAGCTCGGGGAAGATCTCATCTCCAACTAAAGTTGATATTGAAGTTAAAGCCCAGAGGAGATCTCATCTTCAGTCGAGGTTGAAGTAGGTCTCATCTCTTGCGGTCGAGGTCGGAGGTTGAGCTCATTGGGGGCGACATTATCTCCAGCAGCCGAGGCTGACTCAGACGAGATCTCCTCTCCTACAGCCAAAGTCAATACGGGCGCTCGGAAGACATTCGATCTCTGACCGACATTGGCTCGATCGCTCGGAAGAGATCTTATCTCTAGCCGAGGTTGCCTCAGGGGAGATCTTATCTCCTACGGTCGAGATTGATGCGAGTGCTCGGAAGAGATCTTATCTTCTGCAACCGAGATTGGCCCAGACCCTCAGGGGAGATCTTATCTCCTACGGCCGAGGTTGCCTCAGGAGAGATCGAGGGAGATCTTATCTCCTATGGCCGAGGTTGATGCGGACGCTTGGGGGAGATCTTATCTCCTACAGTCGGTTTGCCTCGGGGGAGATCTTATCTCCTACGATCGAGGTTGCCTCAGAAGAGATCTTATCTCCTACGATCGAGGTTGACATGGGCACTCAGGGAAGATCTTATCTCCTACAGTCGAGGGTATTCCTACGGTCGAGGTTGCCTCGAGGGAGATCTTATCTCCTATGGTCGAGGTTGATGCGGATGTCGGAGGAGATCTTATCTCCTGCGGCTAAGTTTGCCTCATAAGAGATCTTATCTCCTGCAATCGAGGTTGGCCCGGACCCTCAGGGGAGATCTTATCTCCTGCAACCGAGGTTACCTCGGAAGAGATCTTATCTCCTATAGTCGAGGTTGATGCGGAGCTCGGGGGAGATCTTATCTTCTGCAATCGAGTTTGCCTCGGAAGATATTTATCTCCTACAACCGAGTTGGCCCGAACCCTCAGGGGAGATCTTATCTCCTACGGTCGAGGTTGCCTTGGAGGAGATTCTTATCTTCTGCGATCGAGGTTGCCTTAGGAGAGATCTTATCTCCTGTGGTCGAGATTGATACGGACGCTCGGAGGAGATCTTATCTCCTGCAATCGAGATTGGCCCGGACCCTCAGGGAAGATCTTATCTCTGTGATCAAAGTTGCCTCAGAGGAGATCTTATCTCCTATACGACTTTGCCTCGAGAGATCTTATCTCGAGAGTCAAAGGAGATCTTATCTCCTATGGTCGAGGTTGATGCGGACACTCGGAGAGATCTTTATCTCCTACGGCCGAGGTTACCTCGGAGAGATCCTATCTCCTGCGCCGAGGTTAATGTGGATGCTCGGGCGAGATCTTATCTCCTGCGGTCGAGTTTGCCTCGAAGGAGATCTTATCTCCTACAATCAAGGTTGGCCCGAACCCTCAGGGGAGATCTTATCTCCTACGGTCGAGGTTTCCTCGGAGGAGATCTTATGTCCTACGACCGAGGTTGATGCGGACGCTCGGAGGAGATCTTATTTTCTGCAGTCGAGTTTACCTCAGGGGAGATCTTTATCTCTTGCAGCCGAGGTTGCCCGAACCCTCAGGGGAGATCTTATCTCCTACGACAGAGGTTGCCTCGAGGGAGATCTTATCTCCTGCGGCCAAGGTTGATGTGGGCGCTCGGGGAGATCCTATCTCCTGCAACCAAGGTTGAATCCAGACCCTCAAGGGAGATCTTATCTCCTACGGTCGAGGTTGCCTCGGGGGAGATCTTATCTCTTGCGGTCGAGGTTGATGCGGGGGCTCAGAGGAGATCTTATCTCCTACAGTTGAATTTACCTTAGGAGAGATCTTATCTCTGACCGAGGTTACCTCGAGAGAGATCTTATCTCCTACGATCGAAGTTGATATGGACGCTCGAGAGAGATCTTATCTCCTGCAGTCGAGGTTATCCCAGACTCTCAAGGGAGATCTTATCTCCTATGGTCGAGGTTGCCTCGGGGGAGATCTTATCTGCTATGACTGAGGTTGATGTGGGCGCTTGGGGAAGATCTTATCTTCTGCAGCCGAGTTTGCCTCAGAAAGATTTTATCTTCTACGGTCGAGGTTGCCTCGAGGAAGATCTTATCTTCTACTACCGAGGTTGTCTCGAGGAAGATCTTATCTCCTGCAGTCAAGGTTGACACGGGCGCTTGGGGGAGATCTTATCTCTTGCAGTTGAGTTTGCCTTGGGAGAGATCTTATCTCTTATGGTCGAGGTTGCCTCGAAAAAGATCTTATCTCCTACGACCGAGGTTGATGCGGGCGCTCGGGGGAGATGTTATCTTCTGCAGTCGAGTTTGCCTCAAGGGAGATCTTATCTTCTGCGGCGGAGGTTGCCTCGGGCGAGATCTTATCTCCTGCAGTCAAAGTTGATGCGGGCGCTCGGAGATCTTATCTCCTATAGCCGAGTTTACCTTGGGGGAGATCTTATCTCCTACGATCGAGGTTGCCTCAGGAGAGATCTTATCTCCTACGGTCGAGGTTGATGCAGGCGCTCAGGTGAGATCTTATCTCCTGCGATCGAGTTTGCCTCGAGGGAGATCTTATCTCCTACGGCCGAGGTTGCCTTGGGGAGATTCTTATTTCAGCAGTCGATTGATTGCAGGTGCTCGAGGAGATCTTATCTTCTACAATCAAGTTTGCCTCGGAGGAAATCTTATCTCCTAACCGAGGTTGGCTCGGACCCTCAGGGGAGATCTTATCTCCTACGGTCAAGGTTGCCTCAAGGGGGAGATCTTATCTCTGGGGGAGTTGATGCTCGGCGCCTCGAGGGAGATCTTTACAACCGAGTTCATCCAGACCTCAGGAGGAGAGATCTTATCTCCTACGGTCGGAGTTTGCCTCAGGGTCGGGGAAGATCTTATCTTTATGCGAGGTTGATTGGGGGCCTCGGGGAGATCTTATCTCCTATAGCCGAGTTTGCCTCGGGAGAGATCTTATCTCTACGGTCGAAGTTGCCTCGGGGGAGATCTTATCTCTACGGTGAGTTGATGCAGGCGCTCGGGAGGAGATCTTATCTCCTACAGTCGAATTTGCCTCGGGGAGAGATCTTATCTCCTGCAGTCGAGGTTGATCGAACCCTCAGAGGAGATCTTATCTTCTATGACCGAGGTTGCCTCGGGGAGATCTTATCTCCGGTCGAAACTGCCTCGGGGAGATCTTTTCTCCTACGGTCGAGGTTGCCTTAGGAGATCTTATCTCCTGCGGTCGAAATGATGCAGATGCGCTCGGGGGAGATCTTATCTTCTGCAACCGAGGTTGGCCGGACCCTCAGGAGAGATCTTATTCTCCTACGGCTGAGGTTGCCTTGGGGAAGATCTTATCTCCTATGATCGAGATTGATGCGGTGCGCCTCGGAGGGGGAGCCGAGGGAGATCTTATCTCCGAGATTACCGAGCCTCAGGGAGATCTTATTCTTCGGTCGAGGTAGCCTCAGGGGAGATCTTAACGGTCGAGGTTGCCTTCTTATCTACGAGGTCGAGGTTGATGCGGATGCTCGGAGAGATCTTATCTCCTATAGTTTGCCCAGGGAAGATCTTATCTCCTATCTCGAGTTTGGCCCAGCCTCAGGAGAGATCTTATCTCCTAGGCTCGATTGCCTCGGGGAGATTATTATCTCTCGGATCGAGGTTCCTCGGGGGAGATCTTATCTCCTACAGGTTGGTTGCCTCGAGGGGAATCTTATCTCTTACGAGTTTGCCCTTTGGGAGGGAGATTTGATCTCCTTATCTTGATTGATTGCGCTCAGGGAGATCTTATTCTTATCGAGATCGGGAGATCTTATCTTCCTCTCCTATCGTTGAGGTTGCCTCGAGGGAGATCTTATCTCCTATGGCTTCGAGGTTGAGAGATCTCCTCGAGATCTTATCTCCTAGGAGAGATCTTATCTTATCTTGAACCTCAGGAGAGTACGATCGAGGAAAGTCCTACGATCGAGGTTGCTTGGGGGAGATCTTTATCTCTACATCGAGGTTATGCCTCAAAGGACCTCACCCTCAGGGAGATCTTATCTCCAGTCAAGGTCAAGGTGCCTCAGAGGAGATTTTATCTCCTACTCGAGTTGATGCACTCGGAGGAGATCTTATCTCTACAATCGAGGTTGGCCCGGTCCTCAGGAGAATCTTATCTCCTGCGGTCGATGCGGGAGGGGGCTCCTCAGATCCGAAGAGGAGATCTTATCTCCTACGGTCGAGGTTGCCTGGGGAGATCTTATCTCCGATCAAGGTTAATGTGGGTCGGGGAGATCGTATCTCCTCGAGGTTGCCTCGGGGGAGATCTTATCTCCTACAGCCGATTGGCCCGGACCCTCAAGGGAGATCTTATCCTTATGGCCGAGGTTGCCTCGGGGAAGATCTTATCTCCTGCGGTCGGTTGATGCAAGCACTCAGAGGAGGTCTTATGGTTGCCGAGGGAGATCTTATCTCCTACAACCGAGGTTGGCCCGGACCCTCAGGAGAGATCTTATCTCTTACGACTGAGGTTGCCTTGGGGAAGATCTTATCTCCTACAACTGAGGTTAAAGGTCTTTGACCTACTCGCGTTAGGATAAGGTTCTCCTCCTATTCCTAATACGGCAACTATCGACTGCTTCTTCTCTGTCATCACATAGTTTTTGCATCCAGAAATAATATTATTGAAAGAAAAGAATTTTACCGAGGAAAAGTTACTGGCAGTACATCCCCATTTTAGGATCGTGGGGGCATTGCTCCTCCGAGTTTCCTCAGGCAGCAAGTCCAAGGTCGGACGACCTCCTCTATCTCATGCTAGCCTTCTCAATTTGGGGCAAGCTTCTCTTGGCTTTGATGCTGGAAGATGACAGCCTACCGAAGTACCAAGCTCCTCCTAGGGATAATGTTGATGATGTCGTGAGGCGGCCGACCTTTTTGTTGGTTCTGATTATGGCAGCACCCTTGGCCGATCTTCTCCTGCTTTAGGCTGGCGTCGAAGGAATTTATCCAGCCGCTCCTTTCTAATGAGCTCCTCGATTTCATCTCAGAGCGAAATGCATTCCTCAGTGTCGTAGCCGTGGTCGCAATGGTAGAGGCAGTACTTGCTTCGATCGTGCTTGTTTGGATGAGATCGTAATCCTTCTGATCTTGATAGCTGGTTCTTAACTTCCATGAGAATTTGAGTTTGAGGAGCATTGCAGGGGGCGTAGTCGTGGAACCTTTCGGGAGGAGAACTTCTTCACGTCCTTCTATCGGGGCTTCCTTGGTGGCGAGCTCGAGGGGTTTGGGCCTTGCTTGCACTGGGGAGGTCGTAAGCATGGTCGAACTTCATTCCATCTTCTTGTGAAACCTGCGGAAGAACTTCATGCCCCATTGTCGGGGCTTCCTTGATGACGAGCTCGAGGGCGAGTTCGGCGGCCTCGCCCATGCCGAACTTCATTCCGCCCTCCTACGAAACCTCCATCGGAGCCTCCTTGATGGTGAGCTCGAGGTGGAGTTCGACCTCGCTTGCACTGGGGAGGTCGTGAATGCAGTCGAACTTCATTCCATCTCCTGTGAAGCCTTCTGGGGGAGGACTTTTGCTCTATTTCTCCTCCTTAAGGGCGATTGGTATGCTAGACCAACTACTTTTCCTTAAGATCGATTCCTAGCATCCTCATGGCAGATTTGCTGGCAAAGTCTCCATTGAAAGCTGTCGCATGGCCTGCATTATCTCGATGAGACTACGAACTTGCTGGACCAGCAGGTTGAACTGCTCCACATCTACGGTGACTTCAGATAAAATCTAGGCTATCGGGACTAAAACGGTAGCAGATGGATCTGGCATGGAGGCTGTCGATTGTCGAGTCAAAGCTCTCCTGGGAGGCATTTTCTTTTTGGAAAAGAACTCTAGAGAGGAAGAAGAGAGATCTCCGAAGAGGGAAGAGAAAAATCATCATCGAGCACTCCTTTAAGAATAAGAAAACCTCGAAGGTTCGGGCCCTTCCTCTAGTGCCAATCGTTGATGCAGAATTTGGTCGTCACCGGATCCAGCTGGAGTAGAGGTGGATGAGGTCGCCGTCAGGGATCTATAAAATAAAGTTTTGTCCGAAGCCAATGGGGGGTGGCTCTGGCAGGATCCTCCGATGATCAAGTCAGCTCTGACCAATAGGAATGGAGTGCTCTGAAATGAGTTCGGCAGAGTTTAGAGGAGAAGAGGAGAGCTTAGAGCTTAGAGTTAGCATATCTGGAGGATCTTTTTTTATAGATGGAGTTTGATGGTGATAGCTGTAGCTGCCTGATGGTGGGTCACTCGAGGCTACACCAGGTTTGATGTGGAGAGGATGATATCGTCAGGCCGATAGTGACAGCCATACCATCCGATAGTGGTGGACTGCTCGAGGTCTGGTAGAGCCACTTGTAGTATCGCCTGTGGCAGACTGATGGTGACCGTTCATCCAGCTTTAATGGTCATGGTTCTGAGAAAGTAGGCATTGATTGGTGGACTTCGGCATATATCGATTCCAAAGAAGTTCGGACTCTTGAAGAGGAAGCTCGAAAGAAGTTCGACTTCCATAAGCATATGGCTGGACAAGTGCGGCTAAGGCTCGATTGCTGGAGAGTTCGAAAGAAGCCCGATCGATCGAAGAGGATGTCTGGAAGGAGTTCGACTTCTGAAGAAGTCCGACCAAAGGGAATGTCTGAAAAAAGTTTGGCTCTTGAAGAAGTTCAGGCGAAGGGGATGTTTGGGAGGAGTCCGGCTCCTAAAGAAGTTCGATCACAAGAGAAGTTTGGAGGAAGTTCGGCTCCCGCAGGCATCTGGCTGGAAGAGCATGGAGGGACCTCGGCTCTCTCGAGAGTCCGACTGAAGCTCTGCTGCTGAAGAGTTCGGCCAGTTGAAGGAGTTCGACTAAGATCCGACCGTTGGAAGTCCGAAGGAGCTCGACCGCTGAGGAGTTCGATCGGCTGAAGAAGTTTGGCCAAGACCCATCCGCTGAAGCTCTTCTGTGGCTACCAATTGTAGTAAGCTGATGATCGAACTGGACTTCGGTAGGAGCAGGGTTTATCCCCAATAAGATCGAAAAGGATATATACCAAGGACTAGGAAGAGTCGAAGGAGATTACTTTTAGTACAATCAGGATGTGCCTGGCTGATCAGGTGTTGCTCGAGATTTGTGCAAAGACTACGGTAAAGGGGCTCTCGATGAGACTGGAGAATATTTACATAAGAAAAAATATGACTAATAAGCTATGGCTGGAGAAGTAGCTTTACAGTCTGAGGATATCTGAAGGTGGAGACTTTGTCATCCATATCCCAAAGTTCAATTAGGTGTGTTCTAAGATAATGAGCTTAGATGTGAAGACTGATGAGGAAGATCGAGCACTGTTGTTATTTTGTTCTATCCCGGGTTCTTATGATGGTCTCATAGCAACCTTAGTTTATGGAAAGGAGACCCTCAACTATAAAGAGGTTGTTGGTATGCTCAGATCAAATAAGCAAAGGAGATCCTAAGTTTGAGGTCTTAGCTATAAATGAAAGGCAGAAAAGATCAATGGAGAATGCTAAGGGTAAATCCAAGGGCAAGTCAAAATCTCGAGATCAGAAGAAGACCTTTAAGCGCTACAAGTATCATCAGCCTAGACATCTGAGGAAAAATTATCTTCTTTTGAAGTCAGAAAAAGGGAAGGCCAGTAAGAATGATGATACAGCTTCGGTGAGCAGTGGAAAAAATTTACTAGTTATATCAGATGGGTCCATAAAGTGCGATACTACATGAATGTTGGATTGAGCATGCTCACAGCACTATACTTCTCATCAGGAGTGGTTTGCTACCTATCAGAAGATTGATGATAAAAGTATCGATCTTGAAGATGATCACCCCTGTAAGGTGGCTGAAGTTAGCACTATTAGGATAAGAATGTATGATGGAATCATCCATACATTATCCAATGTCAAGCATGTACCAATTTTTTTTTAAAAGAATATGATTTCTTTGGACTACTTGGAGGAGCAGGGTTATGCTTTTAGTAACCAGGCTGGGAGTGGAAACTTGAAGATTTCCACGGATGCATTAGTGATAATGAAAGGTAGAAGACTGAGCAATAATCTTTATAGAATGGAGGATTCAGTTGTAAATGATAGTACAGATGTGCTAGCAGTGGTACAGGAGAAGCAGCTTTTATATCAACTGTGATGCTATCGGATGGATCACATGAGTGACTGAGGGATCATAGGATAAGCAGAAAAAGGATGATCCTAGTCCTGAAGAAGGAGAGTATTGATTTATGTGAGCTGTGCATCTTTGGCAAACAGCATAGGATGAAGCTTGTCAACAGTACCAAACACAGTGAAGGAGTGCTAGATTTAATGTACTAAAATATGTGGGGACCTACTCCTGTATCAGCTAGTGATGGGGCAAAGTATTTTATCACCTTCATTAATGACTACTCAAGGAAGGTGTAGATTATCTAATCAAGGAGAAGTCAGAGGTATTTGGCCGATTCAAAGCCTGAAAACCAACGTAGAGAAGGAGTTAGAAAGACAGATGAAGTACCTAAGGTCAGATAATAGAAGAAAGTATACAAGTCTGAAGTTCAAAAGGTACTATGAGGAAAATGGCATCAAACGCCATTACACAATAAAGATGATCCTCTAGTAGAATGGTGTCACAGAGAGGATGAACTAGACACCGACCGAAAAGGCATGAAGTTTGCAGCTACAGACATCACTTCCAAAATTTTTTTAGGATGATGCTATAACATTTTCTTATTTTCTTGTTAACAGGTCCCCTCATTACAAGCTGAATGAAGACATTCTAGAGGAGGTCTGGAGTGGTAAGAAGATCGAGCTTGGTTACCTGAAGATCTTTGGTTGCCCGATCTATCATATGTAGAGGCAATCGAAAGGAGCAAGTTGGATCCTAAATCTCGAAGGATGATTTTCATCGGATATCCATAAGAAATTAAGGGATACTTGCTATAAAATTCTCAAGCACAGAAGTCAGTAATTAGCAGGAACATCATATTTGACAAAAAGAGTATCTTGGAGAGGTCTGGGGGAATAGATGGATCTGGAAAAATAAAGTCAGACAGTGGTAGTCTATCAGAGATAGATGATATGCAGTCTACATCTACTTACAAGGGGTATTCCTATTAAAGTGGAGCAAATGAAGGTCTATACTAAGAAGAATCAGTCGGATGCACTCATGAAAATACTCTCCAGATATAGCTTTCAGATGTGTATTGCATAGATGGGTTTGCAAAGAAAAACTAAGTTCACAAAGACTTGAGAGCGCTAAGGTGGAGAATGTGAGCTCAAGTATGGCACTCCCAAGCCTTGAAAATATAAGAAGAAAGGCCAAGAAAAAAAGAGAGCAAGCCAGTATTGAAATCAGCCTAAATAGCAGAGTTTTAGTAACTTAGTCGACTCATCCTAAGACTAGATCGACTAAGTTAAAAGATGGGTTGACCCTGTCCAGGGCTAGGTTGACTATGCCTCAGAAGAAAGGCCAAAAAGAAAGCAATGTTTTTGGGACAGCTGATACAGTACACAGGTTGGTTGACTCGGTGATTTTGTGAGTTGACCCATTCACGGGTGAGCCGACTTAGTTTGAGACTAGGTTGACTCAATGTCGCAAGATCAAAACTGTACGTGGATTTGTTTAGATTTGGGAGTTTTTCTTTGAGCTTGGGGCTTGACCCTATCGTATAGTACTTATACAGAAAATAGATCAAGATTTTTGTAATGCTAAAGACATTAGAATAAAGTTCTTTTCTCTTAAAAATTTCTCTTGTTCTCTCTTTTCTCTCTTGAATATATTGTTCATGCTTCCGCATAGATTCTAGGCAATCTCTCTTTATTACTAGCTAATCATCAGGTTCTATGCCAGTCTGTAAGAGGGTCTCATATCCCAACATGCTAGGGCCTATGCCTTGATAGAGGGTCATGGGAGGTACTTTATGTCAAATTCTTCAAGTTCAATAGCCCACTTAGCTAACGGACTCGAAGTATTAGATCGATGGAGTACTGACTTGATAGGTTGGTCGGTAAGGACTACAATAGTATATGCTTGGGAATACAAACACAATTTCCTTGCTAAGATGATAAGGGTGTACATGATTTTCTCAAGTTTGGCATACTTAGTTTCTGCATCATGAAGAACTTGGCTCACATAATATATGGGCATCTGCAACATTCCTTCTTGTTGGACAAGCATCGAGCCAATTGCTTGGGAAGAGATTAGAAGGTACAAACATAGGACCTCCTCAGACTCTGGCTTATTGAAGAGAGGTGGAAAATTGAGGTATCTCTTTAGCTCATCAAAGGCCACTTAGCATTCCTCCATCCATTGAAAATCTTTCATTTAGAGCTCAAAAGAAAGGAAGGTTCCTCTCGACTGACCTCGAGAGAAACCTACTGAGGGTTGCCAATCTTTCCATAAGATGCTGTAACTCTTTGATAGACCTGGGCAGTTTCATTTCCTGAAGCACCTGTATCTTCTCTGGGTTGGCCTCGATCCTCCACCATGACACCATAAAGTCAAAGAACTTTCCAAAGGTGATCCCAAAAGCATGTTTACTAGGATTAAGCTTGAGGTGAAAATATTGCAATATCTTGAAGATTTCTTCAAGATCGGTGATGTGATGCTCAACAGCTGCACCTTTGACGAGCATATTGTCTACATATATCTTCTTGTTTCTCTCGATCTACATCTTGAAGATTTTATTGACGAGCCACTGATAAGTTGCTCTTGCATTCTTTAAACCAAATGGCATGATCCTATAATGAAAAAGATCTTTGTGAGTAATAAAAGCTATCTTTTCATCATTCTCAGGAGCCATTCGGATTTGGTTGTAGCCAGAGAAGGTATCCATAAAGAAAATGAGCTAATATCCCAATATGACATCCATTAATTAATCGATCCGAGATAAAAGGTAGCTATCTTTGGGATAGACCTTATTGAGGTTGGTATAGTTGATGCACGCATGCTAGTTTCTGTTCGCTTTTTTGACCCACACTATATTAGCTAGCCATTCAGGCTAATTAACTTTCCACATGAAGCCAGCCTTCATGAGCTTGTCCATCTCTTCTTTTATTGCTCTTTGGTGCTCTGATATAAAGTTTTTTTTTTCTATCTGATAGGCCAATGATTTGGGTCTACATTTAGGCGATGGACGATAACCTCTGGATCTATGTCCGGCATATTTGAGGCATCTAGGCAAAGACATCAATATTAGATCGGAGTAATGAGATGAGGAGATGGTGTTCATCTTTACTCAGATTAGAACCAATTTGGACTATTTTGGTTGGATCCCCTTCTTCCAATGCTACCTCTTTGCTCCATCAACTCATCTCAAACATCAAGCTCTTCGGTTGGAGGAGGCTCCTTGGGTACTTCTCAATGTAGGGTTGCCATGTAGCAAGCTCTAGCCACCTATTGATCTCCTCGGACCTCACCGATGCTTTGAGGAGTGAAAAATTTCATTAATAGGTGATAGATCGATACTATGGCTTGAAAGGCATTCAGCATGGGTCGACCCAATATAGCATTATAAGCATCAAAGATTTTCACGACTAGAAAATCAATCCAAATAGTTGATTGCTTTGGAGCACGTCCCGTAGTTATGGAGAGGGATATGATCTTTTCCACGGGCATAGTGTTACTAGAGATACCGACTAGTGGGGATGCTACTTTCTTGCTAATCATAAGACAAATCTATTCTTGCAAAGGCATCATAAAACAAAATATCTACGAAGCTTCTATTATCGACTAAAACATATTGTATATCATAATTTAAAATGCTTAAGGAAACTACAACTGGATAATTATGGGGAGATGTTATTTTCTTAAGATTGGTATCGAAAAAAGTGATTTCATCTTCCACCCTTCTCTTCTTCCACTTCTCTTCTTCAGTTCAGCTCTTCCCCCAGCTAGTTTGAGTTGGCTTGGATGCAGGGTTGCCGCATTATCCCCTGGAGAGGGTATGGTGACCCTTATCATAGGTCTATTTTCTTGAGGATCTTCAGGCTATGGCGGTTTGGGTTTGATCTCCCTCTAGTTCGGCCATTCTACCACATACCGCCTCAGTCACCCCATTTGATGAGCACTTCGATTTCATCTCTGAGTTACTGATATTCTTCTATGTCATACCCATGATTTTGAAGATATTGATAGTGTTAGATATGTATGCCCTAGAAGCTAGAATTGGCTGACACTTGTAATATACTTCTAAGAGCAAAATTATAATTTTGACTATAAATAATAAAATAGATTATTTTCTATCACATAAGTATATTTAGTGTCTATGATCCATCCCTTGAGTTAATGATAATGATAATTCATATTTTCAAGAGTTGAAAATTTAAGACATGAATTTTTATTTATTGATTCATAAAATGCTCCTGACCGTAGGATCATCATGAGGATGGTGATTGATCTAGAAGGTTAGTGTACAATTGCTTCTTTATAGTAGATGAGTCTTAAGTCTACGATGTAGAGATACCGGAGTAAGAGTATAGATACTCGTTAGAGAATGAGGGCACTAAGTGTGACCACCTCGAGTAGTCATAAGAAAGTCTACCTTCTCGTCGATGACTGACTCGAATGCTGCAGTGGTGTGTCTGGTTCTTTGACCTGAGGTGCATCGGTAGTTCACCTTGAGGGTGTTATAGTTTGACTACACCATGACTCGAATCTTCCTAGTCATTCAGAATCCTGAGGTGTATGTTGGCTATAGCATGTTCATTGTAGGAATTGGATTGCACCAAGATGGAATCTATCTACCTCGGTAGATGAGGAGCAGCCCTATGATGATCATGAGAATCAAGTCCATAAGCCCATGGCCATGGTAGAGTGTGAAATAATAGAAAGAGTTTCTATTAAGATTTTCACATCGGACTTGAATCGAATGATTAAATCATATGATAGAAATTAGGGTTTGACGAGTTCACCTTAACCCTAATCTGATCGAAGCTCAAGATAGAAGAACTTAATCACACAAGTAGCTGCACTGAGAGGTTCATTTTTCAGTTTTGATGGGTTGCCACCATATGCTGCTAGGTGTCACTGGTGGATTTTGGGAGCAATTAGAATGATTTAGATGATCGATCATTCTAAGTTGTCTGAATCAGAAGAGTTCTGATCCATCGAAAGGAGTTTCGATGATGTCGATGATGGAGATCATGACATATCCCATTACCATACAGAACTAAACCTAACTGAATTATACAAATAAGAGTTTGGATCTGGATATCATCAATTGGACTAATTCAGTTCAATTGATTTGAATAAGATTCAATTAGGTTTAAGAAAATCGTGCTAGCACATGGTTGAACCTAACGTTCTCCTTTTTCTATCATAAAAGTTGTCTCGATTGAGCCAAATGAGTTTGTGCTCACTCAGGTATCTTTACCTATCTGACTGGAGCTTGTCCAAGTCAAAAAAGGATTGTCTTAATTTATGAGATAAATTTGAGATAACACCTATCATTTTCCATCACCTACTAATTTTTATATTTTGACTTGGTCAAACGTTGACCTTTGACCCTTGGACATCTGCCCATATGTCATGCAGTTATTGGAGAGCAGATAAGGGCTTGTCCGCTCTCTAAAAATTGGAAAGAAGGGGGCACATGCCTAGGATGGCGTGCGCCCATGGATAGGGATGTTGGAGTCCCATACGGATGGGACTTCAGGTTGCTTTTTGGTTTCTACTTAGGTGACCCTTGGGTATCTACTTTGACCAGTCTGAGGTGCCATCTAAAATGAGCCTATGGGTCTCTCATTTGATTGGATCAGATGATATCATCCCATCAATCAGATTTAGATCTGATTGTATGAAGCAACGTGATTGGCCGGGGTGATGCAGCACTGCATGGCGCAGTAGAGTCTATAAATAGACCCTATCTGCACCCACTTTTTAGAACTCCTCCTCTTAGCCATGCCCCAAGAATGCCCATCTTCTTTCTCCATGCCACCATCTAGCCCTCTCTCTCCTCTCCACATCCAAGAAAGTTGGGCCTTCAAATTAGTGCGAGTTAGGCAAGAAAAGGCTGACGAAAAAGAAAGAAGGCAGCACTGCTGCAGAGACGCCGGGTGATCTTCAGAAGAAGTTTTGAAGATCCTCCAAATCAGATCCAGATATAATTTTTGAAAAAAAGAAAGAGAAGGAGAAGATCTCCAAATCCAGCCCAAGTGGATACCGATAGAGGTCAGGCGCTTGTGTGGCTAGATCTAGAACCTTAGGACTTCGACAGAATCATCAATGGATAATCAGATTACCCAGAATCAAGGTAAAATTAATTTAAAATTAATTTAATTTTATTTTTTTATTTATCAGATTATAAAATTAGATCTAAAAAATATCAAATCTAATTAGAATCTAAGAGAAAATTTTTGAAATATGCCTCTCGATCCAATCAGATCTGAACGAACCTATCCTAGAAAATCAGGATTTTCCTTCAACTGGTATTAGAGCCAGGTTTTTATAAAATTTATTTAGATCTAATTTAATTTGATTAATTAGCAATTTTAGATATTACATGAGATGTGATTAGATTTAAAATTAAAAAAATAAAAAATTAAAATTAATTAATCTAAATTTAATATGTATGAGATACATAACTAGATTAGGAATAGAATTATTCTATGTGTAGTCTAGTATAATCATATTTTTTATTTAATTAAATATAATTTTTAGATTTATTTATTTATTATTTTTTGATATTATAAATATTATAATCAGATCTAAAAATAAAAAATAAATTAAATTTAATTTATTCATATGAGATATGATAGTTGCATGTTTAGACTAGTTGTAGAATAGTTCTACAAATAGGTCTAGATTAAATTTTATTTGATAAGATCAAATTTAAATTTAATTTTTTAGATGATTATAAGATAATTTAGATCTAAAAAATATGCATGCATGATATATGTGATATATACAAAATATATTTTATTTAGATCTATTTTTTATATGAGATATATGCTTAGATCTAATTAGTTTTTGTAGATTAGTTGTATTTCTGATTAAGGTGTTCTCCTTGGCTGTCCGGTCATAAGAATAAAGTAGGGCTTAAAGATCCTCTTCTTTCATTCGATGGGATGTTCTTATGATATGTAGGGGTGCTGCGCATTCATCCTGAATCAAAAATTAAAAAAACTTACTTTCTACAAAATTCTAGATCCTGAAATCCTAGGATCTTATTTACATGTTTTGTTTGTGAACCCTAAACTTAATTAAAAATTAAGTTTATGAAATATCAATTAGATCTAAAATTGAGAATTACAGATCTAAGATATATTCATAAAATTGGATTTGGGTTTGGGTAGCTCAATTAAGTCTAGCAGTTGATCAAACCGAATCAAGAGTTGGTTAGATGGGATCAACAGTGCTTAAATTGACCAGCCTAATAGGATTAAGTCTGGGATCAAGATCGAGTCACGTGAGTGATCGATCAAGCTAAGACCTAATTAGGCTCAGTGGTTAGAGTCTGGATTGTAGGCTAATCCGATTGGTTCTGGCTCAATAATTTGGTGTCTAAGGTAAGTTTGGCAGATACGATCGACTGATTTTTAATTGGGAGCTACTCGACTCGAATGCATTCTTGTCGAGTTAATGGCATATCCCTTCCACCGGTCTCACTTACCTGGCCATGTTTGTTGACTCAGTTCTGATCTGAGGTGGTCAATAATCCGAGCTAACCCATGCCACTAGGTTAGTCATAATGGTTATGACTATGTCAAGTCTAGTTTAATGAGACCTAAATCAAATCTTCCTAAGAAAAGATTAAGTCTAAGGTCTTCCACCATTGTAGATGTGCGGGCCCTTTTCGAGGTTGATTGTTCTCGACTAGTTACAGTGGCTCAGTTGCATCGAAAAGATGCAACCATGTCTATTAGGCATTGGATGCTACAGGCTGGAGGATGGATTGGGCTCAATATTTTGGATACGGTGAGAGACTCAATTAGGAATCCAATCTATGCAAATGGTGGGTCTGACTTAACTAAGGAAGTGGATCAATATTTCCGGAACATGGTGAGATTCATGAATTAGAGACCAAGTTTGGGTGCATCATGATTAGAGAATCATTGAACAAGAGTTGTTCACTCATTGGCTAACCCATCATCAATAACTATTAGGTGAGGTGATGAGTCAGTTGGTGGGACTGCACCATCCACTAGAAATCAGTAATCATGGAGATTTTTGCATCTCTATAGAGGGAGTGTAGGGATCCGAGAAAATAGTGGAAGCTAATTTATTTAAAAATAAAATTTTCTAAATAAATTGGTTAAGTCTTAATTACAATATCTAACTAGAAACTTTGACTCTCTATAGAAAAATGTCTGCATCCAACCCACTAGCACGAATCCTGGACACCCATAGACTGACCGGACCAAATTACAAGGATTGGCTCGAAACTTCAAAATTATTTTGGGTTTCGAGAAGTTAACTCATGTATTGGACCAGGACCCTCCCACCTTACCAGCTCGTCCATCGCTGAATAGAGAGCGTCTCTGGATAAGTGGACTGATGAAGATAATAAGGCCAGATACTACATGTTGGGCTCGATGTCTGATGAGCTTCAGCACCAACATGAAGATATCAGAACTGCTCACCAAATGTTGGCTCACCTACAAGGAGATGTTTGGTGAACAGAGTCGTGCAGCCAAGTATCAAGTCACTAAATGACTGTTCAAGGCTAAGATGCGTGATGGACAGTCAGTCCAAGATCATTGTCTGATGATGATCAAGGACTTGAAAGAGCTTGAGAAGCTCGGAAGTGAGGTTGGACTTGGATCTGCAGAATGATATAATTCTGTAATCCTTGACTGATGCGTATGGGCAGTTCATCATGAACTACCATATGCATAAACTTCAAAATTCCTTGGCCGAACTTATGAACATGCTGGTTACGCTGAGCTTTCCATGAAAGGTTCTAAAGGCTCAGTGCTTGCTATGGAATGGACTTCTTCCAAGAGAAAGTCTTTTGAAAAGAAGAAGAAGTCTGTGAAAAAGCAGAAAAGGTGGAAGGAGGAAAGAAGAAAAAGGATAGAGCTGAAGAAGAAGGCCGCTGATAAAGAAAAGTATTTTCATTGCAACAATGATGGCCACTGGAAGCAGAACTGCCCTACTTACCTGGCCACCCTAAAGAAGAAGGAGGCAGGTCCTTCTGGAGGTATGCTCGTTATTGAGTCTAACCTTACGATTTCTTCTGCATCCAGTTGGGTGCTTGACTCTGGTTCTAGTGCTCACTTGTGCACTTCTATGCAGGGTCTTGAGGATAGCAGGAGGCTGAGGGATGGTGAGATGATCCTACGCATCAAAAATGGAGCAAGAGTTGCTGTCGTGGCCGTGGGAACATACCCTCTTCGACTACCATCTGGTTTAGACTTAGTATTAAAAGACTGTTATTATGTGCCTACAGCAAGCAAGAATTTGATTTCTATTTCTTGCCTTGCATTAGAAGGCTATGTAATTAGTTTTCTTAAGGACCATTGTAACATTCTTTATGAAAGAAATAAAATTGCAAATGGTTTTCTTATTAACGGTCTTTATCAGTTACATGTTGATGTATCTATTTTTAATTTCGAGCAAAATGTGAATGCCATAAAATCAAAACGTCCTAGGGATAGTCCTAATGATAGGATATCTATGGCACCTAAGATTAGGTCATATAGCAGAAGATAGGGTTAACAAATTGGAGAAAATTGGGCTATTGAGTCCGTTGACTTTCGAGTCATATCCAATTTGTGAATCCTGTCTTCATGACAAAATGACTAAGCTCCCTTTTGTAGGACATGGGGAAAGGGCCATGAATCTTCTTGCCATAGTACGTACAGATATGTGCGGCCCATTTGATGTATCGGTCAGAGGCAATTTAGTCTACTTTATAACCTTTACCGATGATTTATCAAGATATGGGTATGTATATCTTATGAGACACAAGTCTGAAGCTTTTGAAAAGTTTAAAGAATTCAAACATGAAGTAGAAAAGCAAACTGAAAAATCAATTAAGATTCTTCAATCAGATCGATGAGGTGAATACCTTAGTCAGAAATTTCTGAACTATCTCAAGAAAAATGGTATAATCTCTCAATGGACTCCATCTGGAACACCTCAACTCAATGGGTCTCAGAACGGAGGAACTAGATCCTATTAGATATGGTCCGATCCATGATGAGCTTCATAGATCTTTCTGATTTTCTTTGGGGATATTATTTGTTAACTGCAATATACTTACTGAATAGGGTTCCTTCTAAAACCGTTCCTACCATACCGTATGAGATATGGCATGGTAAGAAACCAAGTTTGAGTTATCTCAGAATTTGGGATTGTCCGGCTCATGTCAAAAGACAACAAGTGGACAAGTTAGACTTTAGATCCTTTAGAGCTCGATTAATAGGATATCCTAAAGAGTCATTAGAATATTATTTCTACATTCCAGAAGATCATAATGTGATTGTGTGTCGATATGCCATCTTTCTTGAAAAATAGTTTATTTAAGATAGCGGCATTCAAAAGTAGATCAAGCTCGATGAGAAAGTCTCACAAGAGCAACGAGCTAAGGACCAAATGGAACCAAATCAGGTTAAGCCAATCCATACACTACCTCCTCCACCTCATAGATTGAAAAGGATTTTTCGTTCCCCTGAGAGGTACTTAGGTACTATTTTAGAGGATATAGAGAAAATGTTCCTAGTAGGTAATGGGGTTTATGGTGATGATCTCAAAACCTATAATGAGATGATATCAAATATCGACTTCGAGAAATGGTTAGAGGCAATGAAGTCAGAAATTGACTCGATGCACTCAAACCAAGTCTGGACCTTGGTAGATCCACCAGAAAGTATAGTACCTATTGGGTGTAAATGGATCTACAAGAGAAAGATTGGTGCAAATAAGAATGTGGAGACATTCAAGGCTAGATTAGTGACAAAAGATTATAGTCAATGTGAAGGCATTGACTATCAGGATACCTTTTCATCAGTAGCTATGCTAAAATTCATTCGCACATTGTTTGCTGTTGCAGCCTATTTTGATTATGAAATATGGCAAATGGACGTGAAAATGGTATTCTTAAATGGATATCTTAAGGAAAGATATCTATATGGAACAGCTGCTAGGTTTCACATCCAGTGATGATGATCACAAGGATATGCAAGCTGCAAAGGTCCATATATGGACTTAAGCAAGCATCTCGGAGCTGGAATACTCATTTTAATGATGTAATCAAAATGTTTGGTTTCATCAAGAATGAGGAGGAGCCATGTATCTTCAAAAAGATCAGTGGAAGCGCTGTTGTCTTCCTCATATTGTACGTGGATGACATCCTCCTTATCGAAAATGATATTTTCATGTTGACCATAGTTAAAATATGGTTATCTAAAGAATTCTCCATGAAAGACCTAGGAGAAGCATCCTTTATTCTAGGAATTAAGGTCTATAGAGATAGACCGAATAGGATGCTAGGACTTTCACAGAAGATGTACATAGAGAAAGTACTAAAGAGGTTTAGTATGGAAAACTCTAAGAGGGGTTTAGTACCCTTCAGGCATGGCATTCATCTTTTCAAGAAGATGTGCCCTAGCACACCTGAGGAAATAGAACGCATGAGCAAGATCCCTTATGCTTCAGCAATAGGGAGCCTCATGTATGCCATGTTATGTACACGACCTGATATAGCCCATGCCATGAGTATCACAAGCAGATATCAGTTGAATCCAAGTGAAGAATACTAGATTTCTGTGAAATGTATCCTTAAGTACTTAAGAAGAACTAAGGATATGTCACTGGTCTTTGGCAATGGAGAACTCCAAGTCTAGGAGTACACGGACTCGGATTTTATGTCCGAGATAGATGATCGAAAGTCAATATCTGGGAGTCTGTTTGTGTACAATGATGGAGCTATCAGTTAGAAAAGTTTCAAGCAGATAGTGATAGCAGATTCTACCATGAAAGTAGAATATATTGCTGCATCAGAAGCTTTAAAGAAGGCATTCTGGTACAAGAAGTTTACCACAGAGATCGGAGTGATGCCATCAGATGCCATTTCTCTATACTACAACAACAATGGCGCCATAGCGCTTGCTAAGGAGCTGAGGTTTCACCAAAAATTTAAGCACATCAAGCGGCGATACCACCTCATCTGCGATTACCTCGAGAAAGATTACGTCGAGATCAAGAGAGTCGACTTCGCAGACAATGTGGCAGACCTGCTTATAAAGGCATTAGGCCAATAGAAGATCGAAGCCCATCTTGAGAAGATGGAACTTAGATTTGTAGTCAATTGGCTTTAGGTTAAGTGAGAGTTTGTTAGATATATGTACCCTAGAAGCCAGAATTGGCTGACACTTATAATACACTTCTAAGGGCAAAATTATAATTTTGACTATAAATAATAAAATCGATTATTTTCTATCATATAAGTATATTTAGTGTCTGTGATACATCCCTTGAGTTAATGGTAATGATAATTCATATTTTCAAGAGTTGAAAATTTAAGACATGAATTTTTATTTATTAACTCATAAAATGCTCCTGACCGTAGGATCATCATGAGGATGGTGATTGATCCAGAAGGTTGGTGTACAATCACTTCTTTATAGTAGATGAGTCTTAAGTCTATGGTGTAGAGACATCGAAGTGAGAGTACAGATACTCATTGAGAACGAGGGCACTGAGCGTGACCACCTCGAGTAGTCATAAGAAAGTCTACCTTCTCATCGATGACTGACTCGATGCTGCAGTGGTGTGTCTAGTTCTTTGACCTGAGGTGCATCGATAGTTCACCTTGAGGGTGTTATAGTTTGACTACACCATGACTCAGTCTCCTAGCCATTCGAAATTCTGAGGTGTATGTTGGCTATAGCATGTTCATTGTAGGAATTGGATTGCACCAAGATGAAATCTATCTATCTCAATAGAAGAGGAGCAGCCCTATGATGATCATGAGAATCAAGTCCATAAGCCCATGGCCATGGCATAGTATGAAATAATAGAAAGAGTTTCTATTAAGATTTTTACATCGAACTTAAATCGAATGATTAAATCATATGATAGAAATTAGGGTTTGATGAGTTCACCTTAACCCTAATCTGATTAGGACTTAAGATAGAAGAACTTAATCACATAAGTAACTGCATCGAGAGATTCATTTTTTAGTTTTGATGGATTGCCACCATATGCTGCTAGGTGTCACTGGTGGATTTTGAGAGCAATTAGAATGATTTAGATGATCGATCATTCTAAGTTATCTGCATCAGAAGAGTTCTGATCCATCGAAAGGAGTTTCGATGATGTCAATGATGGAGATCATGATATATCCCATTATCATATAGAACTGAACCTAACTGGATCACATAAATAAGGGTTTGGATCTGGATATCATCAATTGGACTAACCCAGTTCAATTGATTTGAATAAGATTCAATTAGGTTCAAGAAAATCGTGCTAGCACATGGTTGAACCTAATGTTCTCCTTTTTCTATCACAAAAGTTGTCTCAACTGAGCCAAATGAGTTTATGCTCACTCAGATACCTTTATCTGATCTGATTGAAGTTTGTCCAAGTCAGAAAAAGATTGTCTTAATTTATGAGATAAATTTGAGACAACACCTACCATTTTCCATCATCTACTAATTCTTATACTTTGACTTGATCAAACATTGACCTTTGACCCTTAGACATCTGCCCATATATCAATGCACTTATTGGAGAGCAGATAGGGGCTTGTCTCCTCTCTGAAAATTAAAAAGAAGGGGGCGCACGCCATCCCCCTCTCTAAAAATTGAAAAGAAGGGGGCACACGCCTAGGATGGCGTGCACCCATGGATAGGGACACTGGAGTCCCATACAGATGGGACTCCAGGTTGTTTCTTGGTTTCTACTTAGGTGGCCCTTGGGTATCTACTTTGACTAATCTTAGGTGCCATCTAAGAATGAACCTGTGGGTCTCTCATCTGATTGGATCAGGTGATGTCATCCCACCAATCAGATTTAGATCTGATTGCACGAAGCAACGTGATTGACCGGGATGATGCAGCACTGCATGGCGCAGCAGAGTCTATAAATAGACTCTGTCTACACCCACTTTTTAGAACTCCTCCTCTTAGCCATACCCCAAGGCTGCCCCTCTTCCTTCTCCATGCTACCATCTGCTCCTCTCTCTCCTCTCCACGCCCAAGGAAGTTGGGCCTTCAGATTAGTGCGAGTCAGGCAAGAAAAGGCTGACAAAAAAGAAAGAAGGTAGCACTACTATAGAGATGATGGGTGATCTTCAGAAGAAGTTTTGAAGATCTTCTAAATCAAATCCAGATCTAATTTTTGAAGAAAAGAAAGAGAAGGAGAAGATCTTCAAATTCAGTCCGAGTGGATACCGATAGAGGTCAGGCACTTGCGTGGCTAGATCCAGAATCTCAGGACTTCGATAGAATCATCAACAGATAATCAGATTATCCAGAATTAAGGTAAAATTAATTTAAAATTAATTTAATTTAAATTTTTTTATTTATCAGATCATAAAATCAGATCTGAAAAGTATCAGATCTGATTAGGATCTAAGAAAAAATTTTTGAAATATGCCTCTTGATCCAATCAGATCTGAATGAATTTGATCCAAAAAATCAGGATTTTTCTTTAGATAGTACTTGCTCATATCTCGCATATGAGGTTGAGCCATCATCTTCTTTGGCCTTGGAAGGTCTTCATGGTGTTATATTTTTATTAGAATTTGAGCTCTAGGGGTGTTAAGTAGTTCATAGTTATATCTCCAAGGTGGGGATCTGGTTCGGTGATGCTCAAGTAGTGATCAAGTTTGGACATCGTGGGGAGGTGTGTAAGACCATCACCACTTATTATGATGTTGGCCTTTGAGCCTTTGATTTTTATTCTTTCACTTATTCCCCTTATTTTCTTAGGGTTCATGGCTGGGGTTCTCTCCATGCTGAGCCCAGACCTCTTCTACATTCACGTATTTCTCTGCTCTCGCCAACATCTCAGTGAAGTTCTTTGGATACTTTTTCTCAAGTGAGAAAAGAAGGTCATTTTTTTGGAGTTCAACTTTGAGTACTATCATAACCATGGATTGATTGAGGTCACATACTTCCAAGGTCACAGCATTGAAGTGGTTGATGTAGTCTTGCAGAGACTTCTTTTTTCCTTGCTTGATGCTAATAAGGAAGTTCAAGCTATGACATTGCTATTGACTGCTAACAAAGTGAGCTATAAATATCCTTCCAAGTTGCTTGAAAAAGTTTATCAAGCCTGACCGAAGGTTCGAATATCATTATTGGACCACCTTTCTCAATGTTTATGAAAATGCTTGACAAAGAATTACATCCGACGCCCCATGGAGGAGCATCAGAGCTCTGAAGTTTTTTAAATGGTCGATGGGGTTCGAAGTCCCATACGGTTCAAGCTGCGGAATTTTGAACCACACAAGTAATGGTTCTTTCTGAATCCTTCTAGAAAATGGAGGGTCGGTGTTAAAGCCGAGGTCCTCTCCTTGCTGCTGAGCTCTACCTTGCAACACTTCGATCCATTGTTACATCTCTTGAAACTTTCTATCCACTTTGAGGTCTCAGGCCGTATGTGGCCCACGATGATGAGGAGACTGATTACCCGGGGTAGAGTCCCTCCCTGACTGCGGAGTTAGCGAGTGGCCATGTCTCCTCCTGACGGGACTGGCAAGTCGGTTATGGCAACTTTGTTCCAACCTCAGACTTCATGGAAGCGAGCACTGGCTCGATATCTGGTCCCTATCTAGATGTGGAGCATCTGGTGGTGGCTGAGGCATAGTAGTCTGTATTATTCCTCGTACCATGGTGGATAAAGCTTGCACCTCCTAAACAAGGATGTTGAACTACTCATTGGATATTGCCAGAGCTGGGGGTGGTGATGCTTGAGCTAGTTCAGGCGTGATGACCTATGACTGGACATCATTCGGACATGCCCCATTGGAGCAGCGAGATGCATTCAATCCCCCCTTTGAAGTCTCATGTAGCTTCCTCTCAAGGTAATCCCCAATTCAGATTGGGGTCCTTCCTTTAACGCCAACTGTTGCTACCAAACTATGGGCTTAAAGTCAGGAAGCATGCCCTTGGTTGGAAAATGCTACTGAAGGAATGCTGGAGCGACACTTGCAAAATAAGTCCTCAACTAGATTGTTCTCTGATGGGGACCTTTCAATACTCAAGTCAATGATTGGAGAATATAGAGGAAGTTTGAAGATTTTTGAGAAAAGCATACCTTAGGTTCCTTGCTCCTCCTTTATTTATAGTGGAGGGAATGGAGTCGTGTATGCCCCGGGATGCTAACTGTTTCCTAGATATCACACACAGGTCATGCCAGAAATGATTTTCCTTTCACATTTGTGATACGAGATTGGTAGATTACTTCTATTTTTGGATGTGATTTGATCTGGACCGTTTCGGCTTCCTTATATTGTATTTTCTTGATCAGAAATTGATTTCCTTCTTGAAATAGTCTTCTTATAGAATTGGAGCGACTTGCCAAAAGTATTGAGCCCCAAGTCATGACGTTAGAATTGATCCCTAGCTTTATCAGAGGGTTGGTTAAAGGGAGACCTTGGCTTTTACTAAGGTGTAGATCGGATGAGGTTGAGGTGGGCACTGGCTAAATAAAAAGTGCTTAAAAATGGATATGCTACCTTTGGGCAACTCCGTGAAGTCGGCAAAAGCCAATTTCTTCAATCCTCAGTCATGATCGAAGTCCACGGAGATCGAAGCTTGGTGAAGATTGAAGTCATAAAGGTTGAGGCTAAGGTAAGTTGCCCACAATAAGAAGGAATATATATATATATATATATATATATATATAGAGAGAGAGAGAGAGAGCAGCCTAACATTTCTCTATTATTTGTATTTAAAGGCGAAACCAGCTTTATAGTCTCCTCTTTTGTCCTGGCCAAGCCTTGCTATGTTTTATAACAGATTATTTTAGCTATCGTCTTGCCTCCAATGTACGACTTTAATAGTTTATACATATCAGTTGTGATTCGGTTGATTTTGGATTTGGGATGTATATGTTGAACCCGGACTATGGTTGCAACCTTTCATGTATAAAAATATTAAAAGTAAATTACCTTGACCCTTCACGGGGTTTGGGATAATTATATGTTCCCATCTAATATTTCAAAAATATAGACATAAGCTCCTAAGTAAATATAAAAATTTAAAATTTTAAAATAAAAAATATAAGACATTTTAAGACTTAAATAGATTAGATAGTGATGATGTTAGTAGACCATTAATTTATTTAATAAAAAATATTAATAAAATATTACATATCATGCATATAACAAATATTTAAATAGTAAATATATATTTTATGGGCCATTATATTAAAACAAAAGCTTTTCTTTCACGTGTCTATTTTTTTAGGATAAATTATAGGTATACGCTCTCTACTTTAGCTTAATTTTACTTACACCCCCTATACTTTAAAAGTATTAAATTAGTCCTTCTAGTTGTTGATATATTTTGATGTAGTCCAGCCATCTATCTTCGTTAATAAATTTTTTTAAAATGACAAAAATATCCATCTTCTTCCTCATTCTTTCTCCTCCATGGTTAGTGTCCCTCTTTCTTCTACTTTCTTCCTTCTTTCCCTCTTCTTTTCTTTTTTCATCTATTTCTTCTCCTCCTCTTCCTTCTCTTTCTCCCTCCTTTCTCCATCCATTCTCTTTTCTTTCTCCATCCATTCTCTTCTTCTCTTTTCTCTTCTCCTTCCTTCCTATCTACTTTTCCTCCTCATCCTTCTTCTCCAAATTGCCTATATCTAATACAAAATCATAGCCATCATCTAAGCTTTCCTGTTTGGCTACTCTAGGCTTCCCACCTAATTAAGACTCTTAAGGAAGGAAAACAATAGAAGAAAAATTGAGAAAAAATAAAGAAAAATTCATCAAAAATAAAAGAAAGATGGTAAAAAATTTGAAAGATAAGAATTTTTACCACATAGATTGATCATTATTTTTTCTTTTTGCTTCCTTTTCTTTTCATTTAATTCTCTTTTCCAGAGATTCATAGGAAAAGAGAGTACCTGAGGGAGATTGAAGGGGTTTCTTAGGTTTCGGTTAGGATTTTTCTCAAGTATATATACGGGATTTTGTAAGAGTTGTGCTTATGTGAGTAGGTTCCTTGAGATTTTAAGAGCTTAATTTTTATAGAAACATGAAATTTTGTAGGATTTGAGAAAGAATCTAAATAGATGGATTGAAAGAATTCTATTTCATGGGAGAGAAACTAACAAACACCATGAACCAAAGGATAAACAATAGCCAAAAGGCTAAGATGAGGAAAGACCGATAGACCACGAAGAAAGACCCTATCATGATGAGAGAAAGAGAAGGAAGGAGAGAAGAATAATGAATAGAGAAAGGGAAGGAGGAAAAAAGAAGAGAGAGAAAAAGAAGGAATAGGAGGAGAAGAAATGAAAAAAGGAAAGGGAGGAAGAGAAAAAAAGTGAAAGAAAGAGAGACACTGGCATGAAAAAAAAGAGAAGAGAAAAAAATAGATATTTTTTATTATTTTAAAAAAATTATTAATATTGTCAGCTATTAGATATCCATTGAAATTTTATTAGTATATTTTAATATTTTTAGAGATCTATTTAATATTTTTTTAAATATAGAAAGCTTAAGAAACTGACCCAATTCGAAGGTATTATTATAATTTATCCATTTTTCTATTACCATTGTCCGTCGTATATGTTTCCCAGCTTCTTCAATCGTGCAGTGCTACTATATTAAGGGCCGCCAAGCTATGAAAATCAGCTTATTTTGAAATTATTTTTTTTTTAAATAAAGTTTCAGAAAAAAATATTACAAGAAAAAAGTAGTTTGTGTTTGACAAAATTATTTGATAAGCATTTTTATCAGTATTTAAGAAATAGTTTATGTTTGGCAAATCTTTCAAAAAAAATATTTTTAATTATTAAATTATAAAAAAAAAATAGATATAGATTTACTTTATAATTAATATTATTTAAATAAATAAATAATTTTAAATATTTATTTTAATTAATTTTAATTTAATTTTTTTATTTAATTAAAATAAAATAATAAAATAATAAAATAATATAATTAAATTAAAAATAATATAAATTCAATATTTTATATAATTTTTATACAATAATATTTATGTATCAAAATACAATAAAATACATCATTCACTAAATAATGGAAGAATTAGATGAAAATAAATAAAAATAATTATAATAAATAATAATTTTAAATAAAAATATTTTTATCTTAAAAAATTAGTTTTTTATTTTTATCATTCGAAAAATAAGTTATTTTTAAAAATAAATTTAACTAAATATTTTATTTTTTAAAAAATAAATATTTTTTTCTCCTCAGGCCCTAAAATGGGTCCGCCAGGGGCAGCACTGGTGCGGAAGACTGTAAGATCCACGAGTGCCCCTTTCGCTCCCGCGTCTTCGGCTCCGACCAGGGCCCTTGGCAGGCACAAATTAACGCTCCCACGTCGCTTCTTCTGCCACCACCATCACCATCTCCTCGCCAACGCGTCTCCCTCCGCCGCTGTCCTCTTCAGGCGTCACCAAGTGCGGGGAAAGCTTCAGCTTCATCGACCTTAATCTCCCTCCTCCATTAGAGGACGACGCCGCGTAACCCCACGACAAGGTCGCCTTCGCCGTCCACGCCTCCTTCTTCGTACCTCTTAAAGCTTGACTTTTGAACCAAAAAAAATCATGTTTTTCTTTGTTTTTTAAAAAAGGGAAATCGGGAAACACGTTCCTTTGATCTCGTTCATCTTAACTAGTATCTTGAAAGACAAATTGATTGTTTATTTTTTTTGGATAAATTTTAGGTGGGGAAGAAGTGGGGATCGAGGGGTGGAACTAGCTGGAGGACAGCCATGGTTTCTTGTACTCCAAGACCGACAAGGGTCAGATATTTTTTTGGATAAATTTTAGGTGGGGAAGAAGTGGGGATCGAGGGGTGGAACGAGCTGGAGGACAGCTATGGTTTCTTGTACTCCAAGACCGAGAAGGGTCAGAAAAAGAATGTCTTGGTGAGATGCCTGATGATCGGAGACATCCTTGCGATTGATGTCTTGAATCTTGAGGAAGAGCAGAAGGAACCATTTAACCTCCAAATCAAGTAATATTTTTTTTTCAGATTTTCAACCCTCGGAAATGGCTTATTGTGTTCTTGACATTGAATTAAATAAAGGGCTAGAAATGAAATCAAGCCGCTCATGGATAACCCTAGGTTGGCTTATCAAATGATGTATTTTTGGCTTTCCACTAGAAACCATAGGAGAGCCATCCCAATATGACAGATAATAGTTATTATTAAACATTCTCATTCGTGAGAATGATTTTACATGTAAAGAATTATGTGACCATCTTTGTCCATCCAAATGCTTGTCACATGTCTATGAATGAGATCTTAAAATTCCAGCAATCAATATACTGTGACATACGGTTGGCATCTAGTATCTTAACATCAATGATCAAGATGCATCAGAGCCGCCATCAAGTGTCATTTTGAAGGTCTAGAAAATGATATCAATGCAGCAAAAGCATCATGTAGCATAGGTTTAAGTAACACCTTCAAGATATAGAAGTCCTCAGGGTTAGAAGTAGAAATTGATTCACCCCTCCTTCCTTAATTTTGGATTTAGATACAACAATATATTTTCTGGTCCTGTAATTGAAGATCCAAATATCTGTTTTAAGTAAATTACATGTGATTTTGGGGTCTCTCAGGGAACCCAACCAGACCCATTTTAATCAGGCTATCATGGTATTAAAGGGATAGCATGAAGTTGGTGACATGAATGCCATCTTTGAATGTTTAAGTCACAAGCGTATGGGTTTCAATTTCAAAGGATGGGTTAACTTCATGCCTTCTTTAATATTTTGATTAGCAATCTTGCTATTTCATATTGCATGACCTTTCTTTCATTCTTTCTTTCTTGTTTTCCAGCTTGCTTTCTTTTTTATTTTTCTATTTTTTTGGAATTTAGCTATGCATATATCTCTTTTGAAAGTACTTCATGCATATCTGTTTTGTTGATAAGTGATATCTTGTTATTTTTCTTTTTTAATCTATAGCATTAGCTGTTTCTACTGCAGCATGTCTTTTTAATTCTTATGATGTCCAAATCTATTCTTTTAGATTATGACTAAAGTAATATGAGTTAGTTATGTAAAATTTCTTATCATGGCCAAATCTATTTTTAGCAATATGTCCATTATGCAATGACCAAGGAAGTTGAAAATGATTAGCATAATATGAGTTTAAGAGAAGCAGGAATTGGATGAGAATTTTGAAGCTAATTGCGATTTTTTTAGGAAACTTTTTCAGGGAATGGTAGGAGAGGAACCACATGCTGAGAAGTTATTTGAGAATTTGTTATATCATGGCCCACCTAGAGAGTGAAAAGAGAGGGGGGTGTGGGGAGCTCCTGCTAGGCAAGAACAAAGATGATGTGACATCAATAATTGAACTTTATGAGATCAATCAATGAATCAATAATTAAGTTGGGTCACAGGAATAATTATATTTCATGTATTTACATTCTTGCTGGTTGATCATTGTTTTTTTATTTTTTGTTCCAAAAAATTTATCAGAAATCTTCTTCTATAGGGGCTATATCAAGGGTTTAAATCTAGGTGATATGGTCAAAACATAGTGAAACAATCAATAATAACAAGAAGAAATGACAAATTTGCATCTTGGTCCATCCCGGTTTGTCCCGCTATTTTGATGCATCCTGAATGTCGGGACGCATTGGGATGATAGGAACATCCTAAAGAGAACCAGTGTCCCAGGTCCCGGTTTCTTGTTGGAATAGTACAGTACTGATGGTACTACGCTGATTTGGAGGGACGTAAACCCTTCTTCTAAATTGTTGTCAAACAACACTATATAGCTAGATTGTTAAAACTTTAAAGATGTACAATATTGGAGAATATGAATTTTGTAAACAGCAGGACATGCTTCCTACCAGGTTTGTACTTTGAGAAAATATGCAGACCATGGGCATTATGGAAGGATATTTTGTTGTGCACTTGTCACTTTGATGATGGTGAGTATGATATTTAAAATAATTTAAACCTTCTTAAAATCTTAAACCACT
Source organism: Cocos nucifera (assembly GCA_006176705.1). Taxonomy (NCBI): domain Eukaryota; kingdom Viridiplantae; phylum Streptophyta; class Magnoliopsida; order Arecales; family Arecaceae; genus Cocos; species Cocos nucifera. The sequence goes on along the minus strand of QRFJ01000258.1, from coordinate 530,407 downwards.
CCAACCACCCCCCACCCCCCCCCCCCATCAACAAAAAAATTAAAAAAAAAAAAATCAGAGAATTCTTAAGTAATTATTAAGATGTTGTATGATTGTAAACATGGATGGAAAGCTATTTAATTGCTTTGAATAATGGTCCCACGCTCCCACTGATCATGCACAGATTCTAGAGCATTTAAAAGTTCAGCATTTTTTTGCCCCTGTATGTTGTTTTGGATGGTTTTGCACCTCTTTGTGGGGTAATTCCTAATGTGTGTGCGATGGTGAAATATGGAATCCTTACAAGCAAGATTTCAGGGTTTTAAGCAGAAGAGTACATCAAAGTCTGAGTCCCATGGAACTCATTAGTTTCGTGATGTTCTGATCGTATGGAATTTTACAGTTTAAATTCCTGCAAATGCCTTCAGATTGTGATACTTTTGTATGTTTACTGAAATGTGACAAGAAGCATGCATAGTGCCGACTCTTGAAGAACTGCAAAATGTGAAGTTTGCAGTTGACTGTTTGGAGGTACTAGAACCAACAAAAAGCCACAGGGAGTTGAGAAAATAGCATGCTGGTAAGGCTACAGATAGAGAGAGATTTTAAGTTGAGTATATCTGTTTATAAAAGCTGAAATTAAACCTTGGTCCACAATATTTCTACCAAGTGCTCAAGGTAAAATATATGAGAAATACATATTTGTTGTAGGATGACAGAAGTCCTTTGTTTCACATCATAAAATGCCTTCAAACAGTCAATCTCAGTCATCACATTTGTTCATCCTTCAAAAGATGGTGTTTCTTGTTGTCATATTCCTGCTAAGCAAGAGATAACATCTTGAAATTTGGAGCATTTTCGAGTATTAGAGTGCAGATTTTCGCCTAGGTGGAACTTCATAAAATAATAAGTCTTGTGAGGCTTAAACTTGATGCACTATTCTGTACATTCTCTCAGATTTTGCTTTTGAGGAAATTGTATACATCGGTCTGAACCACATTAAGATTAACCTTGTGAGTAGGAAGTTATCTATTTTGTTGATACATATTTCTCTGTGTTAAACATGTGAGTTATCATCATCGATTCAACTTCTGCTATTTTCTCTCAAAAATCACCCACCCCAAAAAAAGGGGGAAAAGTTTCAGTCCTTGTGAAGGCTCTTAATTTCTTCTTGTTTTCCACTATTTAGATTTTCCAATAATGGTGAAATATTGGACAGAAAAATTCTCTAATAACTTTCTCCTGAAGTTTTCAGAGTGAACCAACAAACTCGTAGTGCTAAGTTGTACCTGTTGCTGTAGTACGGTGCTGCTGTCTTGGAACTAGTGACCCCTTTCTCACCTTTCCATCCATATAAATGAGGTCACTAGTTTGTTTTCCTTGGCCCTGTTCTACAGAGTGTGACAGAAAGTTTATGTATGCTTTCTATAACTGCTTCATTTCTTTTAGACTGCCTATCTTGCATGCAAATTCTTATCTATCTCATTTTATTTGTCTATCTCAATACTGCTGCTGTATTATTTACTGAAATATATAATATCTTTCTTTGATTTGAGCTATGATGGTATTTTGGTTCTAATTTTGTTATTCCTCTATGTGAACTTTGTAGCAAGTGGAAACTCTGTGATGAACTGCATTTCGTACGTATCTTCTGCAGTTCTATTTTCACGTAGGAGTCATGTCATAATGAGGAGTTCTTTATATGGCCTTTCTAGTACATCATGGAAAAATGGCATGCGGCATGCTGGCATTGAAGTACTTAAATTAGATTTCGTCTTGATGGGATTTCGTGTTCAGTGCTTCTCTGCTCGGCGTTCACAGACTCTGCGGTTGCCAAAGGTGAAGCCGCAACCATTGGAGGAAGAAAGTAATGCATTCTACATTGTTCGGAAAGGGGATATCATTGGTGTCTACAATAATTTAAGTGATTGTCAAGCTCAAGTTAGCTCTTTGGTACTATCTATAGCCCTCCAAATAATTTTAATGTTTTTGTCTGCTACATTTAAGTTTTTCCATTTAAATTATTACCTTCATACCTTGTAACAGTGTATAATTGAAAATTTTGTTTGGACATGTTTCTTCTTGAATTTATGCTTCACAATCTTTCAATCATCTTAATTATTTGTTTTTTTCACAAGTCACATGGATGATGAACTACCAGAAATTATAACTGATGCTTGTAGAGAACATATGGTATACAATGGTTGATTCTGCAGCCTTGTAAAAAGCATAAGTCAGAAATGAATTCATTCCTTCACATTTTTTAGTTGTTAAGGGGCTTCTCCTTGTCTTCTCATTGATGTGCTTGAAATGCTTTGAACTTGATTTCTAAAATCAGCTCCTTTCTATGTCTCTTAAAACTTTGGCTGGCATGAATGTAATTAATGTTGAGCTTTCCTGGTGAAAGCTCGAGACTTCTCTCGCTTTGTCAAATTTGTAGCATCATGCTTGTTTGCAATTTGCTCTCCATTTCACTCTTTATGTTATTTTTACATTGTACAGACTGTTTTACTTAAATTCTCCTTGTTAAGTTTGAATCTCTATCTCCTCTTCATTTTTCCACTTCTACTGTTTCTGAATTATTGTTAGAGAATGTTTCGCACCCACATAGTGGATCAGCTTTATGTTAGCATAATGTTTGTTCATGGTGGTCCTTATAATAGAAGTGCAGTTCCACATATATAATGGGAGCATCTTCCCTACTTATAAAATGCCAGCAGCCGCTGATTGCTCTAGGATGGTATTCTCATTTTTTTGCCTTCTTAATTGGCCACCCCAATTAATAGATTACAGGAAAATGCCACTCAGGCCACTCATTCTATTCAGCATCTCTTCACTTTATTTCTTTCCCGTTGTCTTTCTTTCTCAAAAGTCAGTCTCTACATTTTTTTTCACATTCTATTTCCTTCTGTATTTTGTATCTATTATAATCTAGAACTCATGAAGGGATAATGAAGACTGTGTTTTGTAAAACCACAGAGAATTTCAAGAGTCACTTCATTTTTATCTCTTTGAATCAAAGGGCTTGCTTGTGAGAGATTGTATTGTTTAACTTTTGAAAGAATGCAATGAGTATTCTGATGCTTAAAATTAGGTGTTGCCAATTTAACTTTTGTATTGGATAAATAAAGGACGTGTGGGCTTAACCACATCTTTATTTTTAGTGAGAATATGTATCATTTCTTTATCTATCTTGCTTCTTTTATATTAGGGCTGAAACCTTATTGAATATGACTTTGATACTAGTATATCCATATCCATATTTGTTTTGTCTGATGAATACAAATATGGATATGGATATTAATTGGATGCAAAAATTCATGTCTATATTCATTTTAAATGGATATAGATATAAGACAGATACTGGAATTATGGATACAAATATGGATATAAGTAAGATAATTAAACTTTGTGACCACCGAATCAAAGATATTACTAAGTGGATGATAAATCAAGTTAATAGCATGTTAATATAGTTATATATTTTCCTTAAAAGTTAACTAATATTATATAAAATTAAAAAAGGTTATAAGTAGAATCAGATATTTGGATATGGATCATATAGTTGTCTATCCATATCCATATCTAGTTTTCTTTACGGAGATGGATGTGGATACGGATATCAGTCAGATGATCAAATTTCTATCCATATCCGAATAGATTCGAATATAAAAATGGATCTGAACGGATAATATCCTACCCACATTTTCACCCCTATTTTATATAGAAGTTGATTCTTTATGCATGTGCTTTATGGCGAGCAAGTGTGAGCTATAGATCAGTGTTAGTGTCCATCAAGTTGCATAGTTTTATTGGAGTAAATACTTAAATAATATGGAATTATTACAATTTAGGTTAATTTAGGGTTTGGATCCATGAGATAATTGGATGTAATGCACAAGGATATGATGGGATTCGAATAAAAAGCTGACAATTTATGGGTTTAAGCTTGGATTTGAGATTGCATCCTGATTATAGTTTTCGTTCAGGTTTGTCTACTACTAGAGAAGAAGCTGGCTGCAGGATAAAGGGATGTTAGAGGATTGAGAGCTCAGGAGGAGGGTGTAGGAAGCTATAGCTTGTCAGTAGTGGGTGTGAGGTAGAGGCTAGAGGAAGGGGAGCTGGGTGGGGGAAGTGGAACCATTTGTTGGATGTGTGAAAGGTCAGTGATGGAAGGGGATACATGTTGGAGATTGGATGAAGGGGAGGGTAGGTGATGGAAGAGGAAGCACGTGGAGGACAAAGACAAAAGTAAGTGGAGGGAGGAGGATAAGAGGAACATGGAGAAAGGAAGAGTGTGGTGGGGTTGCATAGGTTGATCAGATGGGTTCACAGGTAGACCCCTATTTGTTTTTTTTTTTTTTCCTTTTTTTTCCTTCTTTTTTTTGTGTGTGTGTGTGTTGGTTGGGGGATGGTGGCGGGGTGGGCTTGGGCGGGGGAGAGATTAGTGGAAAGGGGAAGTGGCAGAAGCTGGTGTCAGGTGGAAAGTAAGATGGAGCTTGAAGAGACATAACAGAGGAGCAGGGAATGTGGATGAAGAGGAAGAACTAAGAGTTCTAGACATCCCTACTTCTAGTTATATCTTATGTTAACAGTAGGTATATACCTTGTCTAGAACATGATAATTAGTATGTAGGTGAAACTCTGTTTCCGACTAAAAAAAAATAAGATTATAGTGAAGGCTCTACACATCCAGTACTAAAAGTAGGCACTCATCATATGAATTCATAATAAACCCATTTTTGTTTCAAAGTTGCATAATGATTAGATAATTAATGATTTTGTTATTCCACTTATCCAGCCCAAGTGTTTTATGGTTGTCATCAACGGATACTTGAGGATTAGTATCTATCTTCTGCATGGTAATGGATGGAATGATGAATACTTCATTTTTATCATAGTTTTTACAGCTACAAGCACTTCCCTCCAATTCCTATAAATGAAGCTTGTTTTGTTGGCGAGTTAGTGATTTTTTCATCTGGCAAATCAATGTAACCCGTCTCTGGAGATATACGATGACCAGAAACTGTTGCAATCAATTTACCCTGTAGCATATATAATGCGACTGGGTACTTAAAAGTTTCAAATGTGTATTGGTGATTTTTTTTCTTATAGGTATCTGATCCTTCTGTCAGTGTGTACAAAGGCTACTCTCTCCGTAAAGAAACAGAGGAGTACCTTGCTTCTCGTGGGCTGAAAAATGCTTTATACTCCATGAATTCAGTCGACTTGAAAGACGATCTGTTTGGAACCCTAATGCCTTGTCCTTTTCAGGTAAGATACCAATACACTCATTCCTATTGTATCATCATCTTCTTGCTTGCTGTAAGAAGTTCTTACAATGAATGTTTGGATAATTAGTCTTTTGAAGATTTATCATATCTCATTCATAGGGCTCTTTTACTTTGGATTTTGAATATGTTAAACTAGTTATTGGGAAAATAAGACTACTTTCATGATGCCTTTTGCTCTTCTTACCTTAAAACCACAACTTGATAGAAATATAAATTGCATATAATATATAATATATCATTAAAAAATAAATATGTAATCATATTGATAATATGTTATCAATTATCTATGATTATACAATATTGTGTAATAATATTATTGATACGAGATACTAAAACTATAATTGTTATGATAAAAAAAATAATGCAACTAGAAGCAATATAATAAATAATCTAATGATAATAATTTTTTAACAAAATAACTATAAAATATATTTAACAGTAAAATAATTATAATAATATTACCTCAACTCAACTCAATTAAGCTTTGTAATTTTAAACTAGTAGGGATCAGATGCATGAATCCTTTTCCTTCATTCCACTTAGTTTATGCGATATCAGGTCCTTTCTTACCACTTCATCCTATCTGATTTTTGGTCTACCTATATTATATCCCTCTTACTTTCTACATATGTCATATTACCCTTTGTATTGGTGCATGCATCGAAATTAATATTAGTTATAAAAATATAGTTGAATAATATATAAAATATAATACATTATATATTATGATAAGATAATAGATTATTGATATAATATACAATATAAAATATTAATATTAATAATATAATAATTACATAATATCAATATAATATGTTATGAATATATTATATATAATATTAATATATGATTTAATATTATTAATAATATTAATTTAATATAATATATGTAATATAATATTATCTAGTAGATAGTAAATTATTGTAATATATTTTTAATAATAAGTAATATTAAGAATTATATATATATATATATATATATATATATATATATATATATATATATATATATATATATATATATATATATATATATATATATATATATTGGTTACTCAGGCATATATCTAGGACTAGGGAAGATGATATCTAGGTCCTCTTACGGATGGCTTTGCCCTTTTCTATGGAAATGCAATACCCATGGTAATTAGCATTCTAATGTCCAAATGAGTTACCAAACATGGGAGAGGCTGGAAGGGAATTTGATAACCATTCCCATCTCCCAGTTCCTGTCAACCAAACGTGGCCTAAATGCAGGTGCCACATAAAGTGAGGAACCATACCCAGTCCATATGTGAGTTTGAGATGGCTAAGCTAGACCATTCTAAGTCCACATGAGGATTAGCTATGCCTAGGTGCACAAGCTTGTTCATCTTCTGTGCTAAAACATGGCTGAGAGTGCAAGAGCTGTATTTTCATTAGAAAGATGATTTTCTCTATTCTCCTTATCCCTCTTATTAACCCAAGCCTAACATACTTACCCTGGGCAACCTCAGTGGATAACAAGTTAACCAAACAGAAAACCAGCTGATCCCCCAGACAAAAGTTCTAGATGGGGATAGATCTCCATCTCCAAGATAAAATTCTTTCAACAAAGCTTGGCCGAAAGGAACTGTATTGATTATGGAGAAAATAAAGTTGATGATGTTTCTTATGAATGAAATCTAATCAAATTGTTCTGATTATGATCCTATTATGTACATGCACATATGTTTGTAATCTTGAAAGTTAATGCCTCTTTTGCTTTCAGCAACCAGATGGACTTGCCTCTTTGGTTGATAAAACACCCCAAAAAATGTCTTCTCAGAAAAGATTAAAGGATATGCTGAATAACTTAGTAAGTTACTTTCTCTTAGTATGTACCGTTAATTATTTTGTTGCATGAATTGTAGCAGATGAGTTGCATGAATTGTAGCAGGTTCGTCTGCTTGCTATAAATACTTGATTCCACTTGCAAACTTTGTGTTAGACCTAGCTTGCAAATTTAGCATGTTTTCATCAGTCTCTTATCTCTGTTTTCTTTTTCTTTATATGCTTGAATAATTATTGTGTGGACAACTGTTTATGAATAGAGTCACTCTTATATGGATGCATTTTTGCTGCAGGGGATGATAGAGTGGTGGGAATGGTATAAGAAACCAATTATGTGCTGAGTTTTCTTAATATTTTACATTCACAGAATGAACTCCTTATTAACCATGTGTTTTTTAGTGCATGGTTAGGCATTTTTCCTGACTAGTTACTTTGAGAGGTGATATAAAATTGAAGCTGTCTTTAAGTTTGTTGAAAAATTGCAAATCATTTTGAAAGTTCAGGGACAAGCATGATCATGTTGAGTAATTATGACACTTCAAGAAAGTATTATTCATTAATATAAATTAAAACGTTTTTAAAATATATTTAAAAAAAATTGTCAATGTGAAGGATGCTATAATACTGTGTAATTCATTGATATAATTTATAGCAATATGTGAAAAATCTTAGGAACTAGAACACTATGCTTGATAAGATAAATGTGATAGTGATTGCTTCTTTTTTGATCAATTAATTGATACTGAAACCTCAGCTTGGAAGCAATTCTTAATTGTTCTACAAGTGAGAAATTTTATGTGTAAAATGTGCATAGTGTTGTATATAAAGAAGCTCCTTTTTCTTCCTTTTTATTTTGGGGAGAGGTGGTTGGGGTGGGAGGGTTGAGGTGGTGGGTTGATAGGTTGGCTGAGGTGTGAAATAATCTCTAAGAACCATAGAATCATGATCGTGTGGCTAACATTTATACCATAAATAACCATATGAATTATGAAGACACGAGCCTTCAAACAATGAAGCATAATGAAAGTGGATATTCAGAAACTCTTTCCACTTAGAATGAATTAATGATCTCGATTTGAAGTTGAGTTTGTGGAGAATTTAATCCTTATCTGTATATCTCTGCCCCTGAATCAATCAAACATGTGTGTCTGTCTTGTGACACTATATTATGATAGCCTAAAAAGTTGTGGCTTTTGTAATTTAACTTAATGCATTCTTCTGCAAGAATTGAGGTTCTATAAGGCATCTTCTTTTCTTCTTTTTTATTTATTTGAAGTTTGTTAAAGTTAATGAATCCTGCATCGACGCTTACAATATGATGCGGTCCCCTCATAATTCTTGTATCCATTTTCTTTTCTCTTCTCTTCTTTTCTTTTCTTTTCCTTTTTAACTTTGGCCCCTCATACATCACAATAATGTATCAGTTACTTTGATCTGTGTAGTGTATTAGAAAGGATCAGCATCCTTGCCAAGATTTGATTTTGACTTCAATGGATTGCAATTTGCTTTATATACCTTTGACTTGTATGGTGGTGCAATTCTTTACCTTCTCCTGCTGACCATTGCCTCCCTAAACTCTTCTTTTTTCTTATCTACATGTAATACTTATTTCTATCACCAGCTTTCAGTGGCATCTTTCAACTACTACGCTCTCCATTGCCTATTGCTCACCTCTCTCTCTCTCTCTCTCTCTCTCCTCTGACCTGCTTGCTGCTTCCATTCTCCCTTACTGCATGTGAAACATCTTTTGTACCCTACGCAACCTCTTGCTTAACCCCTCCTTTGGCAGTGCTTCTTATGGCTGATTCAAAATATTCTTAAGGGGAGATGTTATCACCAAAAAGGGAAAGGGGCAAGTGGCCTGGAGAGTCCAAAATGGTGCATCAAGGATGTGGATTCTAGGTATGCAGTTAACCATTTTTTCATGGATTTTAGATTTCTGTCTGGGTTCAGTTTTTGTTTAAGTTTCAACCACAACATCCTATAGCCCCACACCTACCCCCAAAGGAAAAAAAATGCGTTTGAGCTTGGGATGATAAAAGGTTAGATGGTAGGAGTTATGACTTTTTGTTCTGGATTTGTTTTGTTTAAGATTTTAGTCAGGTACTAGCTACCAGTTTATATGATTTCTTGTAAATCATTGCTTGCTTAGTTCATTTCATGGAAAACATGTTGATTGTATCTTTCTCATTATATCCCTGTGAACATGATTGTCAGATACTCCAGTAACAAATTTGTTTATCTCTATTCTTGTGAGAAAATCACCTTCCCCCTGAGATGAGCCTTCTTCATTGTCTTCTCTATGTCCTTTTTGTTTCTTTTTTTGAGAAAAATTTGTCCTTTTCTGGCATGGTGATCAGAATTTGCTCACTGCATCCCCTTCATCTTTCCCTGCCCCCAAGCCCATGCTTATGTGATGCTTGTTGTTTAGAACTGGTTAAAGTGCTTGATTTTGGATGTCTAAGTATCTTAAGACATAAACTGAAACATGGACTGGTTGGCCAGCATCTCTCTTAATCATTTTAATCCTTTTCTGGAAGTCACTCTTAATTATGGTATATGTATTGAGTAGTACTTGGCAATTTGTCTCTATGTAATATGCCTATGAGGTTATCGTAGGAATCCAAATTTGATTTGAAATTCACATGTAATAAATTGATGTCGTCGATTCTTATGGTGTGCAAATTATTAGTGGATGAATTCATTCGTTACTCATCCATGCTAAACTCTTGTTTACCCTAGAATGTAAGAAACTAAAAGAATCTGATGTATTTTTTATGGCCTAATATAACTTGCTTGGAACATTTTGTTTTTCCTTTTTAATTTTCTGTAACTAGGGGATGGCAATGGGTTGGGTAGGTCCATGGTCTGCCATACTGCCCCTTACCGAATGGTACAGGGCATGTCATATCGTATTGTGAGGAAACTAGTCCGAAACTCCACTTTGAGTTGGTACAAGCTCCGTACGGAACCATACCATCCCATACTAAGGCGTACCAAGGTGTGTATTGATTTGTACCAAAGTGTATCGACTTGTGTCAAGGCGTACCAAGATAAAAATTGAGAAAAATGGGTAGAGAGCTATTTCGGTATATAGTGTGTACTTTACCGTACCAACTGTAGCATACTGAATCGGTAAGGTACCGATACAGCATTTAGTACCGAGATTGCAGACGTTGGGTAGGCCATTACCCATAGCTGTCCCACAATTAGGAATTGTATAGTCATACCCACCTTAAGGCAGTGGGTTGGGTAGAGTTGGACGGGATAGGTTGGATAGGTTGCATCAAGGAAAACTACAAAAGTTCCTTTTGTTTTTGCATCCAAATCAAACAAATAAAAAAGAGTATAAAAGCAAACCTCAGTACTGACTATAACATCAAACAAAATAAGAGTTTAAGATATAGAACATAATAAACCAAAGTTTTAACAATAATAGAGACACAACAAGCAAAAACATTGTTCTCTAGGAAGTCAAAAATTGATAAAAGAACAGATTGAAGTAGCTCAGATCAGTGGGAATTGAAGCAAGAATTCATAATCTTATCAAGAAATTCTGTAGGAACTAAAGCAAGAACTTGTGATCGTAATATAGAAAGCAAAACAAAGCAAAAAAAATACTAAAGGATCGAACTAATACCGAATTGATGGATAAAAATGTAGGCATAGAGGGGGGGTGGTGGATTGGTTGGCATCTGATCAGCTTGGGAAGGAGAGTGGGTGCAATATTGCAGCTAGGGTTTGGTTGGAAAGAGGGATGGCTAGACAATGGAAGTCATGGGATGAGTAGAGCAACTAGGGCAAAGGGTGGGAAGGGGATTAGTGCAGTTTTATATATATACATACACACAAGCGCATGCGCACACACACATATAGAGAGAGAGAGATGCACACACATATATACACACATACACACCTACATACATATATATGTATATACACATATATACATACACCCACACACATATACATAGATACATAGATACATACGTACATACATACATATATGTGTGCGTGTGTGTATATATATGTATATGTATACGTATATATGTATATCTATATGTACACGCACACACGTATGTACATATGTACATACATACATACATATACATACATCCATACATACATCCATCCATCCATCCATACATCCATACATCCATCTATCCATCCATACATACATCCATACATACATACATGTACATCTATATATGTATATGTATATAAATGTACATCTATATATATACATACATACATATACATACATGCATATACATAGATCCATGTGTATGTATGTATATATACGTACATGTACATCTATATACATATATATACATACATATACATAGATACATGTGTATGTATGTATATATACATACATGTACACATATATACATATATATGTATCTATATATACATAGATACATATATATGTACATACATATATGTAGGGCGGGTTCAGGTTGGGTTTTACCATGACCAAAACCCATGCCAACCCTCAATCCACATCGGATTTTGAAATCAAGACCCATACTTGCTGCTGACCATAAATGGGTTGGGTAAAACCCACCCCATTAGGGTCAGGTTGGGCTAGGTACCTAATAAGGTGGAGTGAATTGCCATCCCTATCTATAACATTTGTGAAGCCAACTATGTGATGGATTTCTGTGTGCTTCTATAGCACCATAGGCATGCGCTAGATTGAATTTTTAGAAGACTTTTTATGTTGTCACCTATGACATTATTGTGTATTCTCATTCTTCCACAGTTGTCTCACTCCATATGCTTTGTGTCCTACAGGATGCAGTTAGATCTACCCCAATTGAACAGGCAAATAAACATGTCAAACTAGGGCATTCTAATGAGGTACAACCAATTTCAGATAATTATCAGAGTTTCTGCATGGTTAAAGATTGATGTATGTAATTCTGCTTTTCTCTATGATCAGAAAAACATGGAGATGCTTTGTCATGCTTACATGTTTCGCAAACTCGTATTATTTTGTGTAGTAAGATTGCTGGCTGGATGTGTTTCAAAAAACTTATTTGGATGCAAGTTTCATGCAAACTGATTTTTGATGATATAACTCGATGGATTGGAGTGTGGACGCTTTTATGTCCTTGCTTTTCTTCTTTTTTAAATAGATTTAGACTTCAAGTTGCTGTTTTATTCTTATGGTATCTAGTAGCCTAGGTTGACTTGTAACTTTATGCGGTGTTATTCCAGGGAGAATGCATGTCTTGTTCTTTTTCTTGTGATTATTTAAGGATTTATGCCTTGTACATGTTTAATCCAATATGTTTAAGACCAGTCTGGCTGATTGGGGTCTGACTGGAAGCAATATATATTTCAATCTTGTTAGGAATCAGGTAGCGAGTCCCTTAAAAATGCTTGTTCCATATGCTTCTGCTCTCAAACTAGTCAAACCAATTAAACTGGTTACCCTTTTGATGAAAATAGTGGGTCACTTTGAAGCTATGGAAATGCTCATATGCATTAAGAAATTAATGATGATGTCTTTCAACAAATTGAATTCAACTGTTCATCACATTAATATGCTGACATAACCATAATCCTTCTGGGGAGAGTCTTTGTATGAGCACTTTTGTGTGTGTCTTCAGCAAAACAACACATTGACCTAATCATTATTTTACCAGATAATGTTGTCTAATAAAATTTTGCTTAGCATAAGCACATATATACCATGATATCATCTGTTTCAGAGAAAATTCAATGTGAGTGCATTTATTTGGGCTGTCCCAGATAACCTTGATTCAAATTCTTGTTTGATTGAGACAGCACGGTATGGCTTCTCGGGCAACCTACAAAGAACAACCTTTAAGCCCAGAAATCAGCATATTGATATGGAAAGCACATGCATAAGCTTTGAAAAATTGTATACAATGCCTATCTTTTTGTTTCCTTCCTTTTTTTTTATTTTTATTTTTTTAATTTCTTCATGAACATTGACTTTATCTTTCTTTCATACTTTAGTAGGCTTATCATTAAAGAGCATAAACGTAGCATCAAGATTCGCAGACTCGGTACTGGCATCCATGCCGGTTGTCGGCCGGTATGGTACCATACCATACCATACCGCTTCGTACCGTCAATAAAAAAATCAAAAAAAATCTCACCCAATGGTCCAAAAAAAAAAAAAAGAAATTATCCCGTACCTTATCGTACCACTCCATACCGGTGCTGTACCAATCCATAGTGGACCAAACTGTCCGATACTGGCCCGTACCATACTGTACCGATTGGTTCATTCTGGTTCAGGCCATTTTTCGAAAAACCAGCCGGAACCATTCCAGTTTTCCATCGGTATGGTATGGTACAGGATGTACCGGCCGGTTCGGGCCGGTACGGAAAACCTTGCGTAGCATCATTAAAAAAACATAAGCATGTTATGTTTATGCATACCTCTCTTCTGAGTTTCATCATGTATTATTTCCCTATTATGCCCATAAACTATATTCATTAATGGGAGGTATCCCTGTATAAACTATATCCATTAATGGATGCTGTCAACATTACCTTTATCTTTCATTAATCTAAACCTGTCATATTTTACATTGTATCTTGGAATTTGGACAATTGTATCATAAATTTTATGGTCTGAAACACAGAAGTGGATCAGAGGATACTTTTGATTCTTTAATCTTTGTATTGATCTTATGGCTCAAAATAGATGAAATCTTTCATTATATTTTTAAGTAATGCATGAATATGTATGTGGATGAAATGCTTATATGGTGCATGATTCAGGTTCACCCTGTTCATGAACAATAATATTTATTTTTACGTGATTGGTTATATATGCCTGGCCTGCCATTTTCAGTATCTGTTATGTATTTTTCTCATTGAATATCCACCAGGAGATAATATTTGTCTAATACATGCAGATGTCTTGTGTTCTTGAGTTTGATGGTGCTTCAAAAGGAAATCCTGGAAAATCTGGTGCTGGAGCTATACTTCGAACTGAAGATGGAACTGTGGTAGAGAATGCACCAAACTCTTGCCTATGCATGTTCCTATTTTAGATGAGTTATCATTGCCTTGACAAATTAGGTTGCTTGTTGCTTGCATGAAGGTTTCTCGGCTTTGTGAAGGATTGGGTAATGTAACCAACAATGTTGCAGAATACCGAGCCTTGATCTTAGGGATGAAATATGCTCTTAAGAAGGGATTTAAGCAAATTCGTGTGCAAGGTGACTCTTATCTTGTCTGTATGCAGGTATGTGGCTCAGTTAATGTTATTAGGTTATTAACCGTGTTTATGACAGTTTTTCATATTTCACATTTTCATTAAAACATATGAAGGCAGCACGTTAGACTAATAAGGTAGGGTTTCAGAACTTTAAATACCTATGGCAAAACATTTTCTGCTCTCATATTTTTTATACCTTGGTTGGCAAATCTGGCAAAACACTTGCTTTTTCTACATCTCTCTTAATGGCAAGGATATTACTGTTTCAGTTTAAGTTCACTTGTGATTTGGTAACTGCTCCCTTTGGCTTCTATAGGCAATCTTCTTTGTTGTGTGAGGGATGGTTTTAATGCTTTACTGAAGTCTATTTGTATACCTTCAGCATGATGCTTGTTGGACCCTATTATTAGGACTTCGCACTATGGTTGTCAAGACAAGTTTTAAATTCTATCTGTTTCCCACACATCTGAATAGCCTTATATTTTTTAATTAGTGATCAAATGGTTAAGCAATTGAAAAAAAAAGAAAAAAAAACATATTTCTTAAGCTACTCTATAAAAAGTAATAGTTATAAAAAAACCATAAGATACAATCACTTGACCAACTAGATGCAAATTTTTTATCATTATGAGCAATAACATTATAAAATATTATAGATAAAGGGATATTAGAGAGAGAGAGACAGAGAGAGAGAGTAGCTGTTAATTGGAAGGAGGGAAGGTCTTGGAATTTGGTTCATCTTACATCTTATGTCCAAAACATTTTATGTTTTGCAATTCATTTAAATGAGGCAACATGGTAAGAAATACAAATTGCTACATCATCTTAGATAGATATCATTTTCCAACAATTGCGTCAATTATTCTGTTTGTGAGGGCATCTGTGCATGCATGCCTGTCTGTTCTTGTAATATTGCATGATAGAATTTCATATTACAGTCGACCACTTACATGTTTGAGTATTAGATGGCTATGTTGAGACACCAAAAACTTCTATAAAGGGCATGACTTAAGTAATTCAACATGAAGTGGAGTGGCCAATTTTTATTTTTTGGTTGATACCATTTTTGCTTTACCAGCCAGAAATTTCTACCATAGGTGTGGCATTGCAACTAAGGTCTGTCCACTTTGATGACAATAGCTAGTCTCTCTCTTTTGGTTTACTCATCTAGAAAACTTAGTAGTAACTTGACAGTGATGTGCATTATGTTGGTATTGGAGAGAACATCTCAGTGCTCGTAAATTATCTATTTTATGTCTCTAATTTTCATGGAATTATTTTATCATTCTACTAAATAAGCAACACTTCCTCCCTTCTTCTTAATTAGTGTCTTTTCTTAGAAATGGCTTTGTTCATGTTCAATTGCTACTAGGCATCTTTACATCTTTAGTTCTACTACCTTGACCTAGACATGATCCACAAGCCCTAGCCTGCATACGTAGGATTGGCTTTATTGACCAAAGTGAGATCCATCAACATTATAATTGGCTTTCTAGCTTATGTTAACCCTTCTATTTTTTATGATGCTTGTTCAAACAAGGCTTTGTTGTGCATCACAAGGCTTTATTTTAGCACCTCCTTTTGAATATAGGTGTGCCCTCTTCTGTTCATTTTGACATAAAGGCAATTGTTATCATGATTTCTCTACTTGGGCCTTTGTATTCTTAGTATTTCCCTATTGAGTGAGCAATTTGCTACTCTGGCTAATTCCAGTGGTCACTCTTTCCATCTGCATCTAACTTCCTTTACTCGACTGCCATGTAACTTCTTTTCCTCTCCAGAAACCTGCTTTTTCCCACCATTACTCTTTCGCTTACAAAGTTTCCCCCACCATTAATTAGGGGTGGCAATGGGACAGGTTTGAATCGGGTTGGGTCAGTTCAGGTCGAGACATCGGTATTACGGAAAACCTGTCAACCTGAACTGACTTGTTTCTTAAATGGGTCAGAAATCCAAAACAGAACTTGACCCATCACAGAACCGCAGGATGTGGCAACATCATGCATCATGTGGCAGCACTCGCATTAGCAGCCTCTGCTGCTCGCTGCTGTCGCTGCCAGGCAGTACCGCTTACAGCAGCAGCAGCTGCTTGCTGCTGTTGCAGGCATTGCCACCGGTAGCACCAACCACTGTTTGCTGCTGATGCCAGGCAGCAGCTGCAGCACCATTGGAACTCGGTGGCAGAATTCACTGCTCACTGCTGCTGCAAGGCCGGCACCATCAGGGCAGCAGCAGCTGCTGTTGCAGGCACCACCATGGCTGCAGCCGCTGCTGTTGCAGGCACCACCTGTAGCAGCTGTAGACACCAATCATTGAGAGGGAGAAGCTAAGATTTATTGGTTTTGGGGAAGATATAATAAGGAATAATTGGGAGAGATGGTAGGTCGAAGGTTAAGTGAAAACGTGCACCAAATTAAGTTTCTAGTTACACAACAATTTTCTAGTTACCCAAATAATCTGATCCGTTCAGTCAAAGCAGGCAATTTACATGTGAAAGCACACCCAAGCACCTGCCTCAGTTGGGCTCGCTAGGCCTAGTTAGGTGCTGGTCTACTAATCTACTTTATGTGGGTGCACCAAGGTTGGTGTGCGGTGTGTTTCTAAAACAATGGATTGCAGTGTGAAAGGAGCATGATATTAGCAATGAATGATTAATTTTGAAAAAAAAAAAATCCAATCACTTTGAGAACAAATTTAAGTTTCAATTTATCTTTAATCGGATTGAAACAAAATTGAAATGTGGATTAAAACAAAATTGAAATATAAGTGTTAGTTGGGAATTGGGAAATGAAATGGTAGTTGGCGAGAGTTGAGCGTATGCATGAGAAAAAGCACAAATCCGAACATGGAGAAAAGGAATTGATGCAAGCCATGTAGCGAATTCTCTTCATATTCTTATATTTATATGTACTACAAATCTACATTATGTGTGTATGTATCAAGTTATCGGGTTTTCAGATTTGAGTATTGTCACAGCCCCGACCCTAAATTTAAATAAAATAAAATTTGGGAATGTGAATGACCACTACATATCTACAGAGGATTGTCCATATAAATATGCAAAGGCGTCCAACCTGGCAAACACCCCGTTATAATATAAAAGATAACATATATTCTTAGCACAGGCGGAGGTATTATCAGAATAACTAACTATTGCATATAATAATTTGAACTTCAACTTTTACAGCATTCCATAGCAGTTTTATACAAAACATCATTATACTCTTACCGACCCAGGGAACTATCCACCTTCTGTAGATCGGCCTCACCTCTATGTACAAAATCCCAAAATGCCGATGACTGGTCCTAAAATTAGGTCTTTGAATTTGAAAACAATAGATTTGTAAGCTTCACGGCTTAGTAACGGATACATTTATCAAACATTTAAATCATGTTGATATGCCATTCAAATGCATCATACAATATGTAATATCAATCAGATCAGTATCAAAGTCATGCAATTAATGATATTCAACCACAGTTATATGCAATCCATCTATAACATAGAAATCAATAAATAATATAAAAGTCTATTATATACTCAATTTTATAATACTATAATTAAAACATGGGTACCCAATTTCTTTAGCTTTGTAGCCCTTACTGTAGCACTACAATTGCCCCTGTGGCGAGGGATCTCATGTCCATACTTCATGGTGAAGATCTCAAGTCCACGCTCTCTCATGGTGGGGATCTCAAATTCATGCTTTCCCCCGTGGTGGGGATTTCAAGTTTGGATATCAACACAGCAGGGTTGAGAGTAGAGTGATACATATATCAATATATATATAATTTATATTTTTTTTTTTTTGATGCAACTTTAATACAGCTTTGATATAGCTTGATACAACTTTGATACAACTATGATACATGTATTTCAATAGGCAATAATCAAGATTTATCAATACATCAAAATTTTGGCCTAATTCCTAGGGATTTTTCCCAACCTTCTTAAGTCTCCAAATTCTCATAATTTTACTATCTTGGGAAAGAAGAAAAAAAGAGAGGAAAGGGTAAAACAACCTCTTCTTCCTTTCCTTCCCAACAGCCCTAATCCGCTAATTATTTACCCTAGCAAAATTCATCCAAAAATTCTCAAATTTTGCCCTGAAGTTGACTC
Organism: Cocos nucifera; assembly: GCA_006176705.1. NCBI lineage: Eukaryota > Viridiplantae > Streptophyta > Magnoliopsida > Arecales > Arecaceae > Cocos > Cocos nucifera. Next base: position 511,999 of record QRFJ01000258.1, on the reverse strand, counting down.
ATGAGTTAACAATTCTCGATTAAAATCTCAGCTTAAATTCCCTAGCTAATAGGGAGATAAAATTCACGAATTGAAACAGGATAGAATCAATTTGCGCTCAAAACTTAACACACGACCTCCCAAATCATTTATCATTTCTTAAGTTTGTTTTCTCATTGACATCCTCACTTTCCTTAACGCTCTCTCTTCTCCAAACAATCCTTTCCCCTCCCAGATTTTTCTCTATCTCAATGTTTAAGGTGAAGGAAAAATCGGTTTTCCTGTCACAGGATCGATCTGATCTGATCAGATCTATGGTAGAATTTTTAATTTTTTTTTTTACTAAATCTAATAGATCTGAGAGTTCTTGGATCTGATCCATATGATCTGAATGCAAATCTAAAATTAAAATAAAATCAGAAACAACTTTTGTTACCTGGTTAGGGTAAACTACTTACACTGCTGATGATCTGACGTAGTTTGAGGTCCCGAAGCTAGCCACGCATGCACCTGGCCTTTATCGGAGCTTACTCCGGTCAGATCTGGATGTGCTCTCCTTCTAGATCTGATCACAAAAAATCAGATCTAATCTGGATTTGTAGAACCTTCAAGACGATCTCCGAAGGCAGTGTGTTCGTCTCACGATCGGGATCTTCCTGGCTCAATCTTAGCAGCACTTCTCTCAACTCTTGATTGCAGATTTTTGCCCAACCTTTTGGGCGTGGAAAAGAGGAAAGGGATCAGGAAGAGGGGCGTGGAAGATGGTTGGAGAGACACGGCTTCGTCATTGTGAGTTGTGATACACAAACACTTTGTGCAAGGTCCAATTTATAGACCTACCCAAGAGTCCCTTCGCATATGACTTTGAACAGGTCAAAGCCAACATGCAGGACTCTCTCATGATCTCCATGCCCCACATCCTTTTTTTTTTTCAATTTTTTGTCGAACAAAAATCAAGGAAAAATGGCATGGAATAAAGGATAAGAAGAGTAGATGGCGTAAGGGACTAATCTCCTAGTGTTTTGTTCTCAACAAAACACTTTCATGCTAATCTTCAAGGGATGCATGCCATATGGGGTGTGCATCCTCAATTCTCACATAAATCCCAAGGAGGTGCGTGCCCCTAGAGAGTCTCCAGGGGGCGCATGGCCCTTCCCTTTCATTCCTACAAAAATCGGGTCAAACGACCCTTGTCCTGGTGCCCTGTTGCTTTTTTTAAGACAAGCTTTGGTTTTGTTAGGACAAGCCCTGATCTCATCAGGACAAGGCCTTATCTGACTAGGACAAGTTCCAGTCAGACCAGAACAAACCCATACAAGTCTTTCGGATGAGTCAAATCCAATTTGACTCAGTCGAGACGAATCAGAAAGACTACAGAAGAAGAATGTTAGGCTCAATCATGTGCTAGTACGATTTTCTTGAACCTAATTGGATCTAATCTAAATCAATCGAACAGGGTTAGCCCAATTGATGACATCCAGACCCAAGTCCTTATTTATGTGACTCAGTTAGGTTCAGTTTTGTATGGTAATGGGATATGTCGCAATCTTCATCATCGACATCATCGAAACATCTTTCGATGGATCAGAACTCTTTCGATGCATTCAATTAGAATGATCGATCATCAAGATCATTCTAATTGGTTCCAAAATCTATCAGTGACACCTAGCAGTGTATAGTGGCAATCTATTAGAATCGAATATGAATCTCTCGGTGCAGTTATCTATGTGATTGAATTCTTTTATCATGAGCCCCGATAGGATTAGGGTTAAAGTGAACTCTTCAAACCCAACACCCCGTCATATGATTGAATCATTCGATTCGAGTCCGATGTGAAATTCTAATAGAAAACTCTTTTCTATTATTTCACACTGCCATGGCCATGGGCCTAAGGATTCGATTTCATGATCATCATAGGACTATTCTATCGAGATAGATAGATCCCATCTTGGTACGATTCAGTTCCTACAATGAACATGCTATAGCCAACATACATCTTAAGATTTCGAATGGTTAGGAGACTGAGTTATGGTGTAGTCAAACTATAATACACTCAAGATGAACTACCGATGCATCTCAGATCAAAGAACCTGACACAACTGCAGCATCAAGCTAGTCATCGATGAGAAGGTAGACTCCTTTTTAACTGCTTGAGGTGGTCACGCTCAGTGCCCTCATTCTCAACGAGTATCGGTACTCTCGCTCCGGTGTCTCCACACTGTAGACTCAAGACTCATCTCTTCTAAAGAAGCGATCGTACATCGATCTTCGGGATCGATCATCATTCTTGTGATGATCCTATGATTGGAAGCAGTTTATGAGTTAATTATGAAAATACATATCTTAAATTTTCAACTCTTAAAAATATGCATTATCATACCTATTAACTCAAAAGATGTATCAAAAATACTTTATACACAATGTGATAGAAAAAAATAATTCTTTATTAATTTTAAGTCAAAATTACAAAAATGCCTGTGGAATGTGTATTATAAGTATCGGCCAATCTGGCTTCTAGGGCATTCATCTAATAAACTCTCACTTGATCTAAAGCCAATTAGCTATAAATCTAAGTCCCATCTTCTCAAGATGGGCTTCGATCTTTTGTTGGCTCAATGGCTTCGTCAGTGGGTCAGCCGCATTGTTTGCGGTGTCAACTCTTTTGACCTCAACATATTTCTTCTTGAGGTAATCATAGATGAGGTGATACTGCCGTTCGATGTGCTTGGACTTTTGGTGAGACCTCAATTTCTTAGCTAGGGCTATGGCATCATTGTTGTCGCAGTATAGAGGGACGACATCTGATGACATCACTTCGAACTCTGTGGCAAACTTTTTGAACCAAAATATCTCCTTCGCAGCTTCTGATGTAGTGATATATTTTGACTGCATGATGGAGTCTGCTATCATAGTCTGCTTGGAACTCTTCCAACTCACAACATCATCATTACACACAAATAGACTATTAGATGTCGACTTTCGATAATCTATATCAGACATAAAGTTTTAGTCTGTATACCCCTAGATCTGAAGTTCTCCATTGTCAAAGATTAGAAACATATTCTTAGTCCTTATGTACTTAAGGATACACTTCATAGAAGTCTAGTGCTCTTCGTCTGGATTCGACCGATATCTGCTCGTAACACTCACAGTATGTGCGATATCAGGTCGTGTACACAGCATGGTATACATGAGGCTCCCTATTACTGAAGCATAAGAGATCTTACTTATGCGTTCAATCTCCTCAGGTGTATTGGGAGACATCTTCTTGGAGAGATGAATGCCATGTTTGAAGGATACTAGTCTTCTCTTGGAGTTTTTCATGCTAAACCTCTTCAGCATCTCTATGTACATTTTCTGTGATAGACCCAGCAACATATTTGGTCTATCCCTATAGGCCTTAATTCCTAATATAAAGGATGCCTCTCCTAGGTTTTTTATAGAGAATTCTTTCAACAACCACACTTTGACCGTGGTCAATATGGGAATGTCATTCCCAATCAGGAGGATGTCATCCACGTACAATATGAGGAAGACAATAGTGCTCCCACTGATCTTTTTGAAAATACAGGATTTCTCGTTTTTGATGAAACCAAACAATTTGATCATATCATTAAAATGAATATTCCAACTCTGAGATGCTTGCTTAAGTTCATACATGGACCTTTGCAACTTGTAGACCTTGTGAACACTATCACTGGATGTGAAATCAAGAGGCTGTTCCATATAAATATCTTTCTTAAGATATCCATTTAAGAATATCGTTTTCATATCCATTTGCCATATTTTATAATCAAAATACGTTGCGATTGCAAGCAATGTGCGGATGTATTTAAGTATGGCTGCTGGCGAAAAGCTATCATGATAGTTAATGCCTTCGCATTGACTATACTCCTTCACTACTAGCCTAGCCTTGAATATCTCCACATTCTCATCTGCACCTATCTTTCTCTTGAAGATCCATTTACACCCCAATAGGTACGATATTTTCAGGTGGATCTATCAAGGTCCAGAGTTGGTTCGAGTGCATTGAGTCAATCTCTGGCTTCATTGCCTCTAACCATTTCTCGGAGTCGATATCCGATATCACCTCATCATAGATTTTGGAATCATTATCATGAACCTCATTTCTCGTAAGGAATATTTTCTCTACATTCTTTTAAATGGTACCTAAGTACCTCTCAGGAGGATGAAAAATCCTACTTGATCTACAAGATGGAGGAGGTTGTGTTTGGATCAGCTCAGATTGACTGGGTTCCATAGGTTTCTTAATTCGTTGCTCTTCGGAGACTTTCTCCTCGAGCCTAATCTGTTTTCCGATGCCACCATCTTGAACAAATTATTTTTCAATAAAAATGACATATTGACTCACAATCATATTGTGGTTTTTCAGAAGATAAAAATATCTTAATGACTCTTTAGAATATCCGACAAATCGAACTCTAAAAAATCTAGACTCTAATTTGTCTGCTTACTGTCTCGTGACATGGGCCAGACAATCCCAAATTTTGAGATGACTCGGACTTGGTTTCTTATCGTATCATATCTTATATGGTGTGGTAGGAACGATTTTAGACGGAATCCTATTCACTAGGTATATAGCTGTTATTAAACTATATCCCCAAAGAAACTCAGGAAGGTTTGTGAAGCTCATCATGGATTGGACCATATCTAATAGGATCAGGTTTTTTCATTTTGAAATCTCGTTGAGTTGAGGCATTTCAGATGAAGTCCATTGCGAGACTATGCCATTGTCCTTGAGATCGTCCAGAAATTTTCAACTAAGGTATTTACCTCCTCGATCTGATCGAAGAATCTTAATGGGCTTTTCGATTTGCTTTTCTACTTCGTGTCTGAATTTTTTGAACTTTTCAAAGGCTTCAGACTTGTGTCGTATCAGGTACATATACCCGTATCGAGACATCATTGGTAAAGGTGATGAAGTAGAAAAAGTTGCCTCTGATCGACACATCAAATGGGTCACACACATCTGTATGTACCAGGGCAAGTAAGTCTGTGGCTTTTTCCTCATGTCCTACAAAAAGGAGCTTGATCATTTTGCCTTGAAGGCATGATTCACAAATCGGATATGACTCGAAAATCAATGGAACTATTAGTCCGGATTTCTCGAATTTGTTAATTCTGTTTTCCATAATATGACCTAGCCTAAGATGCCATAGATACCTTTCGTTTAAACTATCCTCAGGTTGCTTAGATCCTATGACATTCACGTTTTGCTCGATATTAAATACAGAAACATCAATATGTAAGTAGTAAAGATCATTAATTAAGAAACCACTTGTAATTTTATCTTTCATAAAGAATAGTATAATGGTCCTTAAAAAAGTTAATTACATAATCTTGTGCTAAATATGAAACAGAAATCAAATTCCTGCTTGCTGCAGGCACAAAATAACAATCTCTAAGAACTAAAACTAATCCTAATGGTAATTGCAGAGGGTAGGTTCCCACGGCCACAGCAGCAATTCTTGCTCCGTTTCCAACACGTAGGATCATCTCTCCATCCCTCAGCCTCCTGCTCTCCTCAAGATCCTACATAAAAATGCACAAGTGAGCATTAGAACCAGAGTTAAGCACCCAACTAGATGCAGAAGAAACCGTAATGTTAGTATCTATGATGAGTATACCTCCAGAAGGATCTGCTTCCTTGTTCTTCAAGCGGGCTAGATATAAAGGGCAGTTCCGCTTCCAATGGCTGTTGGTGTTGCCATGGAAATATTTTTCTTTGTCAGCGGCCTTCTTCTTCGGTTCTCCCTTTTCTTCTTTCCGTCTTCTATCTTCTGCTTCTTCGCAGATTTCTTCTTTTCAAAGACTTTCTTTTGGAGGAAGTCCGCTCCATAGCAAGAACTAAGTCCTTTGAACTTTTCATCGAAAGTTCAGTAGTAACCAGCATGTTCATAAATTCAGTCAAGGTACATTGCAGTTTATGCATATGGAAGTTCATGATGAACTGTCCATACGCATTAGTCAAGGACTATAGAATCACATCAATCTGCAAGTCCCTATCTAATATGACACCGAGTTTCTCAAACTCTTCTAGATCCTTGATCATTATTAAATAATGATTTTGGACTGATTGCCCATTACGCATCTAAGCCTTAAAATGTTTGCGCGAGACTTGATTATGGGCTATGTGACTCTGCTCACCAAACAACTCTTGCAGGTGTGCCAATGTTTGGCGTGCAGTTCTGGTGTCCTCATATTGGCGATGTAACTTATCAGACATCGAGTCCAATATGTAGTACCTTGATTTGTTATCATCGTCCATCCACTTTTCTAGAGAGGCTGTCTGTTTAGCGGTTGGACGGGCTGGTAAAGTGGGGGGGTTCCTGGTCCAATACATAGGTCAGCTTTTCCGAATCCAAAATAATTTTGAAGTTCCTTAGCCAATTCTTATAATTTGGTCCGGTCAGTCTGTGGGTGTTTAAGATTCGAGCTAGTGAGTTTGACGTAGATATTTCTCTGTAGAGAGTCAAAGTTTCTAGTTAGACTTTGTAATTAGACTTAATCAATTTGTTTAGGGGTTTCATTTTTAAACAAATTAGGCTTTCACTATTTTCTCGGATCCCTACACTTTCTTGGTAGAGATGCAAAAATTTCCACGATTATAGATTTTTAGTGGGTGGTGCGGTCCCACCGATTGGCTCACCACTTCATTTAACAGTTATGATGATGGATCAATCGATGAGTGGACAATTCTTGTCCAATGATTCTCTAATCTTAGTTCACCCAAACCTGATCTCTAATTCATGAAGCTCACCGTGTCTGGAATATTGCTCCACTTCTTAGTTAAGTCAGACCCACTATTAGCACGAATTGGATTCCTGATTGGGTCTCTCATCGTATTTGGAATATTGAGCCCAACCCATCCTTCAACCCATGGCATCTAATGCCTAATAGATATGGTTGCGTCTTCCTGATGCAACTGAACCATTATAACCAGTCGAGAACAATCAACCCCGGGAAGGGCTTGCACATCTACAATAGTGAAAAACTTATGACTTAATATTTTCTTAGAGAGAATTTTAAATTTTTTTTTTTTGCCAAATCTGATTAGATTTGAGAGTTCTTGGATCTGATCCATATTATCTGAATATAAATCTAAAATTAAAATAAAATCAGAAATAACTTTTGTTACCTGATTAGGGTAAACTATTTACCCTGCTGATGATCTGACGTAGTCTGAGGTCCCGAAGTAGCCACGCACGTGCCTGACCTCTATCGGAGTCCATTCGGATCAGATCTGGAAGTGCTCTCCATCTGGATCTGATCACAAAAAAATCAGATCTGATATGGATTTGTAGAACCTTCAAGACGATCTTCGAAAGCAATGCGTTCGTCTCATGATTGGGATCTTCCTTGCTCAATCTTTGCAGCATTGCTCTCAACACTTGATCGTAGATTTTTGCCCAACCTTTTGGGCATGGAAAAGAGGAAAGGGATCAGGAAGAGGGGTGTGGAAAATGGGTGGAGAGAGAGGGCTTCACCATTGTGAGTTGTAATATACAAACACTTTGCACAGGGTTCAATTTATAGACCTACCTAAGAGTCCTTTCACATATGACTTTGAATAGGCCAAAGCCAACATGTAGAAGGACTCTCCCATGATCTCCACACCCCACACCCTGTTTTTTCAGTTTTTTGTCGCACAAAATCCAGGAAAAATGGCGGGGAATGAAGGATAAGAAGAGTAAATGGCGTAAGGGACTAATCTCCTAGTGTTTTGTTCTCAACAAAACACTTCCACTCCAATCTTCAAGGGGCGCACGCCATATGGGGCGTGCGTCCTCAATTCTCACGTAAATCCCAAGGGGGCGTGCGCCCCTAGAGAGTCTCCAGGGGGCGCACGCCCCTCCCCTTTCATTCCTGCAAAAATCGGGTCAAACGATCCTTGTCCTAGTGCCCAGGTGCTTTTTTTAAGACAAGCTTTGGTTTTGTCAGAACAAGCCCTGATCTCATCAGGATAAGGCCTTATCTGATTAGGACAAGCTCCAGTCAAACCAGGACAAACCCATACAGGGCTTTCGGATGAGTCAAATCCCATTTGACTCAGTCGAGATAAATCAGAAAGACTATAGAAGGAGAATGTTAGGCTTAATCGTGTGCTAGCATGATTTTCTTAAAGCTAATTGGATCTAATCCAAATCAATCGAATTGGGTTAGCCCAATTGATGACATCTAGGCTCAAACTCTTGTTTGTATGATCCAGTTAGGTTCAATTCTGTATGGTAATGGGATATATCGCGATCTCCATTATTGATATCATTGAAACATCTTTTGATGGACCAGAACTCTTCCAATGCATCCAATTAGAATGATCGATCATCAAGACCATTCTAATTGATCCCAAAATCTACTAGTGACAACTAGCAGTATATGGTGACAATATATCAGAACCGATACGAACCTCTTAATGCAGCTACTTATGTGATTGGGTTCTTCTATCATGAGTCCCGACAGGATTAGGGTTAAGGTGAACTCGTTAAACCCAACATCCCGTCATATAATTGAATCATTCGATTCGAGTCCGATGTGAAATACTAGTAGAAAACTCTTTTCTATTATTTCAAACTGCCATGGCCATGGGCTCAAGGACTCGATCTTATGATCATCATAGGACTACTCTTGTACGGAGATAGATAGATCCCATCTTGATGCGATTCAATTCCTACAATGAACATGCTATAACCAACATACACCTCAGAATTTCGAATAGCTAGGAGATCGAGTTATGGTATAGTCAAACTATAACACACTCAAGGTGAACTGCCAATGCACCTCAAATCAAAGAACCAAATATATAACTGTAGCATCGAGCTAGTCATCGACAAGAAGGTAGATTCCCTTATGAGTGCTCGAGGTTGTCACGCTCAGTATCCTCGTTCTCAACGAGTACCTGTACTCTCACTCCGGTGTCTCTACACCATAGATTCAAGACTCATCTATCCTAAAGAAGCGATCGTACACCGATCTTTCAGATCGATCATCATCCTCGTGATGATCCTACGGTCAGGAATAGTTTATGAGTTAATTATGAAAATACATGTCTTAAATTTTCAACTTTTGAAAATATGCATTATCATATCTATTAACTCAAAGGATGTATCACTGACACTTTATACACAATGTGATAAAAGAAAATAACTCTTTATTAATTTTAAGTCAAAATTATAAAAATGTCCCTAGAATGTGTATTACAAGTGTCAGCCAATCTGGCTTCTAGGGCATTCATCTAACATAAAGTTTCTATTTTTATCCCTTTTACTATTCCATCATGCACTACTTAATTCATGACTAATCAACTAAATACAAAGAAATCTACCATCTACTAATTAATCCCTAATTGAAAGCAGCCAAGTACAAGAAGGTTAAGAGTTTACCTTCTCTATTGAAGAGGTAACTCACGACAGCAGCCACACCCCAAAGTAGAGACAAGAAGGAAGAAGAAGAGAAGGAAGAAAGAGAAGGAGAAAGAACGAGAGAGAAATAAAGGGACTGTGACACGGAAGAGGGGAGAGCATGGGAGAGACAAAGTGCAGGAGAGAGAGTGGAGAGAGAGAGTGTGTGGAGAGAGTATGTTGGGGAGGGAGCGCTGGGTAGGGAGGAGAGCACGAGGGAGAGGGGGTGAGAGAGAGAGAGAGCGAGAGAGTGCGAGAGGTAGGGAGCGAGAGAGTGCGAGGATACATGAAAAGGGAACAAGGGGAGGGGTTCTGTTCGAAGAACAGATGAAAGAAGGGAGGGTTTGTTTTTGTTTTTTTTCCCACTGGTTTGGGTTGCATGTGAACATCCCCCTCAGAGCCACGGTTCCGCAACATACGGCCCTCAACATGGCGACGTCATTGGGCCCTAGGATAGAGTCTCACAAGTATAGCTATATCCAAATTTGATTCAATAAGAATCTAATCTTTTTTGTGGAACCTAACTTCTATCCCATAAGATTATTAGGAATTTAATTTGGATCCATACTTAAATATTATAAAATAATCAGGTTGATATATTGGTTTTTTGGGCATCATTTGCACCTTTATCTTGAGAGGCGCAATGGAGGGTAAACAAGTGATAGAAAAGAAGAGAGGGGGCAATATTATTAGGGAGGCAGCATGGGTTATAGGACTAATCTAGACCAGCCGATGAAGTTCAGAGGTTTTGTTGGCCTAAAATTAGAGGTTTACGATAAGGCCTATAGCTTATTTTAGTCGGCCTGGCTTATCCTTAAGTTGGCCTATGTTGATTATCAGCCCTTTGGAGAGTAGAGAGTGGGCCCGATAAGGGGTTGTTTGTAGCTTCATTGCCCCAATGGGAGTGCCTGGATGAAAGAGATGCTAATGCTGAGGGCCATGGGCTTTTTTATTTGTTGGAACATGTATAGGAGGTGAGGGGCCTTAGGATAGAAGAACTGAGGGGTCGAGGGGCAACCAATGGTCATGGAAGGGGTAGGATGGGGATACAAAGGTTGAGGTGGGAGTGGGGAACGAAAGAGATTGGATGAATCAAGGATCGTTGTTTCGGTATCGGAGTCTATATTAGTTGCCTGGCAGTATGGTTTGGTACGATACCATGCTGTTCCATGCAAGGCCCGCACCAACATAGTAGGGCCAGGAGGCAGGAGATAGGGAGAACGGGAGGATGGCCGGAGGAGGTCAGTGGAGGGCCAGGGAGGGGTGGAGGAATGGCTCTGCCCTCCGATTCCCTTGTTTCATTCGAAACAGGAGGGGAGGGTAACTTCACTTATTTTTTTCAAAATAAAAAGGGCCCCATTTCGGACCTTTGTTTCCAACAAAATAGAATTTCTCTGCCCTTCGATTCCCTTATTTCATTCGAAACAGGGAGGGGAGGGTAACTTCACTTATTTTTTTAAAAATAAAAAGAGGTCCATTTGGGACCCTTTTTTGGAACAAAATAAGGGAACTGAAGGGTACGGCCCTTGTCCTCTACCCCTCTATCTCCTTCTCCGGCCCTCTGCTAGCCTCTTTCGGCCATCCTCCTCCCTCTCCCTCTATCTCTTTTCCTCTCTCCCATTCTCTCTCTCCTCCGCCCTCATTGGTATCTTGAATGGATGGGTGGAACCATGCTAGTCCATCCCCGATATAGCTTGGTACAATCCAAATATGGTGAAGCTTGGGATGGATTCATTGGTTTTTGAGTGAAAACCTTCTCAAAGACCATCGTAGAGGCTTGCAAGAAATGCATCGACTCCCATGGGGGAGATGTTCTTTTGGGCACTTACTTTTTTCCCCCCTAAAAGGTGATTCCTTAGGATGTTAGTTCTCTGAGAGGATATTTAACAAATAAAATATTTTGCCAAACATGCAAACAGCCGAGAAATCCAATGGGATCACAAAATCTAGTGGGATTTCATCCTATCTGATCCAATGCAAATAAGTTATGTGCCTTGTTTTGTTACTTGTGGTTTACATTATGGTTGCAGTTAGGAAAAGAGTGTTAGTCCTTGAGCACAGATGACTACTATTTGTGCTTTCTGTGTTAATGGAATTTATGCTTGTTGCTTTATCAAATGAATAGAATACTTTTTCCCCTCCAGTGAGCTCCTTGAGAGGCATTTGTATACTTTGTCTCGTACTAGTGCCAACCTCCCCCCTCCCCCACCCCAAAAAAAAAAAAAAAACTATGTACCGGTATCAAATCAGTATGGTATGGTACACTATGTATTTTCTAGTTTAGTATGGTATGGCAAACCTTGATTTATATCCTATTTTTAGCCTTTGATATCCTCCCCATGGTATCCTTTGATGCCATAATCCTATATAAAGCCTTCTTGTAGTTTCTGCCCTCTCAATTTTTTTAGGCCATTTAAAGAAACACCATTGTCATACACTCATCATCTAGTCTACCTTCTGCAAAACAACCATCTTACTCTTAGTCTGGACACTTTTGTCAATACAACTTTGTTTGTTAATCTAACATTGTACTGCCTCTTTTTTTTTTTTTTTTTTTTTGATGCCATGACACTGTCTACTTCCTGAAAGCAGGTACAAGATCTATGGCGAACCAGGAACCAAAATATGGCTAACTTGTGTAAAGAGGTAAAAGAACTAAAGGACATGTTCCTATCATTCAAGATCAGCCATGTCAAAAGGGTAAGAAGAACTGTCTCGTTCAATGCTTACCGTAGTTGAGTTTTGGATGTGATGTTCAAGTATGAGCAAGATGCTTCTTGCTCAGTACTAGGCAAATGCTTCATTTTTCACCCCTTATGTAACTGGACAAACTTCCATGACATAAACGAATACAGTAAACTGTTCAGTTTTGCTCGACTTCATGTACTAGAATCTCTTGATTTTAAATCAACAGGCTGTCCTTTTTGGAGTCTGCTCTTCAGAGCAATCGTTGCATTCACAAATTTTAGCAAGCACATGGACATTAAAACCTTGCCTTCCTAAGTTGGCTGCAGAATAGCAACTTGTTTGTTATTTTTCTTTGGTAGGGTATGAAGGCAATTCTTGCCTACTGCACTGATACATGGTAATACAACCTTGAGAAAGTTCTCTCTCTCTCTCTCTCTCTCTCTCTCTCTCTCTGTGTGTGTGTGTGTGTGGGCACGCTCTCTCTTTGTGTGTGTGTGTGTGTGTGGGCACGCACGCATGCGTGCACTTTTGGAATGGAGGTGGGGTGCATAGAACCTCCTAGGTTATTGTTTATTTTTGTGTGAGTCCCTTTCCTTTTACTATTTGCAACTGACACCTTCATTGCCACAATAATTCCCAAATGACTCCCTAGTTAACTGTTTTTCAGTACAGAAGGAATGTTCTTGGAATATTAATAGCATGATGATTCAAATATAGGAGATAGCTGCCCTTTGCTTCTTTAAACTCAGAAATACCTTTACTTTTTGAAGTAAATTTTTGCAAAATAGCCAGATTAATGAATTATATATGTGAAAGAAAATCTAAATTTAGTTACCATGTATTGATATGCCACCCTGTGCCGTACCAGTATCTACATAACAGAGGACACCAAGTCAAAGGACTCTAAACGGAAGATGTTCTAGCCATCCAATCTAGCTATATAATTTGTCGTTGTATTTAAAAGATAAAAGATCAGTTACATTGTAAAATTGCGGCATTATGCTACCAACTGTTAATGTACATAATATTCCTCGTTTACTAATAGACTCTTGAATGGTGGAGTTATGTGGAGATTTTTGTGATAAGTGAGGTGTTTGGCACCATTTAGGAAAAAGATAGGGAGTTATACACAATAAACAATACATATGGGGCTATATGCAAAAATAACCTATTCTTTTCTTAGAAAGAACTTGTTAAGGCTGTCTTTAATAGTAGGAATAATGTCAGAATTGACATATCGTAGGAGATCCAATGGTCTTTTGAGTTTCTTAGGAGAGCATAATTTTCTCCCTTGGTAACTATAGATCTTTTCTAGAAAAGGAAAAAAAAATCAGTTAACTATTTTTGATCACCGGCTTTGTTTTGCCTGTTATTTTATACCTTTTGTACTAACTTGGGATTTTGTTGATTATGGTTGAAGGAGTTCAATTCTGATGCTGATGCTCAAGCAAATCTAGCTGTTGATCTTCCTAGTAAGCAACCAAAGTCTATCCATTGTTCAAACTTTTTGAGTCATTTGCAGCTGCATTACAATGTTGTCTGATTTTTCTGCAGTTGGCAAAGTTTGCGAAGAGCCTGGTGAACTTTTTGATCTTCCTGGTAATGAACCAAAGTCTACCTATGGTTCGAATCTTTTGAGTCATGTGCAACTGCATTATGATGTTTGATTTTTCTGCAGTTGGCAAAGCCTGTGAAGAGCCTGACGAAGGTTCCTAATTCTGATTCTCGAGGCAGCTCTTTCCATTTTGGTGTGTTTTTTCTGGGCCAAACATCAAAAATGCTGAAGCCTGAGTATCTGCTTCACTGGTGGCACTGCCAAAAAAAGAACAGATGCCTGCTAGCATTCTTACCTCTATTTATGGGGAATAAATACGGGCTCATGTACAGCTGCTTCAACTGTTACCATTTGTTTTTTTTCTTTATCCTTTTCCTCCTAATGCCGTTAACATCTTGTGCTAATTTCATGGTGAAGAAGGCAAAACAAATGCCCAGTAAGTCGGGGAGTAAAATGAATACACTGATGTAGCAAATATACATTATTTATTTATTACAGGTTCTGTAATACTGAGTTACCACTTTGAAGCAACATGATTTCTTTGTGGTTGAAAACAGCAGTTCCAATGTCAGAGATGGATAATACTAGCATAACTACAACAGAGGTATTTTTGTGATATTTATCGAGCATCTTTTTGCTAATATTTTGTCATGTGTTTTATGTGGTTCAAATAAAACTTGAGTGGAATTGATTTAGTTTGGTATTTTTTTTTTGTGTGAAGGATGCAAAGAGAGACTGGAAATGTATTATACTGAAGCTCTCAGGCGAGGAGCTGCAAAGCCACTGATAAACTTCCTCTTAAATATCACATTAAGTGGACTCCACTTCTCTTAAAACTGTTGAGAGATTGTGGATGTGCATATTGGAAGTTGTTAGCAGAGTGCATGATAGTTTTTCTGAATGTAATCCTGTATGGACTAGTAACTAGGAATCTCCTGTGACTAATGACTCAAAGATTTGCTGCCCTTGGAAGGTACTGTTGCATAGAGCTTCATGAAAATTGTCTTTTGGAAGTATGAAGAACTTCAGATCCCATGTTAAGCTATTACCATTTGATTTGACAGCGCTCGCATACATTATAACTGATTGTTGTCTACATGATGCCAACGCAATTGCTTTGAAGTTGGATGATTGACGCTGGGCTTTGAGCCAAATATGTTAGGCTTCTCGTGAAGTAATTTGCTGCAAAAATCTGTTAGTTATAATAATATTGATTCATCATTTTCTTTTTCACTCGCCATTCCATTTTTTAAGTAGCTGAATACACTGACCTAAATTGGTGACGGTTCCTCTGTTAACCTTGGGGTGAATGTTGAGTGCGGTACATGTTTCAAAACAGGAGACTATATTTGTTTGTTGGTATCAAAGTCAGCCTTAAATCAAGCATTTGCGACCTACAAACAAGCTTGTATTCTTGTAGAAAGTTTTGCTGCAGTCAGGTTGTTTATGGGTTGATGTCACTCTGACCTAACAACTTACACCTACCTTTCTTCCCTGAATCCTGTTGTATTATATATGTTAGCACATGGTTGAATAAACTGGCATAAAAGCATAGAAGTAGCGAAGGCCTTCAATAATTGGTCAAATTTGAGAACCCCGGAGGCAGGGAGTTTGGGGTGGTGGTTGTATCTTTTCACTGGAAAGAGCGATTGATTTGCTTTCCCAACATAAACCATTGGATCAAAAGCATGATGTCTATGATCTATGGTGATGGATTGAAGGGAGAGACTAGAGGGCTCTGAAAGTTATGCAAAGCATGATCTAATAGTTTTGATCACATACGAACCCGGAAATTTGATCACTAAATGTAGATTACTTTTGTGATGAGGAGCATTACTCGGTTTGATTGATCAATGGTATACCTTAAGGGTCAATGGCATCTTTTTCTCTTTTTTGGTAACAGATGATTTCTATGTTTCATGCAGGGGCTTGTGGGCATACAACAAGAAACCTCATCATCCTGTTGTGCTCCAGCTGCATTTTTCCCATGCTGCGGGCCTCTGATAAATCCTGCATATATAAGCCACCAATATATTATGTTATAGAAATCTTTTTGCTAAACAATTGGTGCTTCAACTACCTGCTATAAGCCACCAATATATTATGTTATAGAAATCTTTTTGCTAAACAATTGGTGCTTCAACTACCTGCCATGAATCAACAACGACGTTACTTTTGCTGCAGTGGAAAACTACCTGCCATCTACGATATATCTAAGTAAAAATATCTCCAGGAAAAGGGTAACGCCAACACCTGCACCAAAATAGAGGGAGTTGGTGGTGGCGGACAGAGAAGTGAGCACAAATAGCTTTGAGCATGGACTCTCGCCCCATGTAAGAAAAAGACTATATGTGCTCACTCTCTTCTGTCAGCCTCCATTCCCACACACCACAACCCATCACAAACCTTTCTATTAACTCAAGCATATGACTTGATCACACACACACACAGAGTGAGAGAGAGAGAGAGAGAGAGAGAGAGAGAGAGAGAGAGAGAGAGAGAGAGAGTTTGCGTGTGAAAAAAAGGAAGGGCTGCAAGGATTATATAAGAGAAGACAGGCAGTGTGTTGTTGCATCTCAATTGAATGGAATCAATAGGCAGCTATATCCATTGGTCTCCTCCATTTAAAATTACCATGTTCTATTTATTCCTATCCTTCTACATATTCCACTTGCCAATGCGAATTGTGAATTCTAGATCCCAAACTACCGCCCACCTCTCCCCTGACCAATCATCTTCCATTCTCCTAACCTCCCTAATATATCATGGTATCATGCAAGGGAGGATTGTGTTGACAACGGCCTCCACCGCATCATCTAGGTGTGATAAAAGGATGCTTAGGAGCTCATCCGTGTACTACTTTATATTGAGTATCGTGGCATTTTATATGTTGAATTATTTGGAGAGAGGAGAAGGAAATGAAAAGAATTGGAGGAAGAAGCTTAAAAGAAGTGAAGGATGTCTAACTTATTCGGTGCTTCGATACACCGCGGCATAAAGGCGGACTAAAGGATACCTCCTTTACATTAAATAGTATTCAGGCGAGCCAAGAGGAAATCCTTTGGAAAAGATAAACATGAAAGAATAGCCATAAGCGAGAAGAATATTACTTCTTACGTAATCATGATGCCTTCATTCTTCTCTTCTCCTTTTTTTTGTTGGACGCATGGCATAGAGAAAAAGTGCTGGCGGGAAATTTTTTTTTGGATAAGGGGCACATATTTTTTTTCTTTTTTTTTTTGGGTAAAAATATAAGGGGCACATGGTTACCAGTTCTTGTGCATGGTTAAAATTATGAGATTGGGTAAAAATATAAGGGGCACATGGTTACCAGTTCTTGTGCATGGTTAAAATTATGAGAAAAGCACCGCAATTATATCAAATTAATGTCCCTTTTAAAATAATTTATAAAAATAATATCATTTTTAAAGTATTTATCAAAGTACCATCCAACTTAAAATCGTCCTTCCAAAGAACGACTTATTATGCTAATTCAATCAAAACATATACTGTCCAATTATAGTGGTTTGCCACCTAGACAGTCATTCTATCATAGGACGTCTCTATAAGTCACCCTATGATAGGGCGACTTTATAAGTTGCTCTTCTAAAGAGCGACTCTATAAGTCACCTTTTTAAAGGACGACTTTAGTATGGCCTTGGCACAATGTCATGATGTCATCGGTATTTGCTCTTAAAATTTAAGTTTTGCTTCATTCTAACAAAAACAATAAAACTACTTAAAGAGAAAATGATTGATGAAAGCAAGAAATCTTTCACAGCAACTAATTTTAGTAGAATAAGTCCTCAACAATTGATTGAAGAACAAAGTTCCTTGTTATAACCAAACAAAGAAAAGCAAATTTCTATTATGATTTTACCAAACACATAAGAAAATAATAACAATCTTTCTCTGACCAAAGATTGCACAAATAGAAGGCTTTATAAGTTTGGCTTGCATGAACAAAGACTGCACAAATAAAAGGTTTTATAAGTCACCTTTTAAATAGTGGCTCTATAAGTCACCCTTTTAAAGGGTGTTGTGACATCTACTCTTAATGCATCTACCTTATAAAGCAACCAACCTGTCCATGTGCCGAGATGAAAAGCTAGAATAAACTATTGTAAGATTCACGCTCCACATGCTCCATGTTAGCTGGCATATGACTAGGACTGGCCTCCATATCACTAAATGCATGTGTCTGATTAACTGGTAAGGTATTGTAAGATTCACGCTCCACATGCTCCACGGTAGCTGACACATGAGTAGGACCAGTCCCTATCCCTAATAAAAGATAACAGTGATACGACTTGGATTCATTTTGCTGCATGAACATATGTTTGTTTGGGATAAGTACTTAATATTTAGCATGACTTATATAATAAATGCATCCTATCAAAAACTAATAAGTAAAGTTAGATCCTATCCCATTTAGAAATTGCATTAATTTTATGGATAATCACAGTAATCAAATGATATGCAATAAAGATCGAAAAAAATTTTGGCAATATTTTTTCTTAGTTCTCCCAACATGACTAAAGATGTGTGAGGAGAACTAAAAAAAAATGCTATCCAAAATTTCTCTCAAACCCTCTGTGTATCATTTGATTATTGTAATTACCTATAGAATTAATTATAATTTTCAAACTGTCCAAATTGGACAATCAATTGATCAATATACATAATTCTTCTATCCGTACAAAAATATATAAAAGTATGAATGCGTTAGAATATGTACATCAATCAAAAGATGAGTTTACGGTTCTATGCAATGCAAAACTTTTAAAAACAAGTGATTGAATATGAAAAAATAGAACATAAAGTAGCATTACGACTAAGGCCAATGGAAGATAATAGCGACATGACTTGGATTCATTTTGCTGCATGAACATATGAACTTGGGGTAAGTACTTAATAACTCATATGATAAATGCATCCTATCAAAAATTAATAGGTAAAATTAGGTTCTATCTCATTCAGAAATTGTATTAGTTCTATAGATAATAACGATAATCAAACGATACGCAATAAAGATCGAAAAAAATTTTGATAGCATTTTTTCTTAGTTCTCCCCATACGGCTGAAGATGTGTGAGGAGAATTAAAAAAAAATACTATCCAAAATTTTTCTCAAATCCTCTACATATTATTTGATTACTATAATTATCCATGGAATTAATTGTAATTTCTAAATTGTCCAAACTGGACAATCAATTGATCAATATACATAAATTTTCAATCCATATAAAAAATATATAAATGTACAGATGCGATAGAATACGTACATTAATCAAAAGATGGATCTATATTTTTATGCAATATAAAATTTTTAAAAACAAGCGACTGAATATGAAAAAATAGAACATGCTTCAGTTGCCAAGTTGTATGTCCACAGGTCGATCTCAAAATAATCAATAAGCTATAATATCATAAATAAAATAAAAAATATAAATTAAGAAGTTATATAAGTTATATCATGATAAATTAAGAATTTATAGAAGTTAAATATATTTTAAATAGCACGTCTCATTACTGCGAGAGGTGTTAAATAGCACATGATAAAGCACATTAACTCTTCTCATCTTGCACGACCTATACTATATATCACTAAACTAACAAATAGCTAAAATTAGATGGGATGAGTTTATCTTTCTGCATGGAGAAGGGTGGTAGGCCGACTGCAGGAAGAAGGGGTGCCGTGGATCGAGAGAGAGAAAAAGGGGGAGGGGGGTCTTGTGCTGGGATCGAGAGGGAGAGGGAGGTGGAGGGGAGGTTCTCGTGTCGGACTGAGAGGGAGAGGGAGGGTATCATGCTAGGGACTGAGAGAGCTCGGGAGAGAAAGATAGGAGGAGGGGGCTGTTAGGGAGAGAGGAGATAGGAGAGTTGTGGGGGTGGGGGTTCTGTCCTTAGGAACCAGGAGAGGAGGAGGGTGGGTCAGGAGAGAAAGAAGATAGGAAAGAGAGAAGGGGGGTCGGGAGAGATAGGATACGAAAAATGTGGGGGGGGGGTTCTAGAGAGAGAAGATGGGAGATGGGAGAGATGAGGGCAGGGATAGATGGAAGGGAGGGCTGGGGCCTAGGGGCCCCCAACATTCAAAAAAAATAATATTATATATAATAATTCAGGGATGGATGGGGTCTGGGGGGCAGGTGCCACCACAACCCCCACCCCACAACCACACCAGCATTCAAATATATATATATTATATATATATATATATATATATATATATATATATATATATATATATATATATATTATGTGGTCCCTACAAGCATTTAATATATACACATATATATCTTAAAATAGAACTTGTTAAGCAGTTTTTTTTAAGTATGATCCTAAGGAATGGATCCTTGCAAAACTTTTTTTGGTGGAACGATCCTTATGGAATTGGATCCTTACGATGCCACCATCGCTTCTTTCTGGTAGAATGTCTTTTCATTTCTATCTCCGTTCCATCGCTAAATTAATGGTTTAAAGAGGATAGCCTTATAATGCTTACAGGATTCACATTTTATTCTTTGAGGTAATTTCAATCTTGAATGACTGAACGAGGACCAATGAAGTGATCATTGAAGTTTTGTAGCAAGTACTTATCACTACTCACTAGTAATTACCTCCTTTCTATTATTTTGGGCTTACAGGTTCTTATTTCTTCTTCTTCCATCATCTATCCTTTTTTTTTTTTTTTGATCCAAAGATTCTAAACAAATATTTTGAGAAGCCTAATAGATGCATTCTTCTTAGCAGGTATTGCAATAGTAAAAAAAATTTTTGAGGTGAAAAAATTTGTTGATCTCCTACATAATAATAGCTTACAAAATACGGGTAATACACTTTTAAACAATCATATTTCTTGCTTTTAATATGTATTTTTAAAGTTAGCCTCTGTCTAATACATAAATAATTTTATGCAATAATATGATTTATTTAATTTCATGTAAAATAGTAAAAGAACAATCCTATTTATTGCTTATAATATATATTTTTATAATTATTTAATCAATAAACTATTTTATTTTTTTAATTTTATATTAGGCTAATTATGAAGAAGCCACGTACTATTGATGCTTTTTTCAAAAGAAAAAGTATTGAAGCTCAACGTGAACATGATGAAGCTACTGATTCATCTCCAATATCAAATACATAATCTAACTCATATTGAGAATTATCCTGCTAAGAATCCAAGAGTAGAAAAAGAAGTTGATATTTCTTCTTTAGAACATGATCCAGGATTATGTGTGCCTAATATATGAGTATCCTATTGATCAATGTGATGAAATTCGGCGTGCTTATATAAAAGCAGGACCATATCAACCTTATCTTTCTCAATATCCTTCATCTGGTTCAGAAAAATATTTATGATATTTTCAGTATTCTTAGTTTAAGGAGTTTCCTAGTTGGTTAGAGTATTCACCTGCTAAAGATGCAGCATTTTGTTTGCCGTGCTATGTATTCAATAATCCTTCAAATGTTCGCCATGGTACTAATGCTTTTACAAAAAAAAAATTTAAAATTAGAAAAAAGTTCAAGAAAAAGATTGTGCATTTTTAGTCCATGTTGGAGATTGCCCAAATTCACCGCATAATATTTATGTGAAATCTTGTGACACTCTGATAGCTCAATCTCAATACATAGAAAAAGTCTTTAGCAAGCAAAGTGCTCAAATAGTTGCTAATAATCGTTTGCAGCTTAAGACATCTATTGATGCTTTTCGATGGCGTACATTTCAAGCATGTGCCTTTAGAGGTAATGATAAGAGTTCTAAATCATTGAATCATGGGAACTTCATTGAATTGATAAAATTTTTAGCACCTTATAATTAGAATGTTGCAAATGTTGTACTTGAAAATGCTCCTAAAAATGCTCAATATATCTCACCTAGTATCCAAAAGGAGATATTATTCATTTTTGCAAGAAGAATTTGCGTATTATTATTGATGAAGCTCGAGATGAGTCCAAAAGAGAATAGATGGCTATTGTTTTGAGATTTGTTGACAAAGAGGGCTATGTATAAGAAAGATTCTTTGATCTTATTCATGTGTCAGACACTATAGCATTAATATTAAAAAATGAGATAGCATCTATTTTTTCTCGCCATGGCCTCAGTATTCTCAATATTCGAGGTCAAGGATATGATGGAGCAAGTAATATATGGGGTGAGTGGAATGGACTACAAGCATTGATTTTAAAAGAATGCCCTTATGCATATTATATTCATTATTTTACTCATCATTTGTAATTGGCATTAGTTGCAGCAGCTAGAGAAGTTAGCCATGTTCATCAGTTTTTTTTCTAATTTGATATTTATTATCAATGTTGTTAGTAGTTCTTCCAAAAGGCATGGTCAACTTAGAGCTGCTCTTATTACTAACATTTCAAATTTAATTGCCAATGGTGAGATTGAAATAAGTAGTGGGCTACATCAAATTGGAACATTACAACGAGCCGGAGATACTCGATGGGGTTCCCATTTGGCATCTATTGAAAGGTTATTACTGATGTTTGATGGAACTTGCTCTGTATTCAAATTATTATAACAAAAAATAATTATTCACAATGAGGTGATGCAGAGTTTGCTTATAATACCATGACATCTTTTGAGTTTGTCTTTACATTGCATCTTATGAGAGATATTATGATAATTACTCATAATTTGTGTCAAGCCTTGCAATGTAAATCTCAAGATATCTTGAATGCCATTACTTTGGTCTCTATTTCTAAAACTTTGATCCAAAGAATGAGAGAATCATGTTGGAAAATTTTTTTTCAAGAAGTGAAATCATTTTGTGAGAAACATGAGATTGATATTCCTGACATAAGTGCTCCTTATATTATTAGAAGAAGGCTAGCTCGTCAACAACAGGATCTTATTTTATTTGAACATCATTATCAAGTAAACTTATTTATTGCTACTATTGATACTCAATGGCAAGAGCTTAATAATAGATTCATTGAAAATACAATGAAGCTACGTACTCTTAGCTCAAGTTTGGATCCAAGAGATAATTACAAGTTACTTAATATCGATCATATTTGTGAGCTAGTAAATAAATTTTATCCTGATGATTTTACTGAACAAGAAAAGCTACATTTGAGAATACAGGCACAACATTATGAGCTTGATGTCCCTCATCATTCAGAGTTCAAACAATTGTCAATAATTTCTTAACTTTGTCAAGGATTGAAAAAAACAGAAAAGTCTACTGTTTATCATTTGATTGATCGTTTGATTCATTTGATATTAACTCTTCCGGTTTCAACTACAATAACTGAACGATCATTTTCAGCTATGAAGATTGTTAAAAATAAACTTCGAAATAAGATGGAAGACAATTTTCTTGCAAATTACTTAATTACCTACATTGAGAAAAGGATTGCAGAAAAATTTAATACAGATTTCATTATTGATGAATTTTATGATCTAAAAGAGCGTCGTGCACAACTACGATGATCTTTTTAAGGTAAATTTTATGATGATGATTTTTTTATATATAATAGTAGTTATTTTATTTGGGATGAATGTAAGACTTTTTGGTTTCAAATGTTATTATTATTGAAATACATATTAAAATTTATCTACTTTGGGATGAATTTTAAAATTTTCTTATATAAGTATTATATATAATTTTCAATATAAGTATAACTATATACTTCGGCCCCTCCTAGATTCCAATTATGAATCCGTCCCTGGATGAGGGTGTTCGAGAGAGAAAGAAGATGGGAGTGGTGGGAGGGGGGAGGTTTCGGAGAGGATGAAGACGGAAGAGGAGGGAGATTTCATGAGAAATAGGAGCCAGGAGAGGGGTGATTGTTCGGATGAGATACCAAAGATGGGGGGTTCGAGAGAAAGCAGATTGGAGAGGGAAGGGAGTTTAGCGCTTTAGGTTGTATTAAGCTCGCATGAGTCGCTCTATGGTAGGATGACTCATATCATAGGACGAATTTCAAAATCATCCTTTAAAAGAATGGATCTCTCGTTGCCACCTCACTTCCTCTACGCTCACAAAAAAGAGCATAAAATCATCTTCTGATAAGATGACTTTTATATTAACAGTATTTTTGTAAATAATTTTATTAGAACAATAATTTAATAATTAATTTGAAAAAAAACATTATTTTAGAAAATTTGCTGAAAAGCACAGGCTGACTTCAACTTTTTCCTTTTCGGGATCTCTCTTTGGATATATGTATACAAACCTTTCCTAACTTGGCTAGGAATTTTGTAAAAATGTGTGAGAATTTTATCCTTTTCGGTGTAGGCAATATAGGGAGGGACGTGGTCGCAAGATTTGATGTTAAGTTGGGAATTAAGAAGGGGGAAATGTTAAATTTCACCTCTCCACTTGACTGTAAATCCGTGCAAAAGTTTTGCTTTGTGAGATAGAAATTTTGTGAGCTTTATCAGCAGGAAACTAAAGTACCAGGCCCATTGTACCCTTGGAAGGTATTGAAAGTTTTAAGACAGGGTAGATTAATTTTAGTTCTGGATGCCGAAAACAAATTACAGAGAAATAGTTTTCTCACCGCTTCTCCTATACTAAGAAGCCAACATAGAAACAGCAAATGGCATGGCAAGATCCTGAGAAAAATAAAATAAAATAAAATAAAAAGAATTGATATCTCGACACCTAGCTTTTATCCATTAAAAAAAAAAAAAAGCATAAAATGATGAACACAAGGGGAACAGAAGATTCACATTTTTTAAATAGATCGGTTTGTATGTATCAAATTATGCTAAAACATAAAAGAAAGGAGGTGGTTTTCTTTTCTCTGAGAGGGTGATCTTGTGAATATGCTATAGTAACTTTAAAAATAGTTTCCCAAATCAAGCAATATCTAATTTATATAAATATTGTCTGGTCTCGAGTGGCATCACCCTCCTCATTGGTTTTGTATTTAGGATAATTCTTTCTCCACCGCTTGCTTGCGCTGTTCAACGTTCTAATCTAATATATATATATATATTAAAATAGAAACATCTATATCTTCATTTGACACGTGGCTCTCCGCTATAGCTCCCCGCTCGCTACCGCATTTTTTTTCTTTCCCCATTGACTACCGCATTAGATTTTTTTCTTCTTCTCATCCGATTGAGACTCCTGAGGAAAAGACTGAATGAGGGCCGAATAGATGAGGAAGTGGAAGCGGAGGGAGTGGCGTAAGGAGAGGGCACAGTCGAGGATGCCGACCGTGGAGGAGGCGAGGGAGAGGTGGTGAGGCAATGGGGTGCGGTGGAAGAGAGGAGGTTGAGGAGGAAATGGTGGAGGTGGTTGAGCTCGAGGAAGAGATGGGCGTGGGTGAGGGCATGGGATAGGGAGAAGATGGAGCTTTCCTTGCTATCACATCCCGCCGGTCTCTACTGTTATCTTCAACCAAGATGCTTATGGATCTCTCCTATTCTCAAGATGCCGCTGCCGATGATAACAACACTAGACGTCTTCCTTACAGTTTGGAGTGGCCGTGGAGGAGGCGAGGGAGAGGGCGATGAGGTAGGGGGCGACGGAAGGGGGGAGGTTGAGGACGAGATGGTGGAGGTGGTCAAGCTTGGGGAGGTGGGCATGGGCAAGGGAATATAGAGGGAGAAGATGGAGGATGACAAGCATGGCCATTATGGAGATCAACAAGATTCTTGCCTTCAAGGTTTCCACCGACTGCCTTGATCTTCGAGCATGGTTCCTTCTATCGCTTAAGAACTCCAAGGAGGTGGTGCAGGATATAAGGGCTCTCATGACATTAGACCCAAGTACATAATGTTCCATGAAAAGGTACATGAGGATTAGCTGATCGAGATTCTCCAACAGCATGTGAAGCAGTGGGATATGGGGGACTGCTAGATGTGGCTCTATGATAAGTGATCTACGATGGATGATATTGATTCTCTTGCTATTGTTCATCAAATACAGCAGTTTGCAATTTCAATAATCTCTTCCTATTAAGATAGGCACTCTCGGATCTTTTGCTTATAATTAAGCCTTTTTTTTTTTTCCTGACATTTATTCCTTTATGATTGTAAATTAGGTGCTGCTGAATGTTTGACGATAATCATAATTATGTCATATAACATTGACACTTGAGCGAAAAATAAGGAATCTAATGTTGCGATGAATTATGTTATGTCCAAAATCTATCTTTGCTGTCCAAGGCTTTTAATTTTTCATTTGATCCTTTGTGATAGAGTGTTTTAAGTTAGTATTAGAGAAGCTGTCAATAATACAAATATTTATTTAAAAAATATTTAATTTAAATTAATTTACATGTGATATCCTGTGCATCACGTGGGTAATATGCTAGTGGAATTTGATGACACAACATTTGTCCGCATTCTAATGCTCACTATAACTTACATACGGTTTGCATGTATGTTTTAGCAAGTGCAATCATTTATAATTTCAGCCCTATATATAAAAAAAAAAAAACTTCTAAATGGTTTTTCTTTTAATATATAAATGAATATACTTGCCAAATCATAAACAAGTAAACTTAACCATTCATGTATAATTCATACATACTGGTGTTGTCTATACTTCTATTAGTTCCTTTGTATCATAATATACTATGACATCAAAGAAAGGCGGTGATTTTCTTTTCAAATGAAAAAAAAAAAAAAAAAAAAGAGAAGTGGCGGCGGCGGAAAGTGTTCTTATGAACATGTTATAATAATTTTAAAAGTATTTACATGTAATATCTAATTTGTATAAATGCTGTAAATGACAACACCCTCCTTATTTTTGGGTGTTAGTTTGATTTTGGGTGATCACCGATAACTTATAATATTTTTTTTTATTAAAATAATTCTATATCGGCTAATATTATCTTTCTTATGTGGAGACTGTATACTAGCATATATAATCATTGAGATTTATCAAATATGATTGAAATAGATATAATATAGTTCTTTTCTTTTCTTTTTCTTCTTATTTTTCTCTTCTTCCACCAATATTTTGACATGGTGTCATAGCCACCGATTACTTAATATACCACCATTATCTCTTCCACCTTTGCTATGGCCAATATTACCGATCTATCAATTTCAGTTTTCTTGCAGATCCTATATTTTTAGTGGGCCTGCAGATCCTCTATTTTTTGACAATTAATATCCAAAGATTTTTTTTTTAAGATGAATTCACAGTGGTTCTCTACTATTTTTCTCCTTAACTTTAGTTCTTCGATCGTCTCTTCTTATTATTGATTGATAAATTTCTCTCTATGAGCTAACTTCTTTTTAAGTACCGACCTTCTTTTATATGCCATTTTTATCTAAGTTTTTTTCTGCAAAGATCATTAGCCTTGGACTCTTTTTTTTTTTTTTTGAGTGTCGGTCTTCTCTCCTATAATGTTTTTGTGAGTAAGAATCATCAATCTTCGACTATCTTCTCTTTAAGCATTGGCCTTATTATAAACCCCACCTATAACTTCTCACAATCATGTCATCTAAATCAACCACACCAGCACTAGCTTATGAGCATATTAGTGATCTAGTTTTGGCAGCTACAATATCACGTTGAATTTGAGAGGGAGAATTAGTTTGACTTTAGGTAATCATATGACACGATTTTAGATCATATGACAATCCATTTTCTTTTATTGGCATGATTCCATAACATATTCTTTTGTTAGCATTATTTTGTATTTTTTTTCTTTGTTACCATGATTTTGTATTGGCTGATATTGCTTTTCTTGTATCAAGCATGTACACATGTATGTATGTGTATATATATATATAATTTACTATCTCAAAACTACTTGCACACACACCAAAAATCATATAATTCAATTTTATTTAGGCTATCCAATTTTTGACTACTTGATGCATAGATTAGAGATCTCCAAATCATATGATTTTTTGTATGAAAATATTTTTGAGATAATAAATGATATTTAACAGCTTGGATCATTTATTTAGAATCCATATTATAGAGTTTTGACTAACCAAATCTGATTCCAAATCCGATCGACCTGATTCTAGCATAGTGCTCTCTCTCTCTCTCTTTATATATATATATATATATATATATATATATATATATATATATATATATATATATATATATATATATATATATAGATAGATAGATAGATAGATGCATTAAGATAGTCCCTGATCTACAACAAGTAGAATAGATGGATGCATTAAGGTAGTCCCTGATTTACAATAAGTAGAATTTAATGAATGCTTTCAGACCGAAATAGTTAGATAATGATAAGGATTCAAGATTCTTAAGAACAAAAAGATGATCAAAAGCTCTCTCCAATAATAATTTGTCTTTCACGAAAAATTTTTCAGATGATATTTAACCACCACCAACTCTTCAAGTCTTATATTTTTTTATTGTCTACCACAAAGGTATTCCTGATCTATCAATTTTGACAACTCATCGCAGAACATAAAGAAGTCATACTGCTCGCCCTATCCAAAATCACTGAATAAATAAATGAATTTAACATTGTAACATTACGGAATAGCTTATAAAATTCACTAGCATTACAATGGACTTTGGACAATCATAGAACACCCGATTTAGATTTTTCGTAGTCATAGAAGTTCTGATTTTGTAGAAGCCTGCATTACATGGATGCAAAAATGGGGAATGATAATGGTGAACTCATTAGAAGATGAAAGTATAAACCAACGGAAAAACTGAAATAAGCAGAATACCATCAGGATAATTTTGGTAAATGTATACTACAAAGAACACCTAGAAATTTTCTAATTTCTATTTCACAATTAATAATTTCAACAAGAAATTAAATTTCAGCATTTATTTACAACCAGGTGCTTAAAAAATTCAACAATTTTCTACAAGAAAAAACATAAAATTGGCTTGTGATAAAATGCCTTATCTTTCTATGTGCCTTCAATACAATATTTAGGCCGTTACATTGTCATCACCCTCATTTATAAGCAAAATGATCCACCCAACCCACAATACAACTAATTTCAAAGAAAATTATATGAAATCTGAGGGACTGTTCATGTTTGTCTTTGACACATTAGAGTTTAAAATGGAAACTAGCCAATGGCATACATAAATTGCTAAGAAAGAAACAAGCACCATCCAAAGTAACTAGGAGGCAAGTCATCCCTTACATCTTCTAGACAGGTGTTCACCCCAACATATCTTTAATGCAGAAATTGTATGGATTGGTTACATACTTCTAATTTTGACAAGAAGACGATAAGCAGCAAAGAGCCATGCAGTCTCTTCATGTTCAGATATAAGGCAGAAAACATGGAAGAGTTACGGGCAATACGAGTTGAACACAAACTATAAATGCAAAGACATATAAAACATTCATGATAAGATCAACTATAGGGATCCAAGAAACCAAGTTATTGAGCTCACGTAAAAATTTCAGGCCAGCTTTAAGCCTGACTAGGCTCGGCCCAACCCTCAACTATTTAGTTGAGGCTAATCTCCCTGGCCCTTCTCGCTCCCCCAACATAAGCCATACACATTTTGTTTTACTAGGGTTTCTCCAAAAGCAAGCAAATTCCTCCTATCTCTGTTCTCAAGAAATTATGGCATCATGATCACTCAAATATCTTCTTCTTTCCTTCAATTACTCTTGCAACTTCCAAATTCTTGGATCTTGGTCTCTGGATTAGATCAAATTTCAAGGAATTCTAAGACATATTGGAGCAGTTGCTTATCTTCATACAAAATATTATTGGCATTTCTATACAATTCTGTGGATTCAAATGGTGTGGACTTGCTAGCTCAAGAGATCCCTTAAAATAGAGACACGGGATTCTTGGGTTTTGCCTACTTTATTTGTAGAAATGAGATGGCATATGCTCTAATAACTCGTTTGGTTCATATGAACTTTTCTTCCTTAGAATGTTATTCTTGGGAAGTTGGTTCCTACAAATATGATATTTAAAAAAAATATTTGATATATTTGATTGATCATGAAAAAATAGCTTATTCTAAAATGGCTTATATTGATTGAGCATTCAATTTTTTAGAAAAATTATAAAATATCTATTATATTCTTAATAGATATAAAGTCTTTTTATTTGCTCCCAAATTTTGTATAGATATGAATATAATATTTATATTAATATAAATATAATATTAATATAATATAATATAAAATTAGATCATAATAATTTACTATATCAATATAATACTAGCATAAATATTAATATATTTTATAAATATTAATATTAATATTAATATAATATTTATTAACGATCTTAATCATAAGGAAGGGGACGCCGAAAGTGGAGTATTTTTATTTAAAAAAAAAATTCTTCAATTTTCATCTTATAGAAATGATAAAAATTTTTCTTTTTCATAAGTTTTTTTTTCTCACGAAACATAAAAGTTATACTGGTCATTTTACAATCTTTTTCCTTTAAAAACTCCAGCCAAACAATACGGGATTTTTCTCCTTCCTAGGAATTACACTTTCCCCCATCAAATTCCCACGAACCAAATGAGTCCCTGAGGAAATCAATATACTAGGATGTACAAGCCTTGGCGGCTGCCCTACTTTAAAAGAAATTTGGAATTATGAATATACAATCGTATGTTTATTAATAATCAACATGAATAAAGATGGACAAAGAATTAAAAAAATCAGAATCATGGATCGAGAACCAATAAAAGGGGATGTACAGTTGGTAACGTACCATTTTGATACAAATTCCATGATGACACGGAAACAGCACACAATAGGGATAGCATCAAGAATGCCAACCGGTACTAATCAATAGGCCAAGGCCAGTACGACCGATGCAAAACGCATTCTAGATTGGGACAGCAATTCGCTTTTTCCTTTTTTTTTTCTCAAGTAGAGGAATAAAATAAACCACTCATCCCAATTGATTCTGATCAGTACAAGTCGATATCATACTAGTTTGGTTAAGCCATCTCAATAGGTGAGGTCAATTTTATTTGTTTAGAAAAAGATGGAGGGCCCACTGGCTGACACTGTGTGAAGTGTGAAAAATAAAATCATTGGTTATTAAATCTGATACAAAAATCATATTAAAAATAGAATAATCCAACTAAAAAAATAAAAAATGCTAAAATTATTCAATCACAAAATATGAAAATCTGGTAAAATTAATGCCTACTCTAATGAAAGATCCATAGAAAACCTCTGAATCCTCTGGACTCTGATGAAAAATATTAAGTAATCAAAATTCCTAGATGCAAACCTCTGGACTTTGAATCCATCTATCCAAATAGTTAAAGTTTAATAAATGGGGAGACTAGGAAAGAAAACTTATTCTTTGGGGTAAAGAGGATTCACTCTCATAACTGATTTTGCTATAAAAAAAATAAATGATAATCAGATAAATACAATAGCAATCAAATGGTTTATAATTCAATTCATGTCCACCTTACACAGAAAAAAAAAAAGATTATTGATTTAATATCAATAGCATATCAAGACCTTAGAAAATTAAGCAATGAAAAAAGAAAAAACCTTCAAATTTGCACACCGTTATGATGCCGGAACATATCACCATCCTGAGATTCAGTAAAGGTACAGGTCAGTACTGCACCATTCCTAAGAAAAACAGGCACCACCCTCAATACCGGTATCTCAATGCTTTATTGAAACAATGATTTCAAAATCGATCAAGTATCAAACTGAAATTTGTATATGCAAGCTTTTAAGCATATAAGTCTTAGTTTCAACTAATATGTTATAATTGGTAGGTAAACTGCAAAAAAACCTACTCTACTATATGTATATACATGTATATAAAAAGAAAAAGGAAAATGGAAGTTATGAGCAAAGACCCCTCAATACGCCAACAAAAAGTGAAATCAAATGGGCAACTAGAATTAAAACCACTAAGATTCTGAAATTTGCATGAATCTCTTTTCATAACTACTATAGCATATTCAGCTGGATAATTTTGATGAAGAGCTAATTTTAAAGCTGGATATAAGATCACAAATAAAAAAAATATTTGCACGTTTCCAGTTAAATGTTTTTAGCTGTATACATCACCGAAACACCCCTCGTATTAGCAAAGAGACTAAAAGCAAAATATGAAAAATATAAAATGCTATTATCATCCATTTAACTTTGAATCTAGTTTAACTAAACATGATTCCTTTTCATGATTGCAAACATAAGGCAATGTTACAGTTAAGTTACATAACATGTTGCAAATACAAAGCAACGTTGCAGTTAAGTTACATAACATGCTTGTGATCAAGCGTTCTCCATCATATTAAGCATCAATGGAATCTTCATAGACTGTCTAGCTGTCAAACAAAACTAGCCAAGATGCAATGAACTTTGGGGAGTGTATTGCCCTTAGTAACTGATGCCAAGCTAGAATTAGTAGCATTAGATCTAAAAACTCTAGCAAATGCTCACTGTTTGACACCAAATCAATCACCTGGAGTTCCTCAACATAATACAATAATTATCACAAAAGACCAGTAGAAAGCAAAACAAAGAGAAACAGAAAAAACTTACCTGTGAAGAAGTATGTGCAGATAGTAACCGTAAACCTGCTGATCATTTAATGAATTTTCTCAGCAGAGGTAGCCTCAAGCACGTGACTTTGATGATGGAGGCCCCTTCAGTAACTTGATAAGTTCATAAGTTCTTAAATCTTGGCCAGAATAAAGACAAAGACCGAGTGGTGTTAACCCATCCTGAAAAGAATGTCAATAATGAGGAACACAAATAAGGACATGTTTCAAATTACAAATTCATGTTGAGTAAATATCAAGGCAACATCTAAAAAGCATAAAACAATCAGCCAAGGTTTGCCATTCAGGCATACCACACCGTAAGCTGAACTGACCCCATACATGAGCATACCAACACTATACCAGCTAGTTACCAATATGGGGTTTGATATTGTTGGGGGTAAACCTCGCTCCCGCCGAAATTCGGTTTGGTGCTCGATCAGGTGTAACTCGTGATCGCAAGAGAGCTTCAATTGTGAATTCCTTCCGAATTCCTTCCAGACTCCTCCAGCAGTCGAATTCCTCCCGGACTCCTCCGGCAGCCGAACTCCTCCCTCCCGGCCAAACTTCTCACAGTCGCCTAAGAAGGTCTCCGCACGAACCCGGCTCCACATGGCACGAATCAACTCACCCACAAAGTGCTTAAGAGGAGTCCAAGCTATCTTGGTATTGATGTAACTCAAAGATTCGTCGCCAACTGATGCCTACTCCGAACTTTGACTATTAAATCTCTACGAACTGGCACGTTACGACAACAGACACTATCCTCCGTAACAAACTCCACGTGGCCCCAAGCGGCCCACTACCGGATGGTTACGGCTGTCACTATCAGTTTATTACAGGCTTCGTCTATAAAAGGGACCCTCCAGATATGTTTTCTCTGGGCTCTCTTCTCCTTCTCGATACTTTGCAATTTTCTCTACTGAGTACTTCATTCCTGTTGGCCGAAAGAGCTGACTTGATCGTCAGAGGGTCTTGCTGGAGCCACCCCCTCAGGCTCTGGACGAAACTTATTTTGCAGGTCACCAGTAGCGACCTCGTCTTCTCCGACTCCAGCACTCCTCCAGCGACGACCAAATTTCTTAGCAACAAGATTGGCGCTAGAAGAAGGTCTGAACCTTTGCCTTTTGAGGTTTCCTTGTTCTTAAAGGAATGCTCAGCAGAGATCTCTCTTCTTCTCCTCCAAAGTTCTCCTTCCCGGGAAGGATGCCCCTCAGGAAGGCTTCAACCTGATGGTTGACAGCCTTCGCGGTCAGATCCCATCCAGATCTACCCGCTCCTGCTTCTCTGGCAACTCAAGCTTCACCTACAGCAATGGTGAACGCGGAGCAGTTCAACCTGCTAGTGCAGCAGGTTCGCAGCCTCATGGAAGCGGTGCAGGCCACGCGACAGCAGCAGCCTTCGGTGTCGATTCAGCCGGAATAGACTTCTCCGGAACTCCGTGATCCAGTCTGGGGGGCGGCCGACTTAGGTTAGTCGGCCGGTAACCTCCGAAAAGAAGAAGCAGAGGACTGAGAGCACCTGCTCTGATCATGACTCTACCCCTAGGAAGACTTTATCCCCATTCAACCAAAAAATCTTGGAAATCCATGATCGAGAGAATCTGAAGTGAAAACTACAAAAAATGAACCAGTAGATCGAAGAACTCCGTCGTGCTCCTCCCTCCTACGATAATGACATCTGTACCAATCCTCCTTTTTCTCACCGCATCATGCAGGAACCTATCCCGCCGAACTTCTAGCTCCCTCAATTCGAGAGCTATAACGGGACCTCTGATCCGGTCGACCATTTGGAGGCCTTCCGGACGATAATGCTGCTCCATGGCGCACCAGACACCATTCTCTGTCGAGCCTTCCCATCCACCCTGAAGGGAGCCATCAGGAACTAGTACTCGGCCCTCAAGTCGAATACCATCTTCTCTTTTAACCAAATGAGCCATCAGTTTGCGACTCATTTTGTTAGTAGCCGCCGTCCCAGGCAAGGCTCGGAATCCCTCATCAACATCAAGCAGCAAGAGGAAGAATCTATCTGGGCTTATGTTAACTACTTCAATGCAGCTGCTCTGAAAATCTGGAATCTGGACCAGTCTGCTACTATGGCCACACTAAAAGGCGGCCTTCAAAAGAACAATCTGCTGCTTTTCCTGGAGAAGAAGTATCCCAGAGATTTTGCCGATATGTTGGCTCAAGCCGAGGGGTATGCCCGAGCGGAAGAGGCCTTCAAGGCCAAGAACAATGAAGCCGCTGGAGAGCGGCGAATTGGCGAGCCGGGCAGGCCCGCTGAGGAAGGAAAACCGAGTGAAGTTCGGCCGCGCTCTCGAACTCCCCTTGAGCGCAAGCGAGCCCGAACTCCTCCCCGGACTCGAAAGCAAGGAAGCCTTGACAGAAGGGCACGGCGGGGCTCCCCCCTCCGAAGGTTGCACAACTATGCCCCTCTCAATGCTCCGAAAATGCAAGTACTGATGGAGATCAAGGAGCAACTATCTAGACCGGAGAGGATGTGCTCTCATCCCGCCAAGCGCCATCCTAACAAGTTCTACCTCTATCATCGTGACCACGGTCACGATACTGAAGAATGCATTCAGCTCCAAGACGAGATCGAGGAGCTCATCAAGCAAGGTAGGCTCGGTCAATTCCTACGGCGTCGGCCTGAAGGGCGGAAAGATCGGCCAAGGGCACTACCGCAATCGAAATCGCCAAGGAAGGAGCAGCAGCCAGATCGACCACCCCTCGGCATCATCAAGACCATCTCTAGGGGACTTCGGCGAAGGAAGGCTAGCGGATCAGTAGAGCCTGGGAAGAGACGGAGAACTGAGGAGCCCATTGCTTTCACCAACGAAGATGCCCAAGGAGTTCAATTCCCACATAATGATGCGGTTGTAATCTCTTTAAATATTGCTAACTATGATGTGCGCGGCATTCTGATAGATAATGAAAGTTCTGCTGATATTTTGTTTTACAATACTTTCTCAAAAATGTCTTTACCTAATAATCACTTGGGACCTATGAACTCCCTGTTGGTAAGCTTCACTAGCGATGCTGTGCCAGTTGAGGGCATAATAACTCTGACTGTGGCCGCAGGGCAACGTCCGAAGCTGGCCAGAGCATAAGTTGATTTTGTAGTCGTAAAAGCTCCATCTACTTATAATGCTATTCTTGGCCGACCTGGTTTGAACGCACTCCGAGTTGTGGTATCAACCTATTACTTAAAGATGAAGTTCCTAATGAGCTACGAAATTGGAGAGATTAGGAGAGACCAGGCCTTAGCAAGGCACTGTTACTCCATTGCCCTATCGAAAAACATCCAGCCCGACCTTTGCCCTGTTGATGGGCTGGATGTTCGTGACGACCTTATGGAGGAGCGGGGCGAGCCTATGGAAGACCTTGTAGCCATGTCCTTGGATGACGAGAATGCAGAACACACTGTGCAGATCGATTCCAACTTGGGAGATGAGGTTCGAGAGCAACTCATCTCCTTCCTTCGAAAGAACACCAATGTCTTCTCCTGGGTTCCAACAGATATGCCGGGAATCGATGCTGAGGTCATGGAATATCGGTTGACTGCTAATCCTAGGTATCGACCAGTAAAAGAGAAGATGCGCAGCCATGCTCCGGAGAGGCAGAAAGCAATTGCGGAAGAAGTCGATAAGCTCCTCAAGACTGGATTCATTCAGAAAGTTAACTATCCGAGCTGGATCTCGAACGTGGTGCTCATCAAAAAGGCGAACGGCAAGTGAAGGATGTGTATTCAAGAAGCTAAACAAAGCTTGCCCAAAAGACAGCCATCCCCTGCCCAGAATTGATCAGTTGGTGGATGCAACCTCGGGCCATGAACTCTTCACCTTCATGGATGCCTTTTTCGGCTATAACCAAATTCGGATGGCGCCAAAGGATGAGGAGAAAACCGCTTTTGTTACTGACTGTGGTCTTTACTGTTACAGGATTATGCCTTTCAGACTAAAAAATGCAGAGTCAACATACCAGCACCTAGTTAACAAAATCTTCGAAAAGTAAATCAGCCGCAACATGGAGGTCTATGTGGACGATATACTCGTCAAAAGCCGAGCTTCAATGAACTACATCGCCGACCTCGAAGAGACCTTCAGTGCACTTAAGAAGTATAAGATGAAGCTGAACCCGACCAAGTGTGCCTTCGGAGTGACCTCGGGAAAGTTTTTAAGATTCATGATGTTGAGACGTGGGATTGAAGCAAATCCAGAGAAAATCCGAGCTATTCAGGAGATGACTGCTCCAAAAATAATTAAAAAAGTTCAACGCCTGACTGAAAAAGTGGCGTCCCTAAACCATTTTGTCTCGAGATCGATCGAGCGATGCATGCTCTTCTTTCAAGCTCTCAAGCAGCCAAAGAACTTCTACTAGATGACAGAATGCCAACAGACGTTCGAGGAGTTTAAAAACTACCTCGGCTTACCCCCATTACTGGCAAAGCCTGAGTCCAGAGAATAATTATTCTTGTATCTAGCAGTCTCCTTAGTAGCCCTGACGGCAGTCCTGATCAAGGAGAAAATGAAAGTGCAGCGGCCAGTCTACTACATAAGCCGGATCCTGAGGGATGCAGAGACTAGGTACTCTAAATTAAAAAAAATGACTTACGCTCTTCTAATTGCTGCCAGGAGATTCCGACCTTACTTTCACGGGCACTCCATAACGCTTCTCACGGATTAGCCAATTAAGGAAGTCCTTCATCGAA
Source organism: Cocos nucifera (assembly GCA_006176705.1). Taxonomy (NCBI): domain Eukaryota; kingdom Viridiplantae; phylum Streptophyta; class Magnoliopsida; order Arecales; family Arecaceae; genus Cocos; species Cocos nucifera. The sequence goes on along the minus strand of QRFJ01000258.1, from coordinate 475,194 downwards.
CGGATACCTCCGAAAGAATCACAAAATAGGCGATCGAGCTTATAGAATTTGACATCAACTATTGACCTCGATTGTCGATCAAAGTCCAAATATTAGCATATTTTATAGTGGAATGCACCATCCCAGATGAAGTCAAGCTTGAACAGGACGAAACCAGTGTTCTGTAGTTACAGCCGGTCTCCCCTGAAGAAAGGGCCGACCTTCCTGAAGGTTTTTGGGCCCTATATGTGAACGGCTCGTCCAATGCTTCTTGAACGGGCACAGGGTTGATCTTGGTTAACCCAGAAGGTGTCATCGCCGAATATACGCTGCGCTTTGAATTCCCAGCAACTAATAATGGGGCCAAATATGAAGCTTTGATCGCTGGATTAAAAATAGCAAAAGAGTTAGAAGTAGACCGGCTCCAAGTCTACAGTGATTTTCAACTGGTGGTCGGACAGGTCAACAGCAGTTATGAAGCTCGGGAGGAAAGCATGATAAAATACCTTGAGAAAGTGAAAAACTTGACTCCGACCTTCAACAGTTTTAGTATTTAGCATATTTCGAGGGCAGAGAATATAAGAGCCGACCTTCTCTCTAAATTGGCCACTTCAGCCCCGGTCGAACTGCCCAAAGAAGTATTTTTTGAAATCCTAAAGTGCCCAAGCTCAGAGGAGTCACAACCTGTTATGCAAGTTGAGCGCGAACTAAGCTAGATCGACCCGCTAGTTACCTACCTCAAGGATGGAACTCTTCCTCATGATCCGAAAGAAGCTCAGAAACTCAGAAATTAGGCTTTCCAGTATGATCTGTATGAAGGCAAGTTGTATAAAAGGTCATATTCTCTACCGCTCTTGAGATATCTCCGACCTTCAGAGGCTGACTTCGCATGATAGAAAATGCATGAAAAAATTTATGGAAGTCATGTTGGAGCCAGATCCTTGTCACAAAGACTACTTCGGTAGGGATACTATTGGCCGACATTGTACCACGATTCCATAGAGTATGTCAAGAAATGTGACCGCTGTCAGAGAAATACAAACATACAAAAACAGCCGACCTCCGAGCTTACTCCACTAAGCGCACCATGGTCATTCGCATAGTGGGAAATGGATATGCTTGGCCCCTTTCTAATGGCATCCGAACAACGAAAGTTCCTTCTAGTTGCAATCGACTACTTCACCAAATGGATCGAGACCGAACCATTGGCAAAAATTACTGAAGCCAAAGTGCAGAACTTCGTCTGAAAGTCAATTGTCTGCCAGTTCGGTCTGTCCCGAACTCCCATAATTGATAATGGGCGGCAGTTTGCCAGGGCAAGATTTGCCAAATTCTATGAAGATCTGAACATCTTCCATCATTTTACATCAGTCGCCCACCCACAAGCAAATGGAGAAGCCGAAGTAACAAACAGAACCCTGCTGCAAGATATCAAAGCAACAGTTGAAAGAGCGAAGGAGACTTAGGTAGATGAACTCTATCACGTGCTCTGGGCATACCAAACTATCCAAAGATTATCAATTGGGGAGACTCCATTTGCCTTGGCTTTTGGAACGAAAGCGGTCATCCCAATAGAACTCAAACTTCCGTTAGCACGAGTCATGGCATTCAATGAGCACAAAACTCATCGGACCTCAGGGCTAACCTCAACTTGTTAGAAGAAAAATGGAAGAAAGTCTAAGTTCGGATGGCAGCCTACAAGCAAAAGATAGCTCGCTACTACAATTCAAAAGTCAAAGGTAAGATATTCAAAGTGAGGGACCTGGTACTTTGGCGAGCGGCTGTCTCACAGCCTCAGAATCAAGGAAAGCTCGCTCCGAATTGGAAAGGTCCATATGAAATAGAGAAAGTTATCCGGCCCGGAACTTATCGCCTAAAGAAGCTCGGAGAACAACTCTCCCGCGGCCTTGGAATTCAGAAAACTTGAGACTATACTACCAGTAACATTTCTTCAATAAAATTTTTATATTTTAACATCAGTACTTCTTGGCGCAAAAATCGTGTAATAACTAATAATTCTCTGAAGCAACCTAAAATAGTCTGTTAGGAATAGGAGGAGAACCTCGTCCTAACGTGAGCAAAGTCGAAGGCCTCGTTGAACTAAGACGAGATGAGGAGAGAGGCCCTACCAACGGCCCTAACGTGCCCCTACAATCCGTTAGAAATAGGAGGAGAACCTCGTCCTAAAGTGAGCAAAGTCGAAGGCCTCATTGAACTAAGACGAGATGAGGGGAGAGGCCCTACCAACGGTCCTAACGTGCCCCTACATTCCATTAGGAATAGGAGGAGAACCTCGTCCTAACGTGAGCAAAGTTGAAGACCCTCGTTAAATTAAGGCGAGACAAGGGGAGAGGCCCTATCAACGGCCCTAATGTGCCCCTACAGCCCGTTAGGAATAGGAGAACCTCGTCCTAACGTGAGCAAAGTTGGAGGCCTCGTTAAATTAAGATGGAATAAGGGGAGAGGCCCTATCAACGACCCTAATATGCCCCTATAGCCCATTAGGAATAGAAGGAAAACCTCGTCCTAACGTGAGCAAAGTCGAAGGCCTCGTTAAACTAAGACGAGATGGGGGAGAGGCCCTACTGATGACCCTAATGCGCCTCCACAAGCCATGTTAGGCACAGAAGGAAAGCTTTGTCCTAATATGAGCAAAAGTCAAAACCTCGTTGACCAAAGACGAGGGGAAGGAAGAAACTCGGCAGAGAATCCTTAAACGTATTTTTTCACGATAATCTAACTACGTCAAATACGAAAGGCGGAACCTTATCCTAGTTTGTAGAAGAGGTCCTAGTTCGACGTCGACAACAAGCATTTCATGAGAAGGCAACATAGAGAAAAACAAGGTAAAGAACGTAAGGCCACAAATAAGCTCGAATTCATGCGAAATAAAAATAACGAAAAATATATTATTTCATTACAAAAATAAGTTTATTACAAGCAAAACATAGGCCGACAAGGTAGATTACACTAAAAAAAAAAAGAGGAGAAGAGAACCAATGCTCTAAGGCGAACCGAACTCCTCGAACTTCGAGCTGCCGACCCCGACCATCCCAAGGCCTGCTTTAGCCTAAGGATCTCCTCCTCAAGCTCCTTCTTCTTGTAAAGACCCTCTACGTACATTCTGTTGGCGAGCTGAAACTTATCCTCAAGCTCTCATCGCTGTCTCCTCAAAACTTCAGACTTGGCCTCTGCGTCCTCGACAGCCTGATGTTCACAAGTGAGTTGAAGCTTTAGCCGTTGAACCTCGGCCTTCTCCGCCCCAACCGCCTCTGAAAGCTCATCGACGGTCCTCTTCAAGAAGGCAATCTCCTCCGACTCTACTCGTGCTGACTTTCCGACTATTGTGCAGTCGCTTCCGAAGATAAGCTGCCTCATCTCTGGCAGCCTTGAGCTCGCCTTCAAGCCTAGACATCTTCCCCGCCCAAGTCACTCGATAGCTATTATGCCAGTCCTCAGTATCTTGCAGCTGCTTCCAAAGTTGGGAGAACCTTTTTGACCAGTCCTAATCGTACCGGGTCTTGTCGATGCACCATGGCGAGCTTCCTTCTAGGAGACGGATTTTTTCCCCAACATTCTTCAGGTCAACTTCAAGAGAGCTGATCTTCGCCGTTAGTGCCTAGGACTTATCGCTAGCATTTCTCTTGAGTTCGGTGATCTCCTTCTCAAAGCTGCCCTTCCGGATACTGAAACTCACCGCATCCTTCATGTGCAAGCCACGGAGGCGAGTGGCCTCTTTGGTTGCCTCAGAAGCATTCTTTCGCGAGGCTCGAAGGTCGTCCTCCATCTTCTTCAACTTTTTCTTCAGAAGATGAACTTCCTTGCCCAGGCTCTTTATCAAAGACTTTATCGGAACTCCCTGAGGCAGTGGATCAGCATCGGCAGGAGATTGCATTCGAGGTATGAAAAGTGCTCAAAGATATAGAAAAAATTCATTTTCATTTAATCAAAACTTTTGAGTACAAGGCAAGAAGGGGAGAAAAAAAATGTACAACTACTTGAGGATTTCAACTTCAGAAGGGGCGATGGAGGGCGGAGCCAAATTGCTCTCGACCGCCTCAAATTTTTGAACTGATTCGGACGCCTCTGCGGCAGGTTCAGACGGGCCAGAAGCGAGCTCATCGAAGGAAGAATCAACTGCGGCATTGGATGGTCCCACATCTACGTCATCTTCCTCCTCCAGAAAGCTGAGGTCAAGCTCGGGGAACCTCTGGGCCACCTTGCCTTCATAGGGCTCGAAACCCTTAATAAACGCATCCTGGCTGAACTCGACGTTCAAGTTCCTCATCTCGGGAGAGGTCTTGAACTCTTCCATAGCCCGGATCATCGCCTCCGAGATCGACTTCGCCATTTGGATCTCTAGTTCGACGACCCTAGTTTCGGCTTCCTTCCTCCTTTCCTCCTCCAAGGCCAGTGCAGCCTTTAATCCGGCCGAGACGAACTCCTCTTTGCGAAGCGCGCCCTGGAGACTTCCGATGTCCACCGCCTTCTCCTCAACAAGGTGCTCGATCTCGTCGACCCTTTCTTGAAGACGGCAGATCTCGATTCGAAGATCCTCCTGGGCCTTCTGTGCCTCCGTCTCCTGACGACGCGCCTTCTTGATGTAGGCAAGCATTTGATGATCCGACTGCAACAAACGATTGGTGTTAAAAAAAAAACAAGAAGAAAAGAGCAGAAGAGAAGAGAAAGAGTCAAGCAACAGAGCAATCACCTTGAGGATGGTTCCAAGAGAACCCCGGACGAGCTACCGTGGGTCCAGGTCAGCCATTTGGTCCACCACCTCGGGCATGGCAAACCTATCGATATCGATAAGATCCTGGACGATCTTCGGGTTGTCGAAGGGATCCTCCCCTCATTCATCGCCGTCGCCATCCGATCCGCCTAGGCGAGCCTTGCGGGATGTCTTGGCAACAGCTTTCTCCTTTTTTCTTCCTTCCCCTATCTTCTTGACAGGGAGTTCCGAAGCCTGATCCCTGCTGGAGGGACCTGAGGGAATGGAAGGCACCGAGCCCGCGCCAGCAGTGCCGACCTCGACAGTTAGGGCAGTCTCGGTGCGGGCGATGACCTCGGATGCAGCGGTAGTGGAGGCAGGGACTTCAGAGTTGGAAGCACCGACCTTCGCCCTCTTTGAGCCATCGCTTGGCGCCTTCCCTTTCCACTTGATGTAGAGCCCTTTGGTAAGCATCTCGACAGCTTGTGTGTCTATTTCTGTAACAGAAAAAGAAGCACGGTCAATAGCAATACACATGTGCGAAACCATGTAGATTCAAAAATCAAAAGATGTACCAGTGGGATCGTAGGGACTCAGACCCAGATTGAACAAGGTCTATTCCTTTAGAAGGTCGGAAAAAAGAGGAGCTCGGTACGCCTTAAGTTTATCGGAGGAATCAAGGTCGGCTCCGTCTAAGCTAGGAGCTCGGCGAACTGACTCTCTAATATAATCGCATGGAGGAAGACCTAATAGCAAGGTCGGATAATGTACAAAAAAGAACTTTTTCTTCCAGTTGTGAACAGAAGAAGGGGTACCTTTCAATAACCCCTTCTTGCCGATCTGGGGGGAAAAGTACCACCAATCCTTCGCGGAAGGATAATGTTTGAAGATATAGAAATTCCTAAAAAGCGAAATGGTCGGCTGGACTTTGGCCAATCAACAGAGGAAGAGGAAACCTATGACGAACCGAAAGAAGTTCGGTACGATAGATGCGAAGGAGATATTTAAAAATCGAAAGAGGACGACTACAAAAGAGGGCAGTGGGAGCCTAAGCCCGGCACGCAAAGTTTCTAAGTACAAACAAAATCGACCGATCGGAGAGAAGCTGACTCGGTCGTCAGAGCTAGGAAGTTCAAGATCGTATTCCAGAGGGATTCCGTATTAGATTCGGATCAGAGAAAGATCGTCCGAGATAAGAACAAATAGGATGGTGTCTGGAGCGAAAGACGAGCGGGACATATTCCTGGGTTCTACCTCGGTCAGGGGTGCAGGGCCAAAGAAGGTCGGTTTGGACGAGCCCCATGAACCGATGAAGTGGGAGGTTTCGGAAGACATTTGGATCGAGCTTAAACCCCAAGAAAATCCAAAAAAAAACGTAGGCCAAAGGTCGCCACCAAAAAATCAGGAAAGCAAGAAGCCAGAAATGAAAAGCAAAAATAACTTAAGAGAAGGGTTAGAAAACTGACCTAAACTGTCTGGGGAGAATGAAAGGATGATGGATGCGATGAGGACCAATCGAAAGGATTTCTGAAGCTTAGGAAGGCGAGAGAGAAGGTTAAGACCGTTGGGAAGAAGACGGATGGGGGTCGAAGGAAGGAGAAGACTCGGGCAGGAATGACTTTCAGGCGAAGGAAGAAGACCTTAAAGCTAGAAGTAACCTGAGGCAGTTATGATCGCGGATCAACTTCGGCCGATCAGCATACGCCGCGTGTCCCACTCATCATGATAGAAAGGCAGCCACAGGTGGAGTCTTTATGACACCGTACCTGGGGCAGAGTTTTGGTGGGAGAAACGAAGGGCCATCTTTTCGAACTCATTTCAGATTTAAAAAGTTTTGGTGCCAGCGCAGTAAAAGCCAAAATATCTCATCCCATCAAGGCGGAAGCCCAAGAATAAACTTCGATGGTCGTCTTTTTACTTTCTTCCTTCGAATTTCGAATTCAGAAGTGGAGGAACTATTGTTGGGGGTAAATCTCGCTCCTGCCGAAGTTCGATTTGGTGCTCGGTCAAGTGAAACTCGTGATCGTAGGAGAACTTCAATCGCGAATTCCTTTCGAACTCCTTCCGAATTTCTTCCGGACTCCTCCAACAGCCGAACTCCTTCCGGACTCCTCCGACAGTCGAACTCCTTCCATACTCCTTCAGCAGCCGAACTCCTTCCGAACTCCTCCCGATCGAACTTCTCGCAATCGCCCAGGAAGGTCTCCGCACGAACCCGACTCCACACGGCACGAATCAACTCACCCATAAACCGCTTAAAAGGAGTCCGAGCTCCCTTGGTATTGATGTAACTCAAAGATTCATCGCCAACTGACGCCTACTCCTCCGAACTTTGACTATTAAATCTCAACGGACTGGCACGTCACGACAACAAATACTACCCTTCGTAACAAACTCCACGTAGCCCCGAGCAGCCCACTATTGGACGGTTACGGCTGTCACTATCAATTTGTTACAGGCTCCGTCTATAAAAGAAATCCTCCAGATACGTTTTCTCTAGGCTCTCTTCTCCTTCTCGATACTTTGCAACTTTCTTTACTGAGCACTTCATTCCTATTGGCCGAAAGAGTTGACTTGATCATCAGAGGGTCTTGCCGGAGCCACCCCCCAGACTCTGGACGAGACTTGTTTTGCAGGTCACCAGCGGCGACCTCGTCTTCTCCGACTCCAGCACTCCTCCGACGATGACCAGATTTCGTACCAACAGATACCAAGACAAAAACATTGCAAGCAACCAAATGTGAAGTGCTCAAATAACTAAATTAGCACATAAGTAGAATTTCAAGTATATGTTAGTCCGTGTGAAATCTGGATGTAATGTATGAGATGGTTTCTTACAATAATGTATATGCTCCTTTCTTTATTAAAAGCAGATCCATGGTCACTCAGTCTCTCCATAGAATAACTCAGAGAAAGAGAGAGGCTCGCCAGTATAGGAATATGCCTCAACAAGGGCTGAACCAAAGACGAGCAGAGCCTGAGGCCCAATAATTAACAATAAAACATGTACTATAGGTAACTTGTAACTTCAAGACCACAAAACAATCTTCCTCCTTGTAACAGAGACTAGCCCCCTTATGGTGATGATCTTTCAAGTACAATCTCGATAGAAATATTTCAAGTGCCAAGCACAGTAAACCTGGCATGGAAGTTTATTTGCAAAGTCATAAAGACAATGAAGGAAGACTACGTTTGTGGAGATGTTTGTAGTGGAATAGAAGGAAATGATCCCATCTATCTCCCGTTCATCAAGGCAACACAAAATTCTGCATCATTATTTACAGAGTCATCATGTCTAAAGCACAAAGTAACATTCAGCTCTATCTATATATCAATACATATTATATCCATCTATGCATTAGTTAAACAATTCTCTCTCTCTCTCTCTCTCTCTCTCTCTACACATTACACTCTCTCCATTAATCATGAGGCATATATTCCTCATTACCTAGAGGATCACATTCCAACAAATCGAACAAGCCACATGTGGCATATGTTCATGAGAAACATGTACCATAAGAAAGTAAGCAATGATATGAAAGAGAATAAGATTCATAAATTGACAAGCAATAGCAGAATGGCATGAATGAAGTATGCACCTCTCCCTCATGCCCCCACTTGCAGGGGAAAAAAACAGAAAGAAAGAAAAGATGGCATTTTGAATGTGCATATGACAAGCACAGGCCTAGCACCTAGCCTCCAGTGAGTTCAGGCCAGAAGTGGCACTCAAAAAGAACAAAAGCGCACCACGTTGAGGCTTCAAGTCACACACTTTTGAGACCTCTATGTATATGGAGTTTTCATGGGCTGGAGCTTTCTTAGAAGTGTTGAAGTCAATAAAGAACAAAAATAGGAAAAACAAGGAAAATAGACACAGCAAAATTTCCAAATTATGATGTGATAATTGATGAGAATAATAATCTACACATTGATATGGAAATGATAGTAAACTTTTCAAATAGCATAGTTCATGTTATTCCTTGATACTTCATGAAATTTAGACATGGAGTACAAGATGTTGCTTAGTTCCCCATCAAGGTTCACCAACTCGGTACAAGACCCCATAATAGTACCATCTTATTATAGTATTGTATGCAGTTCGGTACAACATGAGATGCAGTTCTACATCCCCGAGATTAAATTTCATTGAAGACAGATAATATCCATAGGTAAAACTCAAAAAATGCACTATATGCATCCTTTAGAGGAAACATAACATAAAAAGCCATCAGTTGATGTATTACTCGATTTTTTAGAGTCTTGTCAGCTCCTTTTATTAACAAAAGCCTTACAATATCTGTTCTGCATGTTTGGACAGCAAGATGCAATGGAGTCCATCCATCCTGCATAGGAAATTCAATGTGTTTCATTAGGAAGTGGGAGCAGAGAGAGAGAATACAACTCAATTATGAAATTTACAAGCATACATCATCACAAAGGTTTATGTCAACATTGTACAACAAAAGAATCTTTATAGTCTGACTTGCTGCGGTTTGGACTGCATAATGGATCAAGGTAGCTCCATCCTGTTGAAAGAAAGACACAACAATATTTCCATTCAACATGAGATATAATTTACAAAAAATCAATATATATGCAATCATTGGTAGGCTACAAGTGGATTGAATTTATCCAATGTCCAATCTGAGGCCAATCCAAAAGCAACCTGGCCAAATATGAATTTAAGTTATTTGGATCAGGCTTGATTAAAAAATATGACCAATTTGAAATATGGAGTGGATTTCGATAAGTATGTACATGGATCTGAATATGAACCAACCTGAGTTTAGGACTCTATAATATTTACATGCTGTTATCAGTCAGATCTTATGTGGAATAGGATTTTGATAACACTTACATGTTGCTCACTGAAATTTTATTTCGTAATATACTTATGATATAATTAAATAATCAAATTATACATGTGCTATGGCTTGTGTTTGGGTTATTTTTTACTAGATTTGACCAAAAAACCCCAATGAATCCAATAAATCATAAACCCAATATGGTCCAACCCAGATGGACATAGATTGGCCTTGGTTTAACTTTTTGGCTCTATTCAAATATAGACTCTGGCTTGTGGCAATCCAGATCCATCCGGCCCCACATGCAGCCTAATCATGGGTAATTAAGAACTGCAATAAACAATTTAGCATCAAGGTAAAAAAATACCTGAAAAGACCTTTTTTATATAAAGAATTTTCTTATGAATAAGAATCTTTCTTAAGTTTGTTGCAAGAAGATCATATTCATAATATAGTTAGATTTGAAGTATTGCAACTGGGAATGGTTAACCACACCATTAGTGGCAAGTGCAATATGCACATGATTGGTGATCATGGGGCCCACAGGTGTGACTCGCGTCCTCCATGTATCACACAAATGAGAGCGATACATGGGGCTGCTTGAATCATGCATATGTGCCCTGCGATCACCATCCATGTTGCACTTGCCACCGATGTTAAGGCAAACTACTTCCTTGTAGTTCAGTCCCAGAATGCCACCCTTTTTCTTTTCTGTTGGTATGGCTAACTTAATTGCAGTCATAAAATTGGGAAATGCTTGTCAAAAATTAACCCAAAAGTTGAATAGGTTGCAAGGTTCGAAATAAATGGTGATTAGCCTCAAGCTTATCACGGGGGCAAGTAGTCTATTCCTATTATTAATGGGGCTATAGTTGAATTGTGCATCACATTTGTACAACACCCATAGTAGACAATGGGCATAAATCACTTTAAACCTACTTCAAGATCACAGTCATCCATCTTGAGTCTTCTCTTATCTAGGGACATTATCCATCAAACGACCTTCTCTTAATTCTAGACCCTTTGCTCCAAAAGTGGCAAGAGGATTTAGGGCAGCAAACAAGAGAGAAAAATCTAGATTAGGATTATTATATTTGTGAAATTTTGATTATAAAGGCTTTAATATTAAAACTTCATAAATTTTGGGGATTTTTAACTCTAGGCGCTCGCTTGGCTGCTTGGGCACTATACCATGGCAATTAAGAGAACCACAGCCTAGGATCACCTAGATATTTTGACAACCTTGGTACTGAATTAGCTATTCCTCAAATCATTTGGTAGTTAGTGTTCATGCTCACTCATATATGTGCCTCTCGTTGAGTGGTCACCAACCATGTCTACAACTCGTGAACTATATTCTTAGCATGATGCATCAAAATCAATATGCGCATTCCACAAATAGTCCTTAGACTTAGGGGCATGATTTATTTGAGAAGTACTTGCAGTTTATCATAAGAACATATTAGGTAACTGATTTGGACTATGAGCTGGAGTGGTATCATACTCCATGCGATCCATCAATATATGTGAGTGTTTCACAAGATATAATTGATCACATAAAAAAAAAAAGTTGAATGAGGTGATTAGTACTGCTTTAACATGGTTTCCACAAAAAACATTGTGTCAATAATTTTGGAAATTAGTCATAACATAGACTAATCAAAAAGGGCATAAGCATTTTGGGTCAGGTCTGGGTCTGGCATGATCCACGCCCAAACGTATCCAAATTTATGGTCAAAACTTCTGGCCAGAAATGACTCAATCTTTTTTAGGATTAAGTTGGGTCAGGTACAATATAATTAGTCATGACCCAATCAGCTCTCTCTGGGTAGGTCTTTCCCTTGACAATCCATGTCGGTACCGCAAAACTCCGGTTTGGATCATGTCAAGCTAGTTTCTGGTCATGATTTATGGTTATGGTTATGGATTTTACAATAAACAAAGATGTAACTTGCCAATATCTTTGAGATTCTCAAACAGATTTAATCCCACAATATTAATGAAATTCAAACATGAAGAATGGGAGTATAACGGACTAATGCATAATCATGTGGAAATACCTTTGACATAGAATCCAGAAGGTAAATGCAGCTAATCAGCACGAGATGATAAATGATAACCATTGTTTACACAGGAAAAACACTCATAAACTGTTACAATAATGAGCAGTATCATAAATTTATAATTTCACTTACTCTATCGCGGACAAAAGGATTTGCTGAATTTCTAAGGAGGTAGTTGAAAATTGCTTGCTTCTTACAAAGAATTGCCCTATGAATTGCAGATAAACCATCCTGGACAACACTAATATATTGATAAAATATTTCACAAATACATATAAGCAAATAAACACTAGTATTTCAAAGCTATTTCTCCTAAAACTTTTCTTAACAGATTGGCAAGTCAAATAAACAATGCAATGGAGGTTAAATGTTTTAGTGGGTACAACGACAACATACCTTATCGATGGCATTAATATCAACATTGTGTTTTAGTAATGCATCCAAAAGATAAAACTCTCCTGATGCAGCAAGAGTGTGTAGAGGCAGCCACTTGCTCTGAAACAAAAAGTATGTAGTCTGAATTAATATTTCCCAAAGAAAGCAGTAGAAAACTGAGAAAACATTAGTCCAAACATAAAAACAAAGGCCTATATGTCCTTCCATATCGCCTAATACAAATGACTACAATGTTAAAATCAGTAATATCAGAGAAAGAACGAAAAAAGATACTCAATTTTTAGTAAAATTCATAAGAGTCAGCAATAGTCAGAGTACTTACTGAAGTAGCTTCTGCCAAATTAGGTATGCGTTTGTTCAAGAGAACTTTTTCATCCTTTGTGAACAGCTTACGACGACCTATCCATCCAAGGGGAAAATTAGTTTGTTGATGCTACTTTTCTCCATGAAAACAATAATGGAAACAAGATGTACCAAGACCTGCTATGTAGCACTTAAGTCAAAAACCAATTTAAAAGGAGTCAAAATTAGCTACTTGGAATTTGAAATATAGCTACAACTAAGAACAAATCTTAAATAAATTCAGAGTACAATGTCATGAAATTAAAGAAGTGGTTGATGCAGTCTGATGGAAATCCTAAGCCACCTTTACACTAGGCATGGGCGCAAATCCAGATTTGATTAGGATTTTCTTAAATTGCCGATTTGATTTGAAATCCTCATTTGATTAGGTTTTCCTTAGTTTGCTGATTTGATTTGATTTGGTTTTTCTTATTTATACGATTCTATATTTTTTTGGGTATTTCCTTATTTTGTTATGTGTTGCTTAATTTTGCTATTGTCCAACTATGGGATTGTAAGCCTATAAATACAGGCTTGTAAGACATCATTGGCATGTTTAATTGATTGAGAATTGAAATAATTTACAGAATTTCCTACCTATCTTCTCTGATTGCTCATACTAAATTTCTTCTCTTACCTTTGTTCTGCTATATGTCTTCTTCCTCTTCTTCTTCTATCTTGGTTAGGCATCAATATGATGTCACACGTGAAGTGGGGTCCCTAGATGTATTTGGATCTGAGCCGTATATCGAATCCTATTCCACACAACTAGACTACAATTCCCATGGATATCCTTCACTTGAGGTGTCGTATTCAAGTTGTTACTACCCTCTAGAGCCTCATGCAACTTATGGGATGAATTTCATTGCCTCAATTTTTGGATGGTCATTCCAATATCAGATAGAGAATTAGTATTAGGGTGGCTATCTAGGAGGTGGAGATTATGGACCATAGGGATGGGTAGTAGATTATCTGAAAAGTTAGAGTAATATCTTAGGCCTAGACTACGACTAGGAACCTGACATCTACAAGGGACATAGGTACTTCATAAAATTTAGACATCTCTATGTATTTTGTACTTCAAATCCATTTAATACATTGTATATATATTCAATTATATGTACTTATACATTTTACAAATTTACAATTGCATTAATTTATTGCTTATAGCATGTTTGTCGAGACTCAAAACTAATCTGATATAAAAGGCATCAAAACAACACTGAAATCCTAAATTAGACAACCATAATCATTAAAATAATCACTAAAAGTACTAAACAAATGAAGGAATCAAAAATGAAGAAAAATATAGAAAAAATGGCATCGGTATGTCATTGCATACCATGTCTCAACATGGTATCGAACCCATAACATGCTGTACCAGTCACCGATCAATCCAACACCTAGTATGTGGACCTTGCTTCAGGAGTTGATGGATGGATAGGCATCAAGGTGATAGAGGAAGGGGTTCAAAATGGACCAAGTCCACTCTAGGTTAAACCAAATGTGGTGGAGCTACACTCAAGGAAGCTTTTTGGCTAGTGCTGCATGGCACAAATCAGCTAGATTGGTCACTAATAATTGCAAGGTCGAATACCATGTCAAGCACTAATTATAGTAACACAACCTGCAACTGGAAAAATACATATGTATATTGTGCATGTAATCCTTGAGAAATGAATCACTCTTGAGAGGTGCTAAGTGTTTTTTAGTGTCATAATAGACTATATATCTTAATACTAGTGCATAAGTCTTTTCTAATCAAACTTTTGAATTTTAGTAATTTGTACATATAATAGACTCTATGAAACTTAAAGATTTAAAAGATACCATAGGATTTGAAAGTTCAAAAATTGATTTAGAGCCAAAAATCGAGTTTTTGAACTAAAATCAGGAAATCAACTTTTCATTCTTGAGAAATTTGAATTTTTAAAATTTTTTATTCAATTAAATAGACATATCAATTTCACACATGACGGACACAAGGAAGCTTTCTTTTTACCTATTCAATTCTTATTTGTCAATTATTTGCAAAAGTTGATCTTCTTTGTACTTTTCAAGTGACCCCAATGTTCTTGAGAGGGAAGTTGCAAGGGTTGGCAAGGACTGCACGTTTTAGCTGAGGGAGCAGGGTTGTATCTCTCACACAAAAGAAGGATTCACCTTCCTTTGCATGAATCCACCATTGACTCATGCACTGCACAGACCTCAAAGTGCTCCGAACTTTGCCATTCATCCGCCTGCACAGATCTCAAAGTGACCAGTGCATGATCCAACAGTGGATTCATGCAAAGGAAGGTGAATCCTTCTTTTGCACAAAAGATACAACCCCAATGCCTAGCTAAGGGAGGTTCATGACCTAGCATGCCCATTAATCCTTTATATTCAGCACCACAAGCTTCCTGCATCTCCTCAGCTATCATGGATCAACTCATTCAAAACCTTGCCCTTCTCCAATATGGACCCTCTTCCCAGGCCATGCCACCTCATAGATTGACCACAGGACCAAAGTGCTCTGATATCCTATGAGGAACTAGTACTGGAAAAGAATCCTAACAGAAAGAATTACTCAATTATCGTTTATTGCTCAAATGTTACATGATCTCCGCACAACAAAAACTCTTTCACAGCTCTGCAAGATCAGCATCTCTCGTTGTTCTCTCTCTGATCTGCCTTAAAGCATAGCAAGCCAGCTAGAAATCACATGCAAATCCTCAAGTACATAGATTCAGTTCCTTTTGCCTTACTTCTTTTGTTTGCTATCATTATTTATCTTTTAAATGCTTGCAGATTTCAAGATCAAACCTTTACGAAATTTATCAAGATGCAGACATGCAAGAGACAAAGCACTAATCCATGCACACTCAGGATATAATGCGTTCCATTCAAACACAAGTTCAATCAGAAACTCCAGAAAGAAACTTCCAGAAGAACGCACCTTGTGGCATCTTGTCCTCATCAATCCCCTCAGGCACATAATCTCCACTGTTAAAGAAATCCGTGATGTCCTCCAAAGTCCCTCCACCCAATTCCAATCTTGGATTCCTTGGAGCCACTCTTCCTCCCCCCGGCTCTGGGGGCAGCACCGCCTCCTTCTCTGGAGCGAATTCACGGGGTTTATCAAGGACCACGGGGTTCAACTGGGACAGCTTCATCTCTCTGTACGCACGGTACTCCTCTATGTCTGGCAAGGGGGGCGGCTTCCTCCTTTCCAGCCGGCTCCCAAATTTCAATTGATGAGAAATCTTGCGCTTCTCCTTCTTGGTCAAATTGATCTCCTCCACCACCTCTTTCCACTTCTCTGGGACTAAATTCTCATGTTCCAGCGCTGAAGCTGCCTTGGCGGCTGCCGGCTTCCTTCTCCGAGGCCACTCCACCTCACGGCCGGTGTCGGGTGTTGGAAAAGGGTCACCGTCCTCGAAGGCTCCTTCTTCGAAGACGAGGCAGTCTCCGACGATGAGCTCGTCGTCTTCGTCATCGTCACCGCCTCCAAGGGATGGGATCTCTCGGGCTTCCTGGTTAGCGTTTTGGAAGGGGTTAGGGGAGAACGAATAGGGGAAGGAGGTGGGGTTGGCGGCGAGGGGAGTGAAAGAAGAAGGGAAGAAGGGTTTGGTGAAGGGAGAGGGCGGAGGGTGTCGTTTAGATTGGAAACGGCAGAGGGAGACGGGAAGGGAGGGAAATTGGAGGGGTGATTTGAGAGGGCGGAGGAGGGAGGAAGGCGGCGGCATTTCGTCCCCCCAACGGACGGTCGGGCGGATTTGGTTCGGTTTCTTCCGGAGGTCAAGAAATAGCCGTTAGAGGAGAGATTATATCGAGCCAGCGGTCACAACCACACATTTTTATATTTTATTTATTAAATATTTATCAAGATGTGTGACATCGTAAACACAATTCGTAGGATAATTCTTTTTTCCTGCTAGAAAATGATTCTGTATTTATTAATTATTTATTATAATCATTCATAATATATTTCGAAGGATGGGATAGGGTTGTATATCTCACGTGAAAAACTTATATTGTTCTTTTTTTGCAACACCGACCATCAGGTTCTGCATTGTATAACTTCCAAAGTACTTTAATCTTTTTCTATCTATTTATATAAATTTTAAAATAATTATTATACCGATTGACATTATGAAAAAAAAAATCATTATTTTGTCATAAACTTTTGAAGGATATAAATTATATAAAAACACGATACTGCTCATCTATCAATTCGACACTAATAACTCAGTGTAGCCTTTTGTCCTCCTTATTAAACCAATCCCGCAACATTTTATATATTCATTGCGATGTTGTAAGTTAAATATATCTTTTATGATTTGGTTATTCATGATAGACATGCTATTTTTTTCTCTTTCTTCTTGCTCATAAAATGAGAATGCATTTAATATACACCGGCCATCTAGGTCTCTCTTTCTACTAATACTTAGTATCATGTGCTTCCCCTTGGCATCTAATTGAATTATAAGTTTTCTATGATTTGGGTTGTGTTTAAGGAGATGGTTCTCAATCTGTGCTTATTTAGTTTTGCAAGGCAATTTGTTGTAGGTTGCTTAAAACTTTCAAAAGCTAGCACTCAAGGTAGTGATAAGTTAGTGGCTGTGGGTTTTAAAGGTGCTCTGGGGTATGAGGTCGCGACGTCTTCAATACAATATACCTGCTACAAAGGATGTTGATTCGTGGCTCGACTGGATAACTAAGATTTTATGAGTCTTTTGAGTTGGTGACTAAGTTTATAATTTTCTTAGTTTTATTGTATAAAACCAGTTTGTTTAAACATGGGAAGCTAATGATTGCACTTGCTTAGGGTAGACCCTGACATCAGTTTTGATACACTTGGGTTTGGCAGAATCTGACTTAGGATCTTAATATGCTTTTAGGTTGTCATATTTGACTCTTTGAATGCATGGCTACCTTTTTTTTTTTTTTTTTCTTTCTTTCCCAAAATGGAAATGCTTGGGTATTTTTCATATCTAAATCTTATCACCATGCCGTAAAAGCCCATGCCATCATGTTTTGGTAGCCCAACATGTGTTTGTTATTTACTGGGAAGTCACGTTTCTGGGTTGAAGAATTCAAAAGAAGTCTACATGTTAATGCTATGACCTTGTATAATACGCAACCTTGGGCACAATCTAAATTTCTCTTTTGGTAATTTTACATATAGGTTATCCTTTCTTTCCCATTATCATTAAGAATGAGATCCAAATGATGAAGCAAACAAAAGGGCATTTCTCCTTTTATTGGCGTGATGATGTATCATCTTTACAAGGTTGCATGCCCGTGGGGAGTGTGCCCCACGAGTACGTGGTGGTTGCCACGACCTCATCTTCCGATCTCGGGTTAGGGGCATAACACCCTTGTTGGAAGATTTTGAATTCGTTAAAGTATGAGAACATTAGGTATCAAGTAAGGCTTGCATGGGATTGGCCTTTCTCAGAGCACCATGTTAGTTCTCGTTTAGGAGTTGGAAATGGAGCATGAACCATTAGCTTTCACCTCACTGCAAGTGCTAGGTAAGCTCTATTAAAGGGCACCCTAGTGCATAAGGGTCTAGCGACGGCGGGGTTTGAGGAGGGTCAAATATACAAACTTATTCTTGCCTGAGAAAAAATAATTTCCATATTTCGAATCCATGGCACTCGGTTCATATTGAAGCAATTTTACTATTACACCAAGGTCCATCCTCTTTTACCGAAGCACTACAATTGACCAAATTAGATGTATGTTTTGAGTTAGCAAACCTAAAGTGGCGGTGAAAAGTATGAGTTTTGAGTTGATGAAGCTTATCTGCAACACATCAAGTAACAAGTTGCAGGGACCATGCTCGAGACAAGCGTTCAAGAGCCCAATGAATTAGGTTGAAATGCCTGCAGGGCTGCTTTGGCATTCCTTTGTTCGCATGCATTTGACCTGTTTGATCAATTCATTCAATCAATGAAACATGTGGTAGCCATCCCACTGTTTTGCTCGAAAAAATGAAGGGAAAAAAAAAAAGAGTTAGGTTAAAATAGTCATTTGCTTAATGACAATCCAAGCCTACTTTTATTTACATCCAGAATTTGGATCTAACTTATGTCAAGTTGATCTATTTAATTTTAAGATAGAAAAAGAGATGAGGGTTCAAACTTGTTGAATTGGTGATGTCCCTTGAGTTAATATAAGAGAGCTGGTTCAATCCCTCCACTCTGGTATTCACCCAGGTTCCAACCTATGCTAATTCTTTTTTCAAGAAAAGATAAAGCAAAACTAGGATTTTAAAATATTTGGAACTTTTTATACTAAATTATTCTATCAGAAAACTACGCAAAGTCAAGTGCACTGTGGCATTGGTGAAATGAAGAAGACCAAGATGCACAAGGTAAGATGTTCTGTTGGGTTACTGAATACAGAATGAGAAACCTCTAATAAACTCCATCAATTCAAGTTCAAGAGAATGGCCTTCTCGAGATTGATAACCAGTAAAATTTGCATAAGGTGAATTCAAAATTTTAATATGTTCCTTGAGAAACTTCATCACATGAAGCCATTTCTGAGAGTACACCAACATTCCAGGAGTCCAAGGTTAAAATTTCCTAAACCTGGCTACAAGAAGCAGCACCAATTATGTTCATAACCTATAACACTGGTAGAAATTCATGGTCATATTACTTTTCAGAATTTTGCGGCGTTCGACGAACATAAAAGCAAGTTGGCTTAATCTATCATCTATTCCTCTAATTAACTCAACGCAACTCGACTTCGTGGTGTATTTAAGAAACGCTAAAGATGTTGGAAGTTGTGTAGAAGCTCAATGTTGATGCAGTGAATGTAACCTCTTGAAGATCTACCGTATATAATTTGGACAGACTGTAGGTTGTGCAAGCAGAAAAAAGAGAACCTTGGAACATAAAAAGAATTGTAGGTCTTTTAATTTAAGCCATGTTATGTCCAAAAGGTTGAAGATGTCAAGAAAATCCACTGTAGAGTAGTGCAACTAGGAGTTCACTTGCAACCGCCCAACTCAACTAGAAACACAAACTAGCTTCATTATTCAAGAAGGATCTCTTCTCTTTGCACAAGAATCGGGTAATAAAACGATAGAATCCTATTAGAAAAGAACTTTTGACAGTCTACTCAAAAGAATTCAATGCCTAAAAGAAAACAATCATCTATCTGTTTTCTTGTTCATCAACTTCTCTGTATTGTTTTTGGAGTCTCAGCCTTGCATGACAAACACCTACCACTGATTTCACATCCATGTTCTATGAGCCACAAGAAACCACACTCTTTTGAGTGAAAAATCTCTGCTTGCTTCCAAATACACTGGAGTACATGTCTAATGTGACAGGAATTTCATATTTTTGTAGCATCATATTCCCATATGGTTACTTCAAAACACTTGTTGACACCGTGTCATGGATCTAATGTTCCATGTCAGTTTCCAATCAATTATCATGTGATGGTTGGATTCAAATGCTGAATCAAGTACAAAACATTTGGCTTTTATGCTTTACAGATTCATGCGCACATGTTCCGAGCGATGCATGTGAGAGCAAGCAAATGATCGATTGGTCCGAGGGAGCGATCGGATAAGAACTCATTCGGTCTTCTACTTCTTTACTCTGCAAATCTTTTACCCTTGCTTGATTAAAAGGTGATGAAGGTAAATGCATAGCATTGGGCTTGCACCAACGTGTAGTTTATGGATTCTTAATGGATGAATGGACTCGCAATCAGCCATTTCATGAAACTGGAAGGACTTTTTATTTAAGAACATAAAATGGAAGCATTTTCTGACCAAAATAAATAGGAAGCATTTTACATTATGGGTTGAACTCTATACTCAACTACATAGTCATCATGGGTTGCTAAAGCCTGGAGGCTTTTTAGCTGGATGGATAACTCTAACAATCCCATATGACAATCTTATCAGTCGTAGTCTTCCAGTGGAAGCAAAGATGTCAAATCTTTAATGTAATACCTCTCAAACTTATCAACTTCTGGCTTGAAATCCTCTTAAAATTGTCGAAACAGCGAAACATGTCCCACATAATGTCACTCTCTCCTAAACACACTTCCCTCCATAGCCAGCAGTTCTGAGCAATGCTTGCTTAATCTCTTCGGAGCCTATGATTGCCCTCTGCTCCTTGTCCTAACCAGTCAGGAGGGGAGATTAGTCATAGTATACTAGCTCATGTTGGACTCTGATTAACAGGAAAAAAAAAAAAAGATCTGATGTTAGCCCTCTTACTCCTGAGCAACAAGCTCTCATTCCAAAATCGCTGAAGCAGCTCACAGCACATTGTTGGATCTCTAGCCCCAGAGCCTCCAAAGTACTCACTGCGGACAGCAACAAACCCGGCTTTGCCGCACAGCAAATCTCTATCCGGGTGTCCCCTTCTCTCCGTTCGACATCAAACTGCGCATGCTTTCATGCCTCAAACACAGAGCAGGGGTTTAAACTAAATTGCACAAAAGATCAGTTTAAAAGACTAGTTACCTTGGGAGAGTTTCTTGGCAACATCTCATTTGGGTTCACCCCACTGAAGGTGTCCAATAGATTCGGCTGATCGATGCCCACTTTAGTCTCTTCTTTCAAGCTCTTGATCCTTTCCAAAAGCTCTTTTATGTAGTCAATGGTGTCTCCAAGGATGGATGTCCTGTCCATCTATCAATATACGCTAGTATAAGCATGCATCAAAGTTCATGCAAATTTAGAAGACTAGGAAAGCAAACAAAGTTGGAGAGACATGACCAAAATAAAAACAAAAATGAGGAAAGTAGACTGTGATGTTCCAGTCAAACTTTCAGAGGATAGAGAAACAAGAGTCTCAATGCACCACCTTGCTGATCTTAGGAACAATGGATCTTAGCAGTGAAAGCCGGTCATTAAGTCGCTTCCTTCGTCTCCTCTCAGCCATTAAATTCTTCGATGGCAGGCCCTCCACCTTCCTCAGCCGACCATTCTTCCCCTCCAGACAAGGTCCCGCACCACCAAAGACCGAAGGAGTAGGGACGGTTTGCCCTGGCTCTAGCTTGCAATTGCTCTTCTGCTCATCATACAAAGTGCCATGTTTTTCTTCATGGATCACACCAATCTCTTCATTATCCTGAGCTGAGAGAGAAATGGTGCTATGTGTCATCATGGTGCATGAAGGCTGGAAATCTGGTGCTGCTGAAAAAAAGCCACTTCCAAATGGGCAACAGACTTCACTCAGGCAATCGAAGATTGGCTCAGCTTGAAAGGATAGCCCTTCGAACGGAGCGTAATTTGGTGAAACTGGGCTTGGGGTTTCTGGGAAGCAGTCAGTTCCTCCTTCAGTGGAGAAGAGGAGCTCGGTCATTTCTGTGGGAGAGGTGTCCCATGTCTTCCCCCTTGGATCAAAAAGCTCCTCAAAGAGACTTTGCTCATCAAGCTCCATCTCTTCCACTCTCTCTCACCCCAAACACTAGTAACAAAGTAAAGATGATCGCATGAAGTTGCACCAACCTAAGGAATAATAGATAAAACCACAAGGAACAATTATTCCTTGTAATGAATAAAATAAAGAATGTGTCGAGGTATGTTGGATGCATTGGAAACTATATAGCAAAGAGAATGGAATCTCCTCTTTCTTTAATCTCTCTCTCCGTCTTCTCTCTCTATACCTCCCGATGCCGATGATTCGATATCTTTTCTCGGCGATATGTGCAATCCTAAGGCCATCATATTTAATTCCCATATCCCGCAAGTTTTGACCCACAAATCTGTCGGATGGGGTAAGCATTAGCCTAAGAGGTTAAACAATGGTTGTCACGGCCACCTAAATAGAATACTGCTGAGAGGGAGGGGAGCCCATGCTCTTGGTTGGCTCTGGGACCACTTCTCATTCCTCAATGCAAGCTCTCTTGGCCTTGTTCCTTGGCTTAGCTCAAAAGGGAAGTAGATGCCAACTTCTATGGTGCTCTTAGTCCATCTTAGACCACTAAATATATAAAACTATCTGCTTTGTTACTTCTCAGGGTCTCTATCTAGCAAGAAACATGATTAATTCATGGCTGCTAGATGCATAGTCCCATCAAAATATTCGAATCTCGGCGTCGGATATACTTACAGCATTGCACTCCACTACATGTAACCAGGTACTTGGCAGATGAAGATGGATGACTGTTTGGCTCATACCGATATTACTACCGAGATGCATGCTGTAATGTTACTTACCCTTCTTGATGGCAAGTTGCATTGTGGACCTACCATATATTTCTGCTGAAATTAACAAGAAAAAAAATAGGTAACATGCCATTCCCTGACTTATCCCATGATCCTTAGGTCAGAATGCATAATATAAACCTACTTGCAGCACATGATGTGGAGTTAACAAGAAAAAAATATGTTTGAGCCGCCCGATGAATGTAACTAATTGCAATTTCGGCATTTTCTTGGAATGCAGCGAAATTGAAGTAACCTGTTCTCATCCAAATGGTCGTTTAGATACCATTTTCCTTGCTCCATCTCTATTGATTCTTGCTCGCAATTTGTTGGTTTTATTGCTTAATTCTGATCCCTAAATGGCCTTCGTAATCCCCTTGAGATGTTGTTATCAGAACCACATCATCCACTAAGAACTGGTTGCGACGGATATTAAAATTATTACTTGGCCGATGACATGGTCCATTGATGAGGCGGCCAGAATAACTGATTGAGGATTTCACTTGACGTAAGGCCATGTATCCTCTCTCTCTCTCTCTCTCTCTGTGGTTGATCCATTTGTAGTTGAAGCTTGTATATATGGCTAACAAGCTGGGTACCGAGATATCCAGGATTTGACAAATTTCAAGTTTAAATCTCTTATCTAGCAAATGTTGCAGGAACTCATGCAATAATTAATAATGGAGTTTTGTGGTGTTCCGATTAGTCCTTCCCCTGGCTGCTGCATTAGAAAGCAAATATATCAGTCACTACTCACTACTATTGTGAATCTCTAGAGTGTTACCATTGTTCTGTGATTTAATTTAATGGTTGATCCTTCTTATCTGCCATATTAGAATGGAATTATTCGAGTCACTTCGACATTGAAACTTGCATATCTATTTCAAAAAAATAATGAAACCTGCATCTAGGATATGGGGATCTCACGGATACGATATAAGATGGAATCGATGTGAATCAAGTGGTGATCTTATAATCCCCTTGTTGTCATGAGGAATGTAAATTAGGAAGAGCGTCCGAGGTTTCGAATGGATACCATGTCTGATCTGGTTTTCTCAGAACATTCTCTCGTTGCTTATTCATTTCTTCCTCTATTTCATAAGTTAATCCATTAAAACTGGTTTCAAAGCATCCATCAATCAGAAGAACTTTCACATTTCGCTGTTCTCTCGAAAACAAGGAGTAGAATTGTGGCCGGTAGAAGTATAGCAAGCTTATGAAGATGTATCGAAGGAAAATAAATACGGTATGAGGTGGCAAACTCCTCGTTCTCGGGCTAAGGATTTTTCTTTCCCCCCCCCTGAAATCCTTCTGGTTAGTGTTGAACGATTCAAACTTGATCCGTTAGGCTCAAGCTCAGGAAGATTGCTGCGTAGAAGCATTCGAGTTGAATCTCTCGTGTTGGACCGTTCATCGTTAACAAAAATATCTCATCAAAACATAGGCTAAAGCTTGCATCCTTCAATTCGAAAATTACCTATGTACATGGTTTTTCTCCGTTCATGGTTTAGAAAAAAAAAAATTAGGCAAAAGGACTAAAAGATCTCTACATTGAAATGTTCTGTCATAAATTTTAGCCAGCTTTGTAAGGAGGCTCAAGATTATTGCAATAACTTGATTTTGCATAATCAAGAATATCATCATAACAATTTGTGACAAAACCTTGATATAGTCTTCACGGTAGACTCAAACTTATGTTTAGATGAAGGATCATCATAATAAGAGCTTGATTAAAGAAACAAATGCAAAGAGGATTGGACCGGGAAAGTTGTCATGAGACAATAACATGTAAAAGAGGCAGTATGTCATGGCCCAAACCTCATGACATGTCCATACATCTCTAGAGCAAAGTCCTAGAGAATATATATATATATATATATATGGAAGGCCTATACATTAAATACAACTTGAACATTACTAGATAATGTGGTCCTCATTTAAAACAAGATAAAATAACTTTATCATTAACAAATAACAAAAGTTGTTGAATTACAAATTTCATTTTCTTGACTGATATCAAGTATTACTCTTACCATTCTTGTTTTCATCAGTAATCCAAAATTATAGCCAAGTATTAACCATCCTACGACTCTGAAAAGAAAGCGAAAAAATTGTATAAGCTAACAAATCAATAAGCATTCCTACACACACACCCGCCAACATGAATAATTTAAAGATAAAAACAGCAAATAATTAATACCAGAGGAATGCTAGACCTGTTCATGGGCTGGATGATTTTGGATGGGCCTAAGCATGGATTTTAAGCCGACGAGCCGAGGTAGGCCTGAAATATGAGCCTGCCTACTAAATGGGCTAAACTCGGATTTTAAGTTAGCTCGGCCCCAGATCTTTTATATATATATATATATATATATATATATATATATATATATATATATATATATATATATATATATATATATATATATATATATATATATATATATATATATATATATATATACATATCCCTTCCATGGATGCTCCATATTAGAACAACCATAAACACAAGTTCATGAGCCCTGCTCCCTTCCAAATATTTAATCTTTGCATATATGACCATTTTACTCAAAAGCAATATAGCATATATCATCAAAATAACCACTTTATTTTAAAAATAAATTTTAAAAATAAAAAATAAATAAAAATGATGCCAAATAAGCCTGAGTTTTCAATTTTTTTTTTCTTTCAATTAAAAAAGCTGCACGAATAATCTATCGTACGTGTGGTAGAGAGCAGTGCACTCCTAGATGTTCGCTATTGGAAGATGAACGGCCATCAAAAAATGCATGCAGCATGCATCGCACGGCCCACACTCGTGCCCATGTTGATGGCAACCATCCATAGGTGCACCAATCCGTGCTCTTACAAAAGCCATCCATGCGGTTGATCATGCAAGCTCAATGCTTTGGGAATTCTCCTCCTATTCACCCACTTGTTTTCAGGATATTATTCTAACCAATGCAAGTAGTTGTATCTACTCTAGGGCTCTATGGAGCAGCCAGTCACAAAAAAAGTCGAAAAAAAAAAACCATCATTCATGCCCGAAATTAAGGAATTAAGGATAAAAGAGAATGGTGCGTCCGTACTTGCTAAACTACTTTATAAACTTGCTCGATGTAGCTCTACAATGATATGGCCATTCTCAATTTCCTATTGTCGCCGTCATTGTATTTTTTTTTCTTTTAATTCAGAATCAAAGCAATGTTACCCTCATGCTTATTTTTTATATTTTCAAATAGATGATCTCATAACAACCAAAGTTTATCCCTCTGGAAGCCATTGAAACTGATCGTATTAAAAGGACTCCACCGATACATTGACTGGAAAAGCAAGGCCGCAAGATATGGCAAGTTTTTTCGAGCCCAAAAATCCATAACACACGTGAACGTACGTGTGCATGGATGACATGGTGAAATCTAGTGATGTGGTCCTTAGGCTTGTAAGTGACAAAAAGATCAATTATTGCCAATAGCTAGGGTTGATATGGATGTGGAAATGGTCATCATTAATGGCTGCAAGATTGATGATAGCTTATGCCTAACGATCTCAACTTGGTAACCCGACAGAGTTGGCTATGCTGGGATCTATACCTAAGACTTGGGTGACATGAAATTAAAATATTACTAGATCAACAGGTTATTGGCTCAAGAAATCTTGCACTTAATGACCGGTCCAAAACCTAAAGGATTTGCATTTCTCGTGATATGTTGTAGGGCTTTTGTGAGGCGACTTCAGGGTATTATTGAAATGGACATTAATCAAACCTGTGGGTGGCATTGGTTTGGTCACTTTTTTAGAGTACGTAATTATTTGCTAAGAAATTCTTAGACTCTAACATGGGCATATCCAAGTGGCTGATATGCTCCTTTATTCAGGTCCAGTTTATGCATATCATTTTTTTGATGTTATGGGTGAGTAACATTGGAGGCATTTGTAAAATATTTATATATAGTGGATTTAGTAAGCAAAATGAACACCAGATCAAAGCCCAAAAATGCTCATGCTGGATTTCTTTGAAAGCAACCCAAGTCCAAACATGAAACTTACCTACTAGCACTTCAAACAGCGTGGCCATATGGAAAGGCCTGACCTCAGTTATGATTAAACTTCTTATCTAAACCCTATACAAACATCCATAATTCATTATGGGTAATTCAATAATTTATACCATAATCATTTTGAGATAGCTCTATGAATTCCCATTTGCCAATAATTCTTATTTAGAGTTGCTATTAACATCATAGCAAGATTTTCTTCTTTCCTATTCATATTGGCTTAAACCTTCCTTATCTTCCTAAATCTTTCAAAGACTATTAGAACAAGAATTTGGTGAGCAGTTGGATGTTCCTACTACTCTCCAATTCATCTAAAAAAAAACAATAGAAAAGAAAAGAACAAGAATGAAACCCGCATGATGTGTGAGGAGATAACGAAAAAAAGTAACATTGAAAATAATATAAAATATTCTTTTTCTACATGGACATCCTAAAGAGTCTTTTTCTATGTTATTTTTTTCTTTTTTTTTCATAATTATGTTGTGCTTATGAAGAAAATGTCATGAATGAATTCTTTTCTTTTTTAAATTTTCAAAATATTTTTCCTTTTTTTAACATGAATGTAGAATGGAATAATTTTTTCCTTTTTTTTTTTTGTGCCTAGACTCTCTAAAGAGTCTATTTTTCTATGATTTTCTTTTTTACTTTCCTGAGTTTTAGAGAGGTGTCCAATTTTCTCTCTACTTTTCATTTAATATGTATAAAAGTATTCCATGGAGGCTCTTTTTTTAGTTCTTTATTTTATATATGTTGAATAGCTAAACTTAATTTCATAAGTTATATTTTGGTACGATAGAAGAATTAAGCCATAATAAATAAAATAAATATATGGAGACAATTCTCAAGAGGTATGAGGAAGTTAATTTTCAAATTGATTCTTGGCCCCCACTAAAAGGTGCCATAACTTCATATTTTATGAAAAGCATAAAGGAGAATAATTGCTAAATCTCATGTAACTCATGTAAATATTTGAAGGGTTATTTGTATCTATATAAACTCTTGTACTCTATCATTTTAGCATGGCCCAGAGATAAATGAAAATATTAACATTCTCTTTTATCATCTCTTATTTCTACCTCAAATATAAGATAAAGTGACCTGATATTCTATTGTACATGTGCTTCCATCATTACCAATATATGGTAGTATCAAAGCCATGGAAGAACTTAAGAAAATGGCTAGTGGAAATCTTCCAAACTCTCATCTCACCACTAACTTTGAGAATTAGAGTACTGATAAACACTTAATTTAAGTCATCTGAAGCATAAAATTATATTTAATGAATTTATATTTATTAAGAATTTGATATTTCTTCTTTTGTTTTGTAGGTCAAAAGGACTCAAATTAGAAGCAAATTAGATTTAAAATGAATATAAAATAAAAGAATGGCGTGATATTATAAAAAATGAAGATAATATGCTAGGAATTCTTATGGGATGTATGTGTCATTTGAAAGAAATAAATATTTATTTTCAAAATTTTTTCATCTTTCACGTGAAAAAAAGAGAATGCCTCGCGGTTCACGTGCAGGAGAAACCGCACAGTCCAACGTGTAGCTCACGGCACAATGCAATGTTGTCGCGGCGCACAAGGAGCGAGCACGGGTTTGTGGGCACGGTCTTCATGCGGTGTATGCACAATTTTTGCGAGCCTTTGAATGGGCAAGTTTGGTCCGAGCAAGTCATCTCACGGACTCCTCCATAACACAAACTCTCCTCTCCCTCTCCTCTATATAAACCAAAGTCCAGAAATAGATGCAACAACCAGCGGCCTCCATGGCCTCCTCTCTCTCTCTCTCTCTTCCTCTCTCTCTTTTTTTCTTCTCAAAACAGCAGCTGACTCCTCTTTCTTCTTTCTTCTTTCTTTCTTCTTCCTTCTTTCTTCTTTCTTTCTCCTAAAACCAAAAGTCTTAGCCTATTTCTCTACAAAATTCTTTCCTTCTACTCTTGATTCTTTCTCCAAGTTTCAGGATAAAAATTTTAGCGAGAAGAATCCCTATGGCCGACTAATCATCTAAGTTCTCAGGAATCTAAGTTTGACAATATTTTTTATTTTTTATATTTTTTTAATATATAATAAAAACTATTTTTTATTATATTTTTTTGTATCTTTATTTTCTTTGCATGAGATTAATCTAGAATAATTTATGACCCTTGAGACGAGCCGTGATTTACGGATACGGTTCATGCTCTTGGAATAGATTATCTTTAGCTTAATTTTTTTTATTATATCTAAATCAATTTAAACTAGCCTATAATTTTAAGGGATGGACTGTAATCCAAGGATACTGGCTGTGCTCTCTAAGATAGGTTATATCTTTATTGATTAGATACCAATCAGAAGTATATTAAAAAAAATACCAGCTGTCTGATAAGAGAATAGTTGAAATCTTGAGAATCCATCTCCATATTTATTTTTGACTTTTTATTTATTTACTTACTTTCTGAATTAAATTAAGTAGTTTTTTAATCAATTTTTATTTTACTATTTAATTTATAATTTAAATTATTTAAATATAATTAATACGATCCCTAAGGATATAATTCCGACTTATCCTATCTATATAGTTTGAGTTAGGTTTTATTTTTGACCGACTACAACAGCGATCAAGTATCTAAACAAAGATGTTGTTTGGCTCACAGAACAGTCAAAAGGTGGTTGATCAAGACTCTATGGAGCCTTAAGATGAGGTCAATCTAACAATGAATCAAAAGGATGTATTAAGAGACTCAAGGAAAAAAGACAAGAAGGCCTTCTACATCATTTACCAAGACTTAGAAGAAGCCGCATTTGAGAAAGTTGTTACTGCCACTACCTCCAAGTAAGTATAGAAAATTGCTCCAAAATGCATACAAAGGTGTTGAGAAGGTGAAGAAAGTTCGTCTCAAAAAATAGCGAGGTAAGTCTGAAGTCTTGCAAATGAAGTACTCAAAGTCCATGTAAGAATACTTCGCAAGGGTAAATCAACTAAGAAGAAATGGTGAGATGATGAATGATACTCGAATAATAGAGAAAATTCTATGCTCCTTATATCACAAGTTTGATTATATTATGGTGGCCATTGAAGAGTCAAAGAATCTAAAGTCAATGACCATAGATGAACTCATGGACTCTCTCCAAGCTCATCAGCAAAACCTTTATAAGAAGAAGCAAGGCCCAGTAGAACACTCTTTCAAAACAATATTTTTTTGAAAGAAGGACAGCAAGTCACAGGAGGTGAAAGAAGCAATATAGGTCATGGCTAAGATCATAGTGAGGTTGAGGTGGAGCTCGTAGATGTAGTCATGTACAAGATGGATATAGTAATTAACTAAGATGATGAAGATGACTCGAAAAGAGAACGAGGAGGTTCTTTTAAAAGGTATGACAAATCTAATGGTCACTATTATAATTGCAAGAAGCTGGGTCATGTTATATCGAAATATTTGTATGATGATTCGAATTAAGTTAGAGAGAAAGTTAACTAGGTTGTGAAGTAGAATAAAAAAAAAGGACCATTTCTTTTGGTAGCACATGATGAGGATGAGTCCTACGAGTAAGATATATATATATATGGTCCTTAGACTCTACTACAAGCAACTATATATGTGGAAAAGAAATATGTTTATGGAGCTAGATAAAACAGTGAGCAACCATATTACTTTAAGAGACTCGGCAAAAGTTCTTGTAAAATGAATAGATAAAATTTTAATTTATTTGAAGACTAGAAATTATCAATTTATCTCTAATATCTATTATGTACCGGATATGAAGAATAATATTTTGAGCATGGGATAACTTTTAGAAAAAGGCTATGATATACATATAAAAAATCATAGTCTTTTGGTAAGAGTTCAAAGAAACAAGTAGATTGCAAATATTGAAATGGCTAAAAATAGAATGTTTACACTAAACATCAAGCATAAAGTTTTTTTGTTCTTAAATGCATGAATAAAAGATATTAGCTGACTTTGGCATTTGAGATTTGGACATCTCAATTTTGGTGGTCTAAAGTTGTTATCGAATAAAAAGATGGTGAAAATCTTGCCCTATATAGATTTTTGGAGCAGTTTTGTAAAGGTTGTATCCTTGGCACATATCCCAAGAGGAGCTTTCCAAAGAAGGCATCTTATCATGCAAAAAGGCCAGTTGAACTTATCCATACTGATGTGTGTGGATCTATCATACTTTCTTCTTTTGGTAAGCATCATCATTTTCTTAACTTTATAGATGATTATACCAGAAAGATATGGATATACTTTCTAAAGAAAAGGTCGTAGGTATTTGGTGCTTTCAAAAAGTTTAAAACGTATATAGAGAACCAAAGTGATTGCTTTATCAATGTCATAAGATCTGATCGAGGTGGTAAGTTCACATCTAAAGCCTTTAAAATTTTTTGTGAAGAGCATGACCTTCAGCATCCCTTAATAGCTTTTTATTCCCTCTAGTACAAAATGGCATCCCCGAAAGAAAGAATAATACTATTCTTGATATGGTTCAAAGTATATTAAAGAGCAAGAACTTATCTAAAGAGTTATGGGCTGAGATGGTGGATTGTGTTGTCTACCCATTGAACAAATGCCCCAAGAGAAACCTAGAGCAGAAGACTCCATAAGAAGCATAGACTAGGAAAAGCCAGATGTCTCATATTTGAAGCTGTTTGGAAGTATGGCCTATTTATATGTATGAGATCAAAGGAGAATCAAGCTTGATAATAAGAGTGCCAAGTACATCTTCATCGGACATGATGTTAGATATATGTGCCCTAGAAGCCAGAATTGGCTGACACTTGTAATACACTTCTAGGGGCAAAATTGTAATTTTGACTATAATTAATAAATGGGTTATTTTCTATCACACATGTGTATTTAGTGTCTGTGATACATCCTTTGAGTTAATGGTAATGATAATTCATATTTTCAAGAGTTGAAAATTTAAGACATGAATAATCATTATTAACTCATAAATAGCTCCCGACCATAGGATCATCACGAGGATGGTGATTGATCCGGAAGGTTGGTGTACGATCGCTTCTCTTTAGTAGATGAGTCTTGAGTCTACGGTGTGGAGACACCGGAGCGAGAGTACAGGTACTCGTTAGAGAACGAGGGCACTGAGCGTGACCACCTCGAGTAGTCATTAGGGAGTCTACCTTCTCGTCAATGACTGACTCGATGCTGCAGTAGTGTGTCTGGTTCTTTGACCTGAGATGCATCGGCAGTTCACCTTGAGGGTGTTATAGTTTGACTACACCATTACTCGGTCTCCTAGCCATATGGAACCCTGAGGTGTATGTTGGCTGTGACATGTTCATTGTAGGAACTGGATTGCATCAAGATGGGATCTATCTACCTCGGTGGTAGAGGAGTAGCCCTATGATGATCATGAGAATCAAGTCCTGAAGCCCATGGCCATGGCAGAGTGAAATAATAGAAAGAGTTTCTATTTAGATTTTCACATTGGACTCGAATCGAATGATTACATCATATGACAGAGACTAGGGTTTGACGAGTTCACCTTAACCCTAATCTGATCGGGGCTCAAGATAGAAGAACTGAATCACACAGGTAGCTGCACCAAGAGGTTCGCATTCAGCTCTGATGGGTTGCCACCATATACTGCTAGGTGTCACTGGTGGATTTTGGGAGCAATTAGAATGATTTAGATGATCG
Organism: Cocos nucifera; assembly: GCA_006176705.1. NCBI lineage: Eukaryota > Viridiplantae > Streptophyta > Magnoliopsida > Arecales > Arecaceae > Cocos > Cocos nucifera. Next base: position 443,015 of record QRFJ01000258.1, on the reverse strand, counting down.
ATCATTCTAGCTGTTCGAATCAGAAGAGTTCTGATCCATCGAAAGGAGTTTCGATGATGTCGATGATAGAGATCATGACATATCCCATTACCATACAGAACTGAACCTAACTGGGTCACACAAACAAGGGTTTGAATCTGGTGATCATCAATTGAACTAATATAGTTCAATTGATCTGAATGAGATTCAATTAGGTTCAAGGAAATCGTGCTAGCACTCGATTGAACCTAACGTTCTTCTTTTGCTATCATAAATAAGTTGTCCTGTCTGAGCCAAAGGAGTTTGTGCTCAAACAGAAGCCTTCATATGGTCTGACTGGAGGTTGTCCAAGTCAGAATAGGTTGTCTTATTTGTAAGACATTACCTGCCATTTTTGGTCACCTGCCATTTCTTGTTCTTTGACTTTGGTCAAAAGTCTACCTTTGACTGGTCAAACGTTGACCATTCACCCTTTGACTTTTGACCACATGTCATGCACCTATTGGAGAGCTGGTGGGGGCTTGTCCCCCTGCCAGAACCTGGCAAGGAGAATGGGCGCACGCCAAGGGTGGCGTGAGCCCAAGTAGGAGGCGCCATGGAGTCCTTGTGGGACAAGGACTCCATCTCCCTTTAGGATTCCAATGAGAGTTCTTCTAAGAATCCAGTTTGACTGGTCCAAGGCACTCTCCAAGTAGGAATCCAGGGGACTCTAATCCCACCAATCAGATTTAGATCTGATTTCACAAAGGGTTGTGATTGGTTGGGAGGAAGATGACTTGGATCACGCTTAGTCTATATAAGAGACCCAGCGCCCAAGTGAAAAAATCAATCAATAATCAAGAAGCAATCTTCCCACGCCCCAAGGCTGCCTCTCTCCCCTTTCTCCACGCCATACTCTCATCTCCCCTTGCTCTCCACGTCCAAAAGTGTTTTGGATTTGGATTGGTGCGATTTAGATCAAGAAAAGGAGATCAAAAGCAAGAAGGCTGCGCTGCTGCGAAGAACGACTGCAGATCTTCAAAAGGAGTTTTGAAGATCCTCCAGATCAGATCCAGATCTGATTTTTGGAGGCGTGATAGAGAAGAAGAGGATCTCCAGATCCAGCCCGAGTGGATACCGGTAGAGGCCAGGCGCTTGCGTGGCTTGATCCAGAACCTTCCGCTGCAAACAGGATCATCAACAGGGTAATAGGATTACCCTATTCAGGTAAATTGAATGTGATTTAATTTATCCTTTTCATTTAATTTTTATTAAATAAATAAGAATCAGATCTGAAGCATCCCTGATCTGATACAGATCTAAGAGAAAAAATTTTTGAAATATATCTCTTGATCTGATCAGATCTGAACGAACCTGGTCAGGGAAATCAGGATTTCCCTTCAAGTGGTATCAGAGCCATGGTTCTAAAAATAGTTTAGATCTGATTTTTAATTTTATTTTAATTAAAAATAACGTGATTTCAGATGTCACATGAGATGTGATCAGATCTGAAATCAAGAAAATTAAAATTAAATGATTTGGATCTAAGAACATGAAGATATGCATGACTAGTTCTAGTATAGAATAGTTCTATAGAATAGTTTTGCATGTCTTTGATTTAATATGATTAAATCATATTTTAGATCTTCTTATTTACTGTTTTCTGATATTATAAGTGTTATAATAACATCTGATAAACAGCAAATAAAAATTATTTAATTTTAAATATCATATGAGATATGATAGATGCATGACTAGACTAGTTGTAGAATAGTTCTACATAATTGTCTAGATTAGAATTTATTTTGATTAGATCAATTTAAATCTAATTTTTCAGATTATTATGTGATAATTTAGATCTGAAAACATGCATGATTATGATACATGAGATGTATGCAAAATATGCCATGGTTAGATCTAAATTTGTATATGAGATATATGATATAGATCTATAACTGTTTTGTAGTATTGAATGTTTATTGAATGTTCCTGATTAAGGCGTTCCCCTTGGCCGTCCGGTCATAAGAACGAAGAAGGGTTTAAAGGCCCTCTCTTCCCATTCGATGGGGTGTTCTTATGATGTGTAGGGGTGCTGCGCGTTCGTCCTTAATCAGAAACCCAAAAACTTACTTTCTGCAAAACCCTAGATCCTGAAACCCTAGGATTTATTGTGCATATTTTGTTTATGAACCCAACTTAATTAAGAATTAAGTTTATGGAATATTAATTAGGTCTAAAATTGAGAATTTCAGATCTAAGACATATTCATAATACTGGGTTCGGGCTTGGGTAGCTCAATTAGGTCTAAGCGGTTGATCAAACCGAATCAAGAGTTGGTTAGATGGGATCAACAATGCTTAAATTGACCAGCCTAATAGGATTAAGTCTGGGTCAAGATCGAGTCACGATCAAGCAAGACCTAATTAGGCTCAGAGGTTAGAGTCTGGATTGTAGGCTAACCCAATTGGTTCTGACTCAACAATTTGGTGTCTAAGGTAAGTTTGGCACAGACGACCGACTGGTTTTTAATTGGAAGCTACTCGACCTGAATGCGTTCTTGTACGAGTTAATGGCATATTCCTTCCACCGGTCTCACTTACCTGGCCATATCTGTTGACACAGTTCTGATCTGAGGTGGTCAATAATCCGAGCTGACCCATGCCACTAGGTTAGTCATAATTGTTATGACTAAGCCAAGTCTAGTTTAATGAGACCTGAATCAATTCTCCCTAAGAAAAGATTAAGTCCGAGGTCTTCCACCATTGTAGATGTGCGGGCCCTTCCCGGGGTTGATTGTTCTCGGCTGGATACAGTGGCTCAGTTGCACCGGGAAGACGCAACCATGTCTATTAGGCATTGGATGCTATGGGCTGGAGGATGAGTTGGGCTCAATATTTCGGATACGGTGAGAGACCCAATTAGGAACCCAGTCTATGCAAATGGTGGGTCTGACTTAACTAAGGAGTGGATCAATATTCCGGATACGGTGAGATTCATGAATTAGAGACCAAGTTTGGGTGCACCATGATTAGAGAATCATTGAACAAGAGTTGTTCACTCATTGGCTAACCCATCACCAATAACTGTTAGGTGAGGTGATGAGTCAGTTGGTGAGACCGCACCACCCACTAGAAATCATCAATCGCGGAGATTTTCGCATCTCTACAGAGGGAGTGTAGGGATCCGAGAAAATAGTGGGAGCTAATTTGTTTAAAAATAAAATCCCTAAACAAATTGGTCAAGTCAAAATTACAGTATCTAACTAGAATCTTTGACTCTCTACAGGAAAATGTCTGCGTCCAACCCACTGGCACGTATCCTAGACACACATAGACTGACTGGACCCAATTATAAAGATTGGCTCAGGAACTACAAAATTGTTTTGGGTTCAGAGAAGTTAACACATGTTTTGGACCAGGACCCTCCCACCTTACCAGCTCGTCCATCCACTGAACAGAGAGCGTCTCTGGAAAAATGGATTGACGAAGACAATAAGGCCAGATACTACATGTTGGGCTCGATGTCTGATGAGCTCCAGCGCCAACATGAAGATATCGGGACTGCTCGCCAAATGTTGGCTCACCTGCAGGAGATGTTTGGTGAACAGAGTCGCGCAGCCAAATATCAAGTCACGAAACGACTTTTTAAGGCTAAGATGCGTGATGGGCAGTCAGTCCAAGATCACTGTCTGACAATGATCAAGGACATGGAAGAGCTTGAGAAGCTCGGTGTGAAGTTGGACTTGGACTTGCAGAATGATATTATTCTGCAATCCTTGACTGATGCATATGGGCAATTCATCATGAATTACCACATGCATAAACTTCAAAATTCCTTGGCCGAGTTGATGAATATGCTGGTTACCGCTGAGCTTTCTATGAAAGGTTCTAAAGGCTCAGTTCTTGCTATGGAACGGACTTCTTCCAAAAGAAAGTCTTATGGAAAGAAAAAGAAGTCTGTGAAAAAGCAAAAGGTAGAAGGATCAAAGAAGAAGAAGGCAGAACCGAAGAAAAAGGTCGATTGGCAAAGGAAAGTGTTTCCATTGCAACAGCGACGGCCATTGGAAGCGGAACTGCCCTACTTACCTGGCCACCCTAAAGAACAAGAAGGAAGGTCCTTCTGGAGGTATGCTCGTTATTGAGTCTAACCTTACGGTTTCTTCTGCATCCAGTTGGGTGCTTGACTCTGGTTCTAGTGCTCATCTATGCACTTCTATGCAGGGTCTTGAGGATAGCAGGAGGCTGAGGGATGGAGACATGATCCTACGCGTCGGTAATGGAGCAAGAGTTGCTGCAGTAGCCGTGGGAACATACCCTCTTCGATTACCATCTGGTTTAGACTTAGTTTTGAAAGACTGTTATTTTGTGCCTGCAGCTAGCAGGAATTTGATTTCTGTTTCATGCTTAGCACAAGAAGGTTATGTGATCACCTTCTTTAAGGACCATTGTAACATTCTTTTTGAAAGAAATAAAATTGCAAATGGTTTCCTTATTAATGGTCTTTATCAGCTACATATTGATGTACCTGTTCTAACTATCGAGCAAAACGTGAATGCCAAACGACCTAGGGATAGTCCAAACGACAGATATCTATGGCACCTGAGATTAGGTCATATAGCAGAAGATAGGATCAACAAATTGGAGAAAAATGGGCTATTGAGTCCATTGACTTCCGAGTCATATCCAACTTGTGAATCTTGTCTTCAAGGCAAAATGACTAAACTCCCTTTTGTTGGACATGGGGAGAGGGCCACAGATCTCCTTGCCCTAGTACATACTGATGTGTGCGGCCCATTCGATGTGCCGGCTAGAGGCAATTTTGTCTACTTCATTACCTTTACCGATGATCTGTCTAGGTATGGGTATGTGTATCTTATGAGACACAAGTCTGAAGCTTTTGAAAAGTTCAAAGAATTTAGACATGAAGTAGAAAAACAAACTGGAAAACCCATTAAGGTTCTTCGATCAGATCGAGGAGGTGAATACCTTAGCCGGGAATTCCTAGACTATCTTAAGGAAAATGGCATAGTCTCTCAATGGACTCCACCAGGAACACCTCAACTCAACGGGGTTTCAGAACGGAGAAATCGGACTCTATTGGATATGGTTCGATCCATGATGAGCTTCACAGACCTCCCAGATTTTCTTTGGGGACATTCATTATTAACTTCAATCTATCTACTGAATAGGGTTCCCTCTAAAACCGTTCCTACCACACCGTATGAGATATGGCACGGTAAGAAACCAAGTCTGAGTCATCTCAGAATTTGGGGTTGTCCGGCTCATGTCAAAAGACAACAAGCGGACAAGTTAGAGTTTAGGTCCTTTAGAGCTCGATTCATAGGATATCCTAAAGAGTCATTAGGATACTATTTCTACATTCCTGAAGACCACAATGTGATTGTGAGTCGACATGCCATATTTCTTGAAAAATAGTTTATTCAAGATAGTGGCATTGGAAAGCAGATTAAGCTTGATGAGAAAGTCTCACAAGCAGAAAGAGCTAAGGACCAAGTGGAACCAAATCAGGTTGAGCCAATAAGAACACTACCTCCTCCACCTCGTAGATCGGAAAGAGTTTCCCGTCCCCCTGAAAGATACTTAGGTATTATTTCAGAGGATGTAGAGGAAATGTTCCTCATAGGTAATGGTGCTCATGGTGATGATCCCAAAACCTACAACGAGGCGATATCAGATATCGACTCCGAGAAATGGCTTGAGGCAATGAAGTCAGAGATCGACTCGATGCACTCAAACCAAGTCTGGACCTTGGTAGATCCACCAGAAGGTATAGTACCTATTGGGATGTAAATGGATCTTCAAGAGAAAGATTGGTGCAGATGGGAATGTGGAGACATTCAAGGCTAGACTAGTGGCAAAAGGTTATAGTCAACGTGAAGGCATTGACTATCAGGATACCTTTTCCCCAGTAGCTATGCTAAAATCCATCCGCACATTGCTTGCTGTTGCAGCCTATTTCGATTATGAAATATGGCAAATGGACGTGAAAACGGCATTCCTAAATGGATATCTTGAGGAAGATATCTATATGGAACAGCCACTAGGTTTCACATCCAGTGATACTGATCACAAGGTTTGCAAGCTGCAAAGGTCCATATATGGACTTAAGCAAGCATCTCGGAGCTGGAACACTCGTTTCAATGATGTGATCAAAAAGTTTGGTTTCATCAAAAACGAAGAGGAACCATGTGTTTTCAAAAGGGTCAGTGGGAGCGCTGTTGTCTTCCTCGTATTGTACGTGGATGACATCCTCCTTATTGGGAATGATATTCCCATGTTGACATCAGTCAAGATGTGGTTGTCCTAAGGAATTCTCCATGAAAGACCTAGGTGAAGCATCCTTTATTCTAGGAATTAAGGTCTATAGGGATAGACCGAATAGGATGCTAGGACTTTCACAGAAGATGTACATAGAGGAAGTACTAAAGAGGTTTAGTATGGAAAACTCTAAGAGGGGATTAATACCCTTCAGACATGGTATTCATCTTTCCAAGAAGATGTGCCCCAGCACACCTGAGGAAATAGAACGCATGAGCAAGATCCCTTATGCTTCTGCAATAGGGAGCCTCATGTATGCCATGCTATGTACACGACCTGATATAGCCCATGCTGTGAGTGTCACAAGCAGATATCAGTCAAATCCAGGTGAAGAACACTGGACTTCTGTGAAATGTATCCTTAAGTACTTGAGAAGAACTAAGGATATGATGTTGGTCTTTGGTAATGGAGAACTCCTGGTCCAGGGATACACAGACTCGGACTTCATGTCCGATATAGATGATCGAAAGTCGACATCTGGCAGACTGTTTGTGCTGGAAGAGTTCCAAGCAAACGGTGATACCATCTCATCCGCGATTACCTTGAGAAAGGTTACGTTGAGGTCAAGAGAGTCAACTCCACAGATAATGTGGCAGACCCACTTACAAAGCCGTTGGGCCAGCAGAAGATCGAAGCCCACCTTGAGAAGATGGGACTTAGACTTGTAGCCAATTGGCTTTAGGACAAGTGGGAGATTGTTAGATATATGTGCCCTAGAAGCCAGAATTGGCTGACACTTGTAATACACTTCTAGGGGCAAAATTGTAATTTTGACTATAATTAATAAATGGGTTATTTTCTATCACACATGTGTATTTAGTGTCTGTGATACATCCTTTGAGTTAATGGTAATGATAATTCATATTTTCAAGAGTTGAAAATTTAAGACATGAATAATCATTATTAACTCATAAACAGCTCCCGACCATAGGATCATCACGAGGATGGTGATTGATCCGGAAGGTTGGTGTACGATCGCTTCTCTTTAGTAGATGAGTCTTGAGTCTACGGTGTGGAGACACCGGAGCGAGAGTACAGGTACTCGTTAGAGAACGAGGGCACTGAGCGTGACCACCTCGAGTAGTCATTAGGGAGTCTACCTTCTCGTCAATGACTGACTCGATGCTGCAGTAGTGTGTCTGGTTCTTTGACCTGAGATGCATCGGCAGTTCACCTTGAGGGTGTTATAGTTTGACTACACCATTACTCGGTCTCCTAGCCATATGGAACCCTGAGGTGTATGTTGGCTATGACATGTTCATTGTAGGAACTGGATTGCATCAAGATGGGATCTATCTACCTCGGTGGTAGAGGAGTAGCCCTATGATGATCATGAGAATCAAGTCCTGAAGCCCATGGCCATGGCAGAGTGAAATAATAGAAAGAGTTTCTATTTAGATTTTCACATTGGACTCGAATCGAATGATTACATCATATGACAGAGACTAGGGTTTGACGAGTTCACCTTAACCCTAATCTGATCGGGGCTCAAGATAGAAGAACTGAATCACACAGGTAGCTGCACCAAGAGGTTCGCATTCAGCTCTGATGGGTTGCCACCATATACTGCTAGGTGTCACTGGTGGATTTTGGGAGCAATTAGAATGATTTAGATGATCGATCATTCTAGCTGTTCGAATCAGAAGAGTTCTGATCCATCGAAAGGAGTTTCGATGATGTCGATGATAGAGATCATGACATATCCCATTACCATACAGAACTGAACCTAACTGGGTCACACAAACAAGGGTTTGAATCTGGTGATCATCAATTGAACTGATCTAGTTCAATTGATCTGAATGAGATTCAATTAGGTTCAAGGAAATCGTGCTAGCACTCGATTGAACCTAACGTTCTTCTTTTGCTATCATAAATAAGTTGTCCTGTCTGAGCCAAAGGAGTTTGTGCTCAAACAGAAGGCCTTCATATGGTCTGACTGGAGGTTGTCCAAGTCAGAATAGGTTGTCTTATTTGTAAGACATTACCTGCCATTTTTGGTCACCTGCCATTTCTTGTTCTTTGACTTTGGTCAAAAGTCTACCTTTGACTGGTCAAACGTTGACCATTCACCCTTTGACTTTTGACCACATGTCATGCACCTATTGGAGAGCTGGTGGGGGCTTGTCCCCCTGCCAGAACCTGGCAAGGAGAATGGGCGCACGCCAAGGGTGGCGTGAGCCCAAGTAGGAGGCGCCATGGAGTCCTTGTTGGGACAAGGACTCCATCTCCCTTTAGGATTCCAATGAGAGTTCTTCTAAGAATCCAGTTTGACTGGTCCAAGGCACTCTCCAAGTAGGAATCCAGGGGACTCTAATCCCACCAATCAGATTTAGATCTGATTTCACAAAGGGTTGTGATTGGTTGGGAGGAAGATGACTTGGATCACGCTTAGTCTATATAAGAGACCCAGCGCCCAAGTGAAAAAATCAATCAATAATCAAGAAGCAATCTTCCCACGCCCCAAGGCTGCCTCTCTCCCCTTTTCTCCACGCCATACTCTCTTCTCCCCTTGCTCTCCACGTCCAAAAGTGTTTTGGATTTGGATTGGTGCGATTTAGATCAAGAAAAGGAGATCAAAAGCAAGAAGGCTGCGCTGCTGCGAAGAACGACTGCAGATCTTCAAAAGGAGTTTTGAAGATCCTCCAGATCAGATCCAGATCTGATTTTTGGAGGCGTGATAGAGAAGAAGAGGATCTCCAGATCCAGCCCGAGTGGATACCGGTAGAGGCCAGGCGCTTGCGTGGCTTGATCCAGAACCTTCCGCTGCAAACAGGATCATCAACAGGGTAATAGGATTACCCTATTCAGGTAAATTGAATGTGATTTAATTTATCCTTTTCATTTAATTTTTATTAAATAAATAAGAATCAGATCTGAAGCATCCCTGATCTGATACAGATCTAAGAGAAAAATTTTTGAAATATATCTCTTGATCTGATCAGATCTGAACGAACCTGGTCAGGGAAATCAGGATTTCCCTTCACATGATGCTAGACCCAAAGCATACAAGTTGGTTGATCCAAATACTTTCAATTTATAGTGAGTAGGGATGTAGAATTTGATGAAGAAGGCACTTGGAATTGGAACATAAACATAAAAAAGATCAAAGTAGATGAAGAAGTAAGAATGGAGGTTACAAAGCTTTATCACCACTATCACCATCCTCTCATCATAGTTCTCTGTTATCATTATCCTCTTTGGAAGAAACAAGGCCACAAAAGGCAAGAAGTCTAAAAGAACTCTATAAGGCAACAAATGAGTTAACACTTGTTTACCTTCTTTCTAATTGTGAACCTTTAAAGTTTAAAAAAGCATATCATAATAAAGAATAAAAAATTATCATGTATGAAGAAATCAAAGCAATATAGGAGAATAATACATAGGAATTAGCTACTCTTCTAAAAGGCAAAGGGGTAATTGATGCGAAGTGGGTTTTCAAAGCAAAAAAGAATGCAAAATATGAAATCAAAAAGTAGAAAGCAAGATTGGTAGTAAAAGGATATAAGCAAAAGTCTGGGATGGATTATGATGAGATGTATGCTCTTGCTATTAAAATGAAAACTATTAGATTAATTATTTCTTTATCAGCACAAAATGATCGGCAAATTTTTCAAATAGATGTCAAATTAGCATTTCTGAATGGTTTTCTTAATGAGGAGCTATATGTTGAACATCCTATGAGGTATATAAAAGAGAGACATGGAGATAAAGTCTTGAAGTTGAAGATGGCTCTATATAGCTTGAAGCAAGAATTTAAAGCATGGAATAGTATATTAATACTTACTTCAAAGAAAATGGCTATATTTAATGTCCTTATGAGCATAGTTTTTATATAAAAACTAACATAATAGAAGATATATTACTTGTTTGCTTACATGTAGATGATTTTCTCTCCATAGAGAATAATCTCAAAATGTTTGAAAAGTTTAAGCAAACTATGATTTACAAGTTTAAGATAACGGATATCGGCCTCATATCTTACTTTCTTAGGTTAGAAGTCAAACAAGTCAAAGAAGCATCTTCATCTCTCAAGAAACTTATGCATAGGAGGTTCTCAAAAGTTTCAAAATGGAAGATTATCTGCCGATTGGTACCCCAACAAATTGTGACATCAAATAATCTAAGTATAATGAAGGAACAATAATTAGATCTACTCTATATAAGAGCTTGATTGAAAGCTTAATGTACTTGATATGTGCAAGGTCAGATATTCTTTATGGAGTTGAGCTAATGAGCCGCTATATGTAAGAAGCAAAATCTATTCATTGAAAGGCTGCAAAAAGAATCCTTCGTTGCATCTAAGGTTCAATTGATCATGGTTTATTTTATACATCTTTGGAAAACTTTTATCTTATTGGTTATTCAGTTAGTAATTGGGGAGGAGATTTGGATGGTAGAAAGAGCACTATAGGATTTTGCTTTTATATGATAGTACGACAGTCATATGGTATTCTAAAAAACAATCAATTGTTACTCTTTCTACTTATGAAACTGAGTATGTAGCAGCATCATCTTGTATTTCTCATGCTATTGGATTGAGAAAGCTATTCAAAGAGATTCAAGTTCCACAATATGAAGCTACCAAGATTTATATTGATAATAGATCTGCTATTGTTTGGTTAAGAATCCAATCTAATATGAAAGAAGTAAGCATATTGATGTTTGTTTTCATTCCATGTGGGCACGTATGAAGAAAATTAAAATTGAAGTTATACATATCAAGCCTCATTATTAGGTGGCTAATATCTTCATAAAATCTCTCAAGGTGGATCATTTTTATAATTTTAGGACTCTTTTTGGAGTGATTTATAGAGGATAATTAAGTTTAGAGGGGTGAGGGTGTTGAACAGCTAAAGTTAATTTCATAAGTTATATTTTGGTATGTAGGAGAATTAAGTCATAATAAATAAAATAAATATATAGAGTCAATTCCAAAGACATGTTAGAAAGTTAATCTTTGGATTGATTCTTGGGTCCCTACTTTAAGGTGCTGCAACTTAATATTTTATGAAGTGAATAATAGAGAAAAATTGCTAGGTCATATGCAACTCATGTGAAGATATTTGAAGGGACATATGTATCTATATAAACCCTTATACTCCACCATTTTGTTATGACCAAGAAATGAATGAAAATATTAGTGTTATCTTTTATCATCTCTCATTTCCACCTCAAATATAAAATAGAGTGACCTAGTATTCTTTTGTGCTTCTGTTGTTATCAACAATATGTTTAAAGCTCATTCAATGTACTTATTCCTCAGTCCATCCTTTTTAGTTTTTATATAGAGCTATCTCAATATATTCTTATTTTTCTATCACATTTAACATATTTTTTGAAAAACCTCCAAACAATATTACCTAGCACTAATAGTTCAAGCTAAACTATTGATTTATTGTAAATGCATGGCTTTGATAAGAAGAAATGTGAATTCCTATTTCCTACAAGAGGTAGTAGAGCCTCCCTCAGTTGCTCCATCTAAATTTAGGGTGCATTAAGAGAATGTTTGATTATGAGAAGTTAGACTCTTGAATAGATATTGTTGGTGCAGAATCTGATTGACGTTGGATCGAGCTGGAGTTGGAGAATAAGAGGTCACCGTCGGTGACCTGCAAAATAAAGTTCCATCCGAAGTCGGTGGCGGCGGCTCTGGTAGAACCCTTCGATGATTAAGTCAGCTCTTCTGACCAACAAAAATGGAGTGCTCCGACAAGAATTCAGTAAGATTTTGGAAAGAAAAAGGGAGCTTAGAGAAAACGTATCTGAAGGATCTCTTTTTATAGATGGAGCCTGTCGTAACCGTCCAGTAGTGGATCGCTCGGAGCCACATAGAATTTATTACGGAGAGAGATGTCACTCATAATAGATTGATAATGATAGTCGTAATCATCCAGTAGTGGGATCGTCTGTAGCAGATTAATAAATGACAGTCGTAACCATCCGATAGTGGGGTCGCTTGTAGCAGACTGATAAATAACAGTCGTAACCATCCGATAGTAGGATCGTCTATCCGTTGAGATTTAATAGTCGAAGTCTGAAGAAAGTAGGCATTGGTTGGTGAAGAACTTTGACATATATCAATTCCACAGGAGTTCAAACTTCTAAAGAAAATACGGCTAGAGAGGATCATCCGAAAAGAATACTACTTGAAATCTGAAAGTAATCCATTGGAGGAATTCAAATGAAGTTCGACTGAATGAGAGGTCCGAAAGAAGTTTGGCTACTATAGAAATTCAACTGAAGGAGAGATCCGAAAAGAGTTCGGCTCCTATAGGAGAGGTCCGAAAGAAGTTCGGCTCTTATAGAAATCCGACTGAAGGAGAGGTCTGGAAGGAGTTCGGCTCCTGGAAGAATTCGACTGAAGGATAAGTTCGAAAAGAGTTCGATCTCTGTAGAAATTCGAATGAAGGAGAGATTCAAAAGGAGTTTGGCTCCTATAAGAATCCGACTGAAGGAGAGGTCTGGAAGGAGTTCGGCTCCTGTAGGAATTTGACTGAAGGAGAAGTTCGAAAGGAGTTCGGCTTCTGAAGGAATCAGATTGAAAGAAAGGTTTGAAAGAAGTTTGGCTTTTGAAGAAATCTGATCGAAGGAGAGGTCCGAAAGGAGTTCGGCTCCTATAGGAATCTGACCGAAGGAGAGATCCGAAAGAAGTTTAGCTCCTAAAGAAATCCGACTGAAGGAGATGTCCGAAAGAAGTTCGGCCTTTGTAGAAATCCAACTGAAGGAGAGGTCCAGAAAGAGTTCGACTCCTAGAGAAATCTGACTGAAGAAGAGGTCCGAAAGGAGTTTAGCTTCTAGAGGAATCTGACTGAAGAAGAAGTTCGGAAGGAGTTTGGCTTCTACAGGAATCCGATAGAAGGAAAAGTCCAGAAGAAGTTCAACTGCTGGAGAATTTTCGATCGAAGCTCTTCTATGATTATCAGTTATATTAGGCTAAGCATCAGACTGAACTTCGACGAGAGTGAGATTTATCCTCAATAATAGTCTCCCCACTCTTCAGTTCAAAATTCGAAGGAAGAAAGTATAAAAAAAATGACAGTCAAAATTTTTTTTCAGACTCTACACCCATTAAGGTTGAAGGAGATCTTATCTCCTATTGACATTGAAGCTCGGAAGAGGTCTTATCTTCAGTCGAGGTTGAAGGAGATCTTATCTTCCATTAAAGTTGAAGCTCGAAGGAGATCTTATCTCCAGCTGAGGTTGAAGGAGATCTTATCTTCGACCAAGTCGGGACTTCTCTTCTCACTTCGTCTAAAATGAACGAGGTCTTCGACTTTGCTCACGTTAGGCTGAGGTTCTCCTCCTATTTCTAACAGACTGTAGGAGCAAATTAGGGCCATTATCAGGGCCTCTCTCCTCATCTCGTCTAAAATGAATGAGGTCTTTGACTCTGCTCACGTTAGGACGAGGTTCTCCTCCAGTTTCTAATGGATTGTAGGGGCACATAAGGATGGTTGTCAGGGTCTCTCCCCTCATCTCGTCTAAAATGAATGAGGCCTTCAATTTTGCTCATGTTAGGATGAGGTTCTCCTCTTGTTCCTAATGGACTGTAGGGGTACATAAGGGCCATTGTCGGGGCCTCTCCCCTCATTTCGTCTAAAATGAACGAGGCTTTCGATTTGCCGAGGTTAACATGGCCATTTTTTATTGCTTCTTTCCTATCATCATATAGTTTTTACACCAAAAAATAATGATATTGAAATTGAGAAGTTTTATTGAAGAAAAATTATTGGTAGTACATTCTCAATTTTTTTTGAATTCCAAGATCGTGGGAGCATTATTCTTCCGAGCTCCTTCAGACGATAAGTTACAGGTCGGATGACCTCCTCTATTTCATATGGGCCTTTTCAATTCGAAGCGAGCTTCCCCTGGCTCTAAGGCTAAGAGATGGTGGCTCGCCGAAGTACTAAGTCCTCCACTCTGAATATTTTACCTCTGACTCTAGAGTTAAAGTATCGGACCACCCTTCGCCTGTAGGCCACCATCCAAACTTGGACTTTCTCTTTTTTTTCTTCCAGTAGATCAAGGTTGATTCTGAGGTACTATGAGTTATACTGCTTATTGAAGGCCACGATCCATGCTGATGGAAGTTTAAGCTCAATTGGGATAACTGCCTTCATTCCAAAGGCTAAGACAAATGGTGTTTTTCTAATCGATAGCCTTTAAATAGTTCGATACGCTCAGAGAACGTGGTAAAATTCATCCATCCATGCCTCCTTTGCTCTGTTGAGCTTTGTCTTGATGCCTTGCAATAGGTTCTGATTGGTCACCTTAGCTTCTCCATTTGCCTATGGATGAGCTACCGACGTGAAGTGATGGAAGATGTTTAGATCTTCGCAAAACTCAACGAATCTCATCCTAGCAAACTATCGCCCATTATCTATTATGAGAGTTTGGAGCAGACCAAACCGACAGACGATTGACTTTCAGACAAAGTCCTATACCTTGGCCTCAGTAATTTTTGCTAGTGGTTCGACTTCGACCCATTTGGTGAAGTAGTCGATCGCAATCGAGAGAAACTTTCGTCATCCAGATGCCATTGAAAAAGGACCAAGTATATCCATTTCCCACTACGCAAATGGCCAAGGTGCGCTTAGTGCAGTAAGCTCGAAGGTCGGCTATCTTTGTATGTTTGTATTTTTCTGACAGTGATCATATTTCTTGATGTACTCCATAAAATCGTGGTACAAAGTCGGTTAATAGTATCCTTGCCAGAGTAGTTTTTATGATAGGAATCTGACTCCTATATGACTTTCATAAATTTTCTCATGCACTTTTCATAATGTGAAGTCGCCTCTGAAGGTCGAAGATATCTCAACAGCAGTAGCGAATATGATATTTTATATAACTTGCCCTTATAAAAAACATATCGAGAGGCTTGATTTCTGAGTTTTTGAGCTTCTTTCAAATCACGAGGAGGAACTCCCTCTTTGAGATAGACAACTAATAGGTCAATCCAGCTCGACTCGAGCTCTATCTGTATAACGAGCTATGATTTCTCTGAGCTTGGGCATTTTAGAGTTTCAAAAAATACTTCATTGGATAGTTCGGCTGGGACTGAAGTGGCCAATTTAGAGAGGAGATTAGCTCTCATATTTTCTACCCTCGGAATCTATCGAATGTCAAAACTATCGAAGGTCAGAATCAAATTCTTTACTTTTTTAAAGTATTTCATCATAGTTTCCTTCCATGCTTCATAGTTGCCACTAACTTAGTCGACCACTAATTTAAAATCACTATAGACTTGAAGTCGATCTACATTTAATTCTTTTACTATTTTTAATCCGATGATCAGTGCTTCATATTCGATCTCATTATTAGTTACAGAAAATTCAAAATGTAGCGCATACTTGGCAATGACTCCCTCAAGGTTGACTAAGACTAACCTTGCACCTGCTCCAGCAGAGTTGGACGAACCATCCACGTACAGGATCCAAAAATCTTTGAAAAGATCGACACTTTCTTTGGAAAGGCTCGGTTACAACCATGGGATGCTGGTTCCATTTTGTTTAAGCTCGGCTTCATCTAGAATGATGCATTCAACTATGAAGTCGGCCAGTGCCTGAGCCTTGATTGTTAGCCGAGGTCAGTAGTTGATATTAAATTTTGTTAATTTAATGGCCTATTTTATAATTCTTCTGAAAGCATCCGTTTGATGAAGGATTGCTCTAATCGGCTGGTTAGTGAGGAGCATTATAGCATGTCCCTGAAAGTAAGGTCGAAATCTTTTTGCTGCAATTAGAAGAGTATAAGTCAATTTTTTTAATTTTGTATATCTAGTCTCGGCATCACTTAGGATTCGGCTTATATAGTAAACTGATCGCTGTACTTTCGCCTCTTCTTTGATCAGGATTGTCGCTAGCACCACAAGAGAGACCATAAGGTAGAGAAACAGCTTCTCTCCGAATTTGAGTTTGGCTAGTAGGAGGCAAGTCGAGGTAGTTCTTGAGCTCGTCGAATACCTTTTGGCATTTCTGAGTCTAGTGAAAATCTTTCGGCTTTCTAAGAATTTGAAAGAAGGGCATGCAACATTCGATCGATCTAGAGACAAAATGATTCAAAGATGCCACCTTCTCGATCAGACACTGAACTTTCTTGATGGACTTCAGAGTGGTCATCTCCTGGATAGCTTAAATTTTCTTCGGGTTGGCCTCGATCCCTCGTCTCGAGATCATGAATCCTAAAAATTTTTTTAAGGCTACCTCAAAGGTGCACTTGGTTGGATTCAACTTCATCTTGTATTTTTTGAGCGCATCGAAAGCATCTTCAAGATCGGTGACATGATTGACAGTCTTTCAACTTTTGACCAGTATGTCATCAATGTAAACCTCCATATTACGATCGATCTACTTTTTGAAGATTTTATTGACTAAGCATTGATAAGTCGCGCCTGCATTTTTAAGCCCGAAGGACATGATTCTGTAATAGTAAAGACTATGGTTAATAATAAAAGCAATCTTCTCCTCATCCTTTGGTGCCATCCGAATTTGGTTGTAGCCAAAGAAGGCGTCCATGAAGGTGAGGAGCTCGTAGCCTAAAGTCGCATCCACAAATTGATCGATTTTAGGCAAAGGATAGCTATTTTTTGGGCAGGCCATGTTAAGCTTCTTAAAGTCGATGCACATCCTCCACTTGCTATTGGCTTTCTTGATCAGGATCATATTAGAGACCCAAGTCGGATAGCTGACTTTTCGAATAAATCCGACGTTGAGAAGCTTGTCAACTTCTTCTGCTATTATCTTCTACTTTTCTGGTGCATGGCCTCCAACTCTTTCTTTCATTAGTCGATGCTTAGAGTCAATGGCCAGCCGATTTTCCATAACCTCAGCATCAATCCTAGGCATATCCGTCAAAACCCAGATGAAGATGTTGGCATTCCTCCGTAAGAAGACGATGAGCTAGTTCCGAACTTCATCTTTCAAATTGGAGCTAATTTGCACCGTATGCTCCACATTTTCGTCATTCAGGGGGATGGTCATAAAATCTTCTATGGGCTCGCCCCGTTCTTTGATAAAGTCATCACGGACATCTAGCCCATCAACAGGATAAGGGTCGGACTGTGCTTTCTTTCACAGGATAATTGAGTAGCAGTGCCTTGCCAGAGCTTGATTTCTCCTGACCTCTCCGATCTCGTAACTTATTGAAAACTTCATCTTCAAATAATAAGTGAACACCACCATCCGAAGTGCATTTAAACTAAGTCAGCCAAGAATTGTATTGTAAGCGGAGGGAGCTTTTACTATCAGAAAATCTACTTATGCTCTAGATTATTTTGGATATTGCCTGGCAACCACAGCTAGAGTCATCACACCTTCAACTGCAGCACCAGCGAAGCCTACTAAGAGGAGTTTATTGGTTCAAGCCGACTATTAGATTTTGATATTTTGGAGAAAGCATCATAAAATAAGATGTTAGTCGAACTTTCATTATCAACTAGGATGCGACGTACATCATAGTCCGCCATATTTAAAGAGATTACAATCATATCATTATGCAAAAATTATACTCTCCATGCATCTACCTCATGAAGGTTATGGGTTCTTCAGCCCTCCATCTTTTCATCGATCTCCTAGATCTGCTGGCCTCTTCTCGTCGAAGTCTCTTAGAGATAGTGTTGATGATGCTGAGAGACAGCCGATCTTCTTATTATTCCTTCCTCCTTGGTGGTTCAAGCTGTGGTAGTGCCCTTGGTCGATCTTTTCTTGCTTCAGGCCAACGTCTGAGGAATCGATCCAACCGACCTCTCCTGATGAGCTCCTTGATCTCGTCTTAGAGCTGAATACATTCTTCAGTATCATGATCATGGTCACGATGGTATAGACAGTATTTGTTAGGATTGCACTTATCAGAATGAGTGTGTATCCTTTCTGACCTTGGTAGTTGCTCATTGATCTCCATCAATACTTGCATTTTTGGAACATTAAGGGGGGCGTAGTTATAAAATCTTCTAGGGGAAGAACTTCTTCGTTCCCTTCTATTGGGACTTCTTTGACGATGAGCTCGAGGAGGAGTTCGGGATTGCTTACACTCAGGGGGAGTCTGTGAGTACGGCCGAACTTCATTCATCCCTCCATCAGCTATGGATTTATTAGAATTGCCCACCTACCGCCCTCCTATGGCTTCCTCATCCTTCAATTTGAAAGTTTCTTCCACTCGAGCATATCCTTCAATCCGAGCTAGCATATCGACAAAGTCTCTGAGATACTTCTTCTCCAAGGAGAATAATAAATCATTCTTCTGAAGGCTGCTTTTGAGTACGGCCATTGCAATAGATTGATCTAGGTTCTAGACTTTGAATGCAATGGCATTAAATCGGATGACATAAGTTCGATAGATTCTTCCTCCTTCTGCTTGATATGCATCAAAAAATCCAAACCTCGACATGGATGTCGGCTGCTAACAAAGTGAGCCGCAAACTGATGGCTCATCCGGTCAAAAAAAAAAGATCATTTTCGACTTCAATGCTGAGTACCAATTTCTTACTGCTCTCTTTAAGGTAGACGAAAAAGCTCGGCATAAAATGACGTCTGATGCACCATGGAGCAGCATCATGGTTCGAAAGACCTTTAGATGATTGACTAGATCAGAGGTCCCGTCGTAGCTTTTAAATTAGGGAAGCTTGAAGTTTGGCGAAATGGGCTCTTGCATAATCCTCTAAGAAAAAGGAGG
The DNA here is from genome assembly GCA_006176705.1 of Cocos nucifera. Classification (NCBI taxonomy): domain Eukaryota; kingdom Viridiplantae; phylum Streptophyta; class Magnoliopsida; order Arecales; family Arecaceae; genus Cocos; species Cocos nucifera. The sequence continues at coordinate 424,050 of QRFJ01000258.1, read as the reverse complement.
ATCAGTGCAAATATTATTACCATATGAGGAGGGAGTATGATGGAGCTCTTCGATTTATCGACTCATTTTTTGGAGCCTTTGATTCAGAAGATCTTCACGATTGTTGATCTCCAAAGTTTTCTGGTGGGACGGAGGCAAAGCTTCCCTCAGGATCGAATCATGGTCTGAGCAATGGCTCTCCACCCTCTATTTTCTCTTTTCGGAGGTCACCGACCGACTAGTTCGAGTCGATCGTTCTCCGATCGAATCATGGAGCTCCAAAAAAGCCTATCCCAATTGAATTGACGTCGGAGTCTATCGATGTATGGCCTGCACTGCCTTCGTGAGACCGTGAACCTGCTGAACCAGTAGGTTGAATTGCTCCACATCCACCATGGTTGTAGGTGGAGCTTAAGTTGTCGAAGCTAGAGTGGGAACGAATTGATCTGAACGGGATCTGGCTATAGAGGCCATTGATCATTGGATTGAAGCTTTCCTGGGAGGCATTTTTTTTTTTAGAAAGAACTCTAGAGAGAAAAAAGAGAGATCATTGTTGAGCACTCCTTTAAGAATAAGAGAATCTCAGGAATAAAGGGCCCTTCCTCTAGCGCCAATTCTATTGGTGCAAAATCTGGTTGATGCCAGATTGAGCTAGAGTTTGGAAAGAAGAGGTCACTGTCGGTGACCTACAAAATAAAGTTTCATCTGGAGTCGGTGGTGGTGGCTCCGATAGAACCCTCCGATGATCAAGTCAGCTCTTCTGGCCAATAGAAATGGAGTGCTCAAATAAGAATTCAGTAAGATTTTGAAAAGAAGAAGAGAGCTTAGAAAAAATATATCTGGAGGGTCTCTTTTTTTAGATGGAGCCTATCGTAACCATCTGATAGTGGACTGCTTGGAGCCATATAAAATTTATTATGAAGAGAGATGTCGCTCATAATAGACTGATAATGATAGTCGTAACTGTTCGATAGTGGGATCGCTTGTAGCAGACTAATAAATGACAGTCGTAATCGTCCGGTAGTGGAGTCATCTGTAGCAGACTGATAAATGATAGTTGTAACCATCTGATAATGGGATCGTCTGTCCATTGAGATTTAATAGTCGAAGTTCGAAGGAAGTAGGTATTGGTTGGTGAAGAACTTTGACATATATCAATTCTAGAGGAGTTCGAACTCCTAAAAGAAATACTTCTAGAGGAGATCATCCGAGAGAAATACTACTTAAAATCTGGAAGTAATCTGCTAGAGGAATCTAAATGAAGTTCAACTGAAGGAGAGATTTGAAAGAAGTTCGACTCCTATAGAAATTCGACTAAAGAAGAGGTTCGGAAGTAGTTCGGCTCCTAGAGGAATCCGACTAAAGGAGAGGTTCAGAAGAAGTTCGACCTCTATAGAAATTCGACTGAAGGAGAGGTCCGAAAGAAGTTTGGCTCCTGGAGAAATCCGACTGAATGAGAGGTCTAGAAGAAGTTCGGCTTCTAAAGGAATTCGATCGAAGGAAAGATTTGAAAAAAGTTCGACTCCTATAGAAATTCGATCGAAGTTGAGGTCTGAAAAAAGTTTGGCTCCCATAGGAATCCGATCGAAGGAGAGATTCAGAAGGAGTTCAACTCCTGAAGGAATCCGACTGAAGAAGAGGTCCAGAAGGAGTTTGGCCTCTGTAAAATTTTGACTGAAGGAGAGGTTCGGAAGGAGTTCAGCTCTTAGAGAAATCTGATTGAAGGAGAGGTCCGAAAGAAGTTCGACTCCTAGAAGAATCCGACTGAAGGAGAAGTTCGAAAGAAGTTCGACTTCTGCAGGAATCCGACTGAAAGAGAAGTCTGAAAGGAGTTCGGCTGCTAGAGAATTTTTGATCGAAGCTCTTCTATGATTATCAATTACATTAGGCTAAGTATCAGACTGAACTTCGACAGGAGTGGGATTTATCCCCAACAGATATGGAAATGAATAACTACTATTCCAACTATTTGGTTGGAGGGAGTTCCATTCCTATTCTCATTTTGAAGGAGAATAGGAATGCTCCAATCCTCCCAAACTCAATCCCTATTTTTTTCGTAGTATTCAAACTCCATTCTAATTCTGATCACGAACAAACACGTTGGAAGATATAGCCATTCCAATTTCCATTCTAATCCATTCTGATTCTACTTCCGCTGGCAAACTAAATGCCCCCTTGGTTTGTGACCAAAATCAAAATCAGAATGGATTGAAATGAGAATCAAAATGATCATATTTTTTGATGGTTTTGGTTTATGATCGAAATCAGAATTGGAATGTGATTTAAAATACTAGGGAAGGATTATGATTGGATTTTGGAGGATTGAGGCACTTCCATTTATCCTAACAATCAAAATGGGAATAAGACTACCAGTAATTAAATGGCTAGAATGGGAGTCACTTATTCAAATGGTGTAATTGAATGGCTCTATGCTAAAAGCATATTAATCATGTCCAACCCACCCTTCCCTCTCACTCTCATAGCTATTAGGTTATATTCATCTTCAAGGTGGATCAGACTTAAAGACGGAAGAAAATACTACTTGAACTGGCACAAGCATAAATTATACTATTTGGAGCTTTCAATGCCTAATGGTTCCTTCCAAATCAATTTCATATTCAGCAAGTTAATAGCATTCCATACTATCATTTTAGACATTCAATAATATAAAATAGAATAAATCATTTTAGACATTCATTTGATATTGAATGAACATTAGATGAGTTGATGAAAATACAATAACGAAGCATCTCATCTCTTCATTATATGATGAGCACACCCACTATAATTTAATAGCTAGAGATCCAAAATGAAGGCAATAGATATCAAATGACAGGGAGATATTTTGTAGTCATCAAAATCAATTCTTGGAGCAACAATCTCTCCATTTTTTATGATGACAAAATATTTGAGTATAAGCAAAATGAGATATATATAAAGCATTGGAGTAAAAAGAATGCCATTAAGGATTTCAAATTTTAAACCACACCAGTGTACAAGAATATCCAATTGATGCAAATTTTTGATTAGCTCTCCTAGTCCGTTTTAGAATACCAAGACATATAAAACAAAGAAAGCCATTTTGCTTAAACCATTATATTGAACAATTTGTTTATTCCATAAAAAAAATGAAATTTGCATTCTAAACAATTTGCCTATGCCAACATTACATACTAATACCATACTACTCCCCCTTTTTGACATAATTAATTATTATCTTAAGCAGTTCCCTTAAAAAGAAAAGACTCGCCCTTAAATTATTCTCCATAACCTACTATTGAAAATTCATCAAGAATATATACAGTCTTACAACATTGGATACCAACTTACAAGCTATAATTATACAAGATAGAAGATATTATAAAAGGCATGATCCATAAGTCATATAGTTTTCATATAATTGTAAGCCAAAGTCATATATCCAAAATACAACTCAAAAGTCATAAGCATATGTAATCAAAATACATCACCCATAAAGTACCAAAGTACATAAGTCATAAGCCATCAAAAATACATAAGTTATTGTTGCCCAGAAATATGGCAACCCAAGAGGGGGGTGAAATGGGTTATTTAAAAAAATTTAAGCCAAATTAAATTTTAAGCAAGTATGTGCTTCTATTTAAGCTAAGTTATCTATTTGAGATGTATATAATACAAGCAATAGCGAAATCACGATATAATTAGGGCTATGCAAGAATTTAATCAAGCTAAACAAAAATTGAAAGTATGCAAGATAAAAGAGAAAAGGCACAATACCAACATAAAATAATTTATAGTGGTTCAGTGCACCCTCGCACCTACATCCACTTCCCAAGAGCCTATTGCGAATTTCACTATAATCTCTTAACTACAATGTGTTTATTTTAATCCGGGATCATAAATAAATTTAGTTGATTTTTTAGGATCACCAACCATAATTTTACACCAATAGTTTTTTGGGCTCACTATCAATCTAGTTGATTTTTTGGATCATCAACCATAATCTTATACCGATAGTTTTCTGGATTCACTATCAATTCAGTTGATTTTTTGGACTCACCAATCAAAACCTACACAATGTCCAATTCTTGGCCTGGATGAGCCTTCACCCCAAGTTTCTTTTTCCTAAAGAAACTTGTAAACAAATCAAAATACAAAGATAAATAATTTTAGCACAAAACTAAAAACCAAAAATAAACTCTTTTGATGCGCCAAGAAGAGATTGTTTGATTGGCTCTTTTGAAGCTTGGACACTCTTCTTTAAAGCTTGAGAGTATGCTAGAGATGATGGTGAAGATTGTCCTTAAAAGCTCTTTGAAATCAGTACTTGATTCCTCTTTTTCCTCTCTTCTTTTGATGTGCAATAAATTTTACTCAAATCTAAAATATTTTCTCTTTAAAATCTCTTAATATTCTTTTCCAAATATTTCTTTAGCCCTTTTTTTAGTCTTGGATATAGCTGGAGAAGGAGTTTTGGCTATTGAAAGAGCTGATCTAGTCATTAGAGTGAAAAATTAGCCATTAGAAATAATTCTGCACACTTCAAAAAATTCTGCAGAACTAGTCATTGGAGCTCGAGTCGAAGCTCGAGTCAACTCATCCCTCTGCTTGAGCTCGAGTTGACTCGAGCCTCAGCTCGAGAAATTAGCCGTTAGAAATAATTCTACACACTTCAAAAAATTCTGCAGAACTAGTCGTTGGAGCTCGAGTCGAAGCTCGAGTCAACTCATCCCTCTGCTTGAGCTCGAGTTGACTCGAGCCTCAGCTCGAGATCTTTTACTCTATTCGTTCTTCCACTCGAGAGTTCTAGCATGAAACTCATTTTTTATATTTTACTGAGACCTCAGCTCGTGGACCTCGAGTCGACTCGAGCCTCCGCTCGAGACCATGCCGAACTTTGCTTCGAAATTGTCATTCTTTATCTTTTTCTCTGAGACTTTGACTCGAGAATCTTGAGTCAACTCGAGCTTCCACTCGAGATCATGCCATCTGAAATTTCTGCATGCCAGCATTGTATCAACTCGAGCTAAATAACAAGTCGACTCGAGGGCTTTTTATGCTGAAAAATTTCTGTATCTTTTTGTTTAAGGAGCTTTTTATCTTAAACTTTTGAGGACTTCTTCCATCTTGATTTCTATGGTCTTTTCCACTATTAAGGCTTCCAAAAATTTCTAATTTGAGCTCTATTTAATCATTAATCATCATTCTTTTAAAAGCACTCTTCTATGAATAATTTTTTTATTTTAAATACCTAAAAAATTCTATATTTACTTATGAATATATGATTAGTACTATAATCACTCAATATTTTGTAATCATCAAAATCAATCATAGGATCAATAATCTCCTTCTTTTTGATGATGACAAAACTTTGAGTATATATATAACAAAGTATAATATGAATATGAATCATGAAGTGAATAAGTGAGCACTTTTAAAAACTACTTCATGAATGCTTCAGTAAGATTTATTATGGAATTTTTATCATAAATTTTGATACCAAAATTCAATACCGATATTCAAGCTAGCACATATCCAAATATACTCATTTTATATAAATATTTCAAGCAAGCAAATAAGTTGCTTACATCTTAAACATATTTTTCTCGCATATATTCAATTTAAACATGAAGCATGTGAGTATGCAATTAATTCAAACATAAACTTCAACAAGCATATACCCAGCATAACATCTCTCCCCCTTTTTAACAGCATCAAAAAGTCTAAGAAAAAGATTGAAGGTGAATCATCAAAATTCAGATTGTTTAATGTTTAATGTATCAATATACACACATTCAATGTTTAAATTCAGATTATTCAGCTTGTGATACCATTTTCTCTTTTGAATAACTACTCTCTTTTTGAAATTTGATAGTAAATTTAGATTGAATTTCTTCTTTTTTTAATTAATATATGTTAAAATAAAACATGGCTCTCCCTTTTTGAAAAATATAATATATTAATTTAAGTTTTCAAATGCAAAGACAAAATTGCTTTAAAATTTAAGAATCGATGACCAATATAGCTTTTTAAAACAAAAATTTTTGAGTATTAAAATCAAGTATAAGATATATTTCAACATTTATCACTTTCTTTTCATATATTTCAGATTTATTACTTTCTCACAATGCTCTCAAATTCAAAAATGATGTTGATCTATAGTCCTAATTCGTAGTATTCGAGCAAAATCAAAGCAAAACATATTATCAATACAACATATGTTTGAGAAGAAGATTGTTTAATATCAATTATAAAAATAAATATCTCTATACAAATTTTGATACCTATAAAAAAAACTAAAATAGTAAATTTTTTTGATATTTTTCTTGATACAAAGAAAATCTATGAAAATCCTTTTTTTTATAATCTTAAAATGTATCAATCAATTTGAGCATAAAAGTATCAATCTTATAATTTGTCTCAAGAGATAATGTCAATCATACATTCATGCATAACAGATTTGAGACAATGCATTCTTTTCTTTTGTCAAAGATAAAGTAATATAATATAAAGCAATGATGGCCTATTTGATACCAGTTATTAAAGTTTTTGATCAAAGAAGATGAATCGATTAAATTCAGATCAAATTATTTTGATAGATTATTTTGAATTGATATCAATAGAAGAGTTTTTTTTTTAAAAAAAAAAGTTTAGATCTTTCTTTTCATAAGAAATACTACTCAATTAAATTCAGAAAAGATATAATTTTTTTTAAATTTATCTCAAATAATATCATATCAATCATAAAAAATTAAATTTAAGATAAGCACAATCTTCTCCTTTTGCCAAAAGATAAAATAATAGAATTTAAGGCAAGAGTAAACTACTTGATACCAATTATGAGAATTAGGATATCAATTATAATAGTATTCTTGAAAAGTTCTACTTGATATAAATTAAAAGAAGTTTGAACCTATATCTTTTAAGAATATTCCATTTAAAATAGAAAATAATCAATTTAATTCTTCTTAGTATCAAATATTTTAAAATTCAATCTAAATAGCAACTATCCAGAAAGAATTATCCTTATTCTTTTGATCAATGTAGATTATAAGCACATCTCTTCCTGTTGAATAATGTTTGATATATTAAATAGATTCTTAAATTCAATTATGGAAGAGCTTGAGTTTTAAAAATTTTAGAGTGTTGAAGCTTTTCAATGATTAGGGATAAGTATAAGATAAACTTTATTGCTTTCTTTCATTGAAAAGTATCAATCATTTACATTCTTATAGGATGTCATTTTTTCAGATTTGTTTCAAAAGATATCATATCAAAATTATATTGAAGCAATGTATGGTATCGAGTAAAGTATACTTGAGAAGAAGATAGTTTTATATCAATTATTTTTTGAAAATAAACAAGTGAAGCAAAGTATTTTTTAGATACTAATTAATTATAAGATGGTACAATCAAACCAAGTAACATATGAATGGGCAAATCAACAATCATACAAATCCTCAAAACAAAGATGGACAAATCAAGCAATATAAGTGACTTCTTTTTAAAGTTCAACAATATTTTTTTTTAAAAAAAAAATGAGTACTCAAACAACATGAATATTCAAATGTGTAAAATGATTTCTCTTGAAAGATTGTAGCTCCTAACCGATGAGGGTATCACTTGAAGATTTAAGAGGAGCAATTTCTCTTGTTATCTTTCAACATAACTCAACCAAAATTTTCAATCAAAATAAGATTAAGTTTAGAAAATATCTCTTCCTCATTTTGAATTCAAAATTAATTTGGTTGATTAAATATAATTTCAATAGTGCATTTTTCTTTTTCTTAAGATCATAGATTTAAAAAGAAATACTTCTAAAATTTAGTTAAGGATCAAAAAGCTCAACAAAAGGATTTTTAGAAATCATCAAGTATTAATTAAATTCATAAATCTATATAGACATATTCAAGAGCATTTTTCAACTTAAAAATAGCTCTTGAATTTAGATCACATAAGATCTTTTCATTCTTCTTGCGTGGACCAATTCATAAAAAAATATCATTAAAATCAATCAAATTGTATCAAATTTAGAAATTATAGCGAGATGTACCAAATATTTTGCAATGTTTGTGTATCAAAGAGTATCAGGATTAGATTTATGGCACACTTCATTATTCTCAAATGCATGAATACAAAGTATTTTCTTAAATACAATTAGACATAAGCATTTCAAAAACTCATCTCTTCTTTTTAAATTTAAGTATCTACTTTTCAAAACTCATCTTGTTGTTCTCAAATTCAAATCAAAATATTTTTGAGCTTAGGATATTTAGGAATTCAATATTAAGATAAGTCAATATCTGAAATTTAAATCATCCTTTTCTTAGAAAGTATCTCTTCCTCATTTTGAATTCAAAATTAATTTGGTTGATTAAATACAATTTCAATAGTGCATTTTTCTTTTTCTCAAGACCATAGATTTAAAAAGAAATACTTCTCAAATTTAGTTAAGGATCAAAAAGCTCAACAAAAGGATTTTTAGAAATCATCAAGTATTAATTAAATTCATAAATCTATATAGACATATTCAAGAGCATTTTTCAACTTAAAAATAGCTCTTGAATTTAGATCACATAAGATCTTTTCATCCTTCTTGCGTGGACCAATTCATGAAAAAAATATCATTAAAATCAATCAAATTGTATCAAATTTAGAAATTATAGCGAGATGTACCAAATATTTTGCAATGTTTGTGTATCAAAGGGTATCAAGATTAGATTTATGGCACACTTCATTATTCTCAAATGCATGAATGCAAAGTATTTTCTTAAATACAATTAGACATAAGCATTTCAAAAACTTATCTCTTCTTTTCAAATTCAAGTGTCTACTTTTCAAACTCATCTTGTTATCAAATTCAAATCAAAATATTTTTGAGCTTAGGGTAGTTAGGAATTCAATATTAAGATAAGTCAATATCTGAAATTTAAATCATCCTTTTCTTAGAAAGTATCACTCATTTAAGTCCAAAAAGACATGAAATTTCTAATTTTGTCTCAAATTACTTGAAGAATATAGTAGTGTTTGTCAAGTTTTAGGATTAAAGGATCAATTTCATTTACTCTAAAAGATTGAGCTAGTAATTTGCAAGGCAAAAGCAAGAATACCAAGCAATAAAAATCATTTTGCAAAAAAAAAAAATATTTACCATAAGATCCGCTCATGCTAATAAATTGATAACAAATTAATTGCCACAAATAAGTCAATTTTAATACAAGTTGATCAATATAGAATAGAACTTAATACAAATTAATTACCACAAGATCTACTCATGCAAAGTTCATCAATAAATTATCTTTTAGAGGTTACTAAAGATTTTCAAAAATGAGTCAATAGAGTAAGTTGATTTAGACAAGTAAAGCATAAATAATCACTGATAATTTCATGGTACAAGTAAGTTGATTTTAGTATTCCAATAATATTTTCTTCCTCTATTTTTCATAGCAAATGCTAGAAAATTAATGTTCTTGCGTCTCTCCTCCTTTTTCTTTCAAATTGTACATATTTAAGATTAACATTTTTCTCCCCCTTTGTTTTACATGTTGAGACATTTTCAGTCAAATAGCTTTTTAAGAGCAAAATTTTTACTTTCTCCCCCTATGTTTTATAGCCGATGCCATAAATTGAGTTGTTTTAAAATTTTCTTTTTAAGTTGTCAACAAAACATATTTCAAAATGACCATGATATGTATATAAGTAAATGTAACAAAAGACCAAGCTAATTGAAGACCGAAACAAAATTGATGCTGAACATAAAGTTTGATATTTATTGATTTCAAAAATAATATTTATAAAAGGATGTCTATAGAAATGACAAACATCAAGATGATTAAAATGTATGACATTTATAACTAACTAAAATGAATTACTAGGAAGTACTGAAGTTCTAAGAAAATAAATCCTAGCATCCTAAGAAGAGTAGGTCGGTATATCTTTAAGAAGAAAGTTCAGGTTGACTAGATAGCTTGAATTAATCACACTGACTCCTTTCTAACCAAATATTATGTCTCCATTAGATCTCATCTTACCTATTGTGCCTATGAATTATATCTCTAAATCTTTGCACAAATAGAAGGAATGATTCTGGTGGAAATCAATAAATGCATTCTCATCCAACATACCAAATAATCGATCTGAGCTCTCTAGATGACCGGCCTATGAAGATGAAGCTGGTTTTGTCTATACTATTGGATCCTCTGATATCTATTATAACATGAGTGCTGGTATGAAAAGTGGAATCTGAAAAATATGATACACTACCAATATGAAGAAGATCCTATTGATCATAGTAGTCATATTTTTGCACTTAGCTGACAAGTACTAATATCCTTAATACTCTTGGTATTATCTCAAACCAACATAAGTTTTAAATATGTCACTACTTGAGACAATCTAAGGTACTCCTAACATGCATCCAATATTATCAATATTCATCTCAATCTGCATGTCTTTTACTTTGAAAATTAGACTTTCAACTCTCATTTTAATGCAATCATAAAATTCTCTCACTGATCCAAGGTAAGTGGGCAAATCTAAGGATCAGATGAATTTTCAGCCTATTAGTAAATATCCTTAGTGTCCAAGCTAATCTTATATCATACAACACAATATAGACACATCAAACTTCTGAGTCTAAATTTTCAATCCTAAACTTTATATTTCCAAAGAATTCTTGAACTAAGTTCAGATAGATCAAAAGAATATGAAATTTCATAGCCCAATCTCTTAATTTTCTATACAATTAAAATTCTTTCTTACTCTAGAAATTTAAGGATTATTTTGAAACTTGGTCCTTCTTTCTTGTATGGGAGAATGATTTGAAAAAGCCCTAAATTTTTAAATTTCTACATGAAACTTTCTCTTCCTTTATGCCAATTGCTTTTGAGGTGCCATTAGAGAGTAAGAACCATATGAATAGGATGAAAATTAAGAGGAAAGGTTTAATTTTGATGTGAGAGGTGTTTAAAAAGGTTTATGGCTGCGGAAACATGAAAATAGAATGATAGAGTGTTGAAACATTTCCAATTAAGAAACTCATCTCAGACATAGGGATTGACTCCCTACTGAATAATTTTTCTTTAAGAAACCATGAGTCAACTTCTCTAATCTAAGAGTTAACTTCTTATGCAGAAAATAGTTCAAGAAGTTTTGATTCCAAGAGAATATAGTCAAATTGAGTTGGAATTAATAGCAAATCAAATAATTAATGATCAAGAATGATAAATCAATTTGGGGATCAAAAATTAATCAAATTGGATGGAGAAACTAGATAGAGGGATTTAAGAGTGAAGTTTAATTAAGGAATTTTTAAGGCCTTAAAGATCAAACTAAGATGCAATCATACAAAATAATAACTTCAAGCATATGATGATCTTTTATGAATGGATGACTTATCTTGAGGTTCTTAAGTCATACAATTTTTGAAATATTTTACTAATTATATGACTTATGATAGTGTCACAAATTAATTCAATTTGCAAGTTTTGCACCAAAATTATTTCACATACAATCAAGCTCATTTTAACTCAAATTTCTCCATTTAACCATGTGATATGGGAAGTTAAGAGAATATACTAAATTTAAAAATAAGATATATGTTTGTATTAATGAGAGAAGTATATTAATTTTGAAATTTAAGTACAATCAATGTATCCAAGCAGCCAAATCATTCAAGTCATGAGTATGATCATTATGAGCATCGATAAATTATCAAAATCAATCATTTACTCTAAATGAATTTAGTATATATATTGATGGCATGATGTATGAAGAGTTTAATATTTACCAAACATCATTACCCATCCTTTTTCATTCCAAAGCATCCATTCTTGAAGATTTTTCTCTTTTCATTCCATTGGATGCTTGGTGTACTTACAAAATCATTTTATAATTTTTGGTACCCAAGCCATCTTGGGTCCATTAAGGTTAGAGTATATGCTTCCTTTGGAACCCAAATTTGTTTAACCAAAAAACAAGGATTTTTAATAATATTACATTCAAAAATTTTATGGCCTACTTTATTATATTTGAAACAAACCATGGAATGATTTTTATATGAATCTTTTCCAAACATATTCTTAACAAATTTTTATTTTTCTAAGAGATTAAAATCAATTTTAGCTTTGTGAAAAATAGAATTTTGACTTTTCAACAGTAATTGAAGCTTTTCATAACTAAATATGAATTTTTCAGTAATTAGCTTCAATGTTTCAATCTCTTTTCTAAGTTTACCATTTTCATCTATTAGAGATTTTTCAGATTTCAAAAAAAATTATTTTTCTTCATCTAACATTTTCTTTTCTTTCAAAATGTCACCTTTTTTTCATCAAAATCTTATTCTTTTCTTCACATAAAGATAAATTTAAATTTTTAAGCTCCTTATTCAGTTTAACATGTTCTTCAACTAAAGATTTTTCAGATTTGAGATATATTTCTTTATCTTTATTCAAAATATCCTTTTCTCTTAAAATATCTTCTTTTTTTAATAAGAGTTTACTCTTTTCATCAACTAAAAGAAGATTAAACTTTTTGAGCTTCTTATTTTTCAGTCTTAATTTCTTAAATTCATCCATTAAGTCACTAAAGGTTTTATATAATTCATCAAATGTAAAGTCAGAAGAATTTTCAAGATTTATCTTATTTTCATTAGCCATGAGGCAAAGATTGACGATACCTTCTTCCTCTTTCTCATTTTTCTCTTCTTTTCCTTGCTCCCCCTTAATCAAAGCATTCTTTCTTTTATGTTTCTTTTTCTTCTTCTTCTTCTTTTCATCCTTATGAGCATTGAGGCATAAGTTGGGGTGAGCTTCAGGAGAGTTTGATATTTTTTTTATTTTCTCTCCCATAAGTCATTTCTAATTTCTCTCAAACTTTTTTTGTTGAAATACAAGAAAAAATTAAATTAAACTCATTTATATCTAATGAACAATAAAGCATATTTAAGACCTTAACATTTAGTTGGATTATTTTTTCATCATAAATCAGTGCATTGGATGTATGTGGGCCATTGATTATAATCTTTCATAAATTATAATCATATGATTGTACAAATATTTTTATTCTAGCTTTTTAATATATGTAATTTGATCCATCTAATAGTGAGGATCTATCTATAGAATATCCTTCATTAAACAAAAATTCTATTTGGATTGCCATGATCTTTAACTCAAGACTGCTAGGTCAACAAATAATATTAGAGCATCTGCTCTGATACCACTTATTATTCAAAAATATAGCAATCCAAGAGGAGGGGTGAATTGGGTTGTTTAAAAAAATTTAAGTCAAATTAAACTTTAAGCAAGTATGTGCTTCTATTTAAGCTAAGTTGTGTATTTGAGATGTATATAGTGCAAGCAACAGCGAAATCATGATATAATTAAGGCTATGTAAGAATTTAATCAACCTAAGCAAAAATTGAAAGTATGCAAGATAAGAGAGAAAAGACACAACACAAACATAAAATAATTATAGTGATTCGGTGCATCCTCGTACCTACATCCACTTTCCAAGAGCCTCTTAAAAATTTTACTATAATCTCTTGACTATGGTGTATTTATTTTAACCCAGGATCATAAACAAATTCTGTTGATTTTCTAGGATATCCAACCATAACTTTACACCGATAGTTTTTTGGATTCACTATCAATCCAGTTGATTTTCGGGATCACCAACTATATGAAGAAAAATCCTGATTTTTTGAATCAGGTTCGTTCAGATCTGATCAGATCAACAGATATATTTTAAAAATTTTTTCTTTAATCTAGATCAGATCTAGAATATTTCAGATCTGATTCTTATTATTTTAATAATTAAAATAAATTTAAATAAATTAAATTAAATTAAATTAAATTAAATTTATCTTGAAGTGGATAATTCTATTATCCATTGATGATCCTATAAGCAGCGAAAGATTCTAGATCTAGCTACGCAAGTGCCTGGTCTCTATCGATATCCACTCGAACTGAATCTGAAGATTCTCTTCTTTTCTATCACATCTCTAAAAATTAAATCTGGATCTAATTTGGAGGATCTTCAAAATATCTTTCGAAGATCAGCAATTGTCCTTTACAGCAGCGTAGTCTTCTAGCTTTTTATCGTCTTTCTCTCACCTGGATTGCATCAACTAAGATCCCAAAATACTTTGAACGTGGAGAGGAGAGGGAGAAGATGGGCTTGGCATGGAGGAGGAGAGAACCAGCCTTGGGGCATGGGAATTTTTAATTCCTTTTCTAATGCTGCTTAGGTTGGGCGTAAGGTCTTATTTATAGACTATGCATGATCCAACTCCTCTTCTTCCCAACCAATCACAACCCTTTATAAAATCATATCTAAATCTGATTGGTGAGAATAGAGTCCATTGGATTCCTTCTTAGATGGTGCCTAAGATCAGTCAAACTTGATTCTTAGGAGAAGTCTAATCGAAATCCAAAAAGGAGATGGAGTCCCTGTCCAATAGGGACTCCTGGGCGCCTCCAGCTTGGGCACACACCAAGGGTGGTGTGCGCCCTCCTCCTTGCTAGATTCTGGCAGGAGGACAAGCCTCCACCAACTCTCCAATAGGTGCGTGACACGTGGATAGAAGTTAAAGTATCAATGGTCAATATTTGACCAGTCAAAGATCAACTTTTGCCCAAAGTCAAAGGACGAAAAATGACAGATGACCAAAAATGGTAGGTATTATCTTACAAAATAAGACAATCCTTTTCTGACTTGGACAAGCTCCAGTCATACCAAGTGAAGGCCTTTGATCGAGCATAAACTTCTTTGGCTCAATCAGGATAACTATAATAGTAAAAGAAGAACGTTAGGTTTAATCGAGTGCTAGCATGATTTTTTTGAATCTAATTGAATCTCATTCAGATCAATTAAATTAGATCAGTTCAATTGATGATCACCAGATTCAAATCCTTCTTTGTGTGACCCAGTTAGATTCAGTTCTGTATGATAATGAGATATGTCATGATCTCTATCATCGACATCATCGAAACTTCTTTCGATGGATCAGAACTCTTCTGATTCGAACAGTTAGAATGATCGATCATCTAAATCATTCTAATTACTTTCAAAATCCACCAGTGACACCTAGCAGTATATGATGGCAACCCATCAGAGCTGAATGCGAACCTCTTGGTGCAGCTACCTGTGTGATTAAGTTCTTCTATCTTGAACTCCGATCAGATTTGGGTTTAGGTGAACTCGTCAAACCCTGAACTCGTCAAACCCTAGTGTCTCTGTCATATGATGTAATCATTCGATTCAAGTCCGATGTGAAAATCTAAATAGAAACTCTTTCTATTATTTCACTCTGCCATGGTCATGGGCTTCTAGACTTGATTCTCATGATCATCATAGGATTGCTTCTCTACCATCGAGATAGATAGATTCCATCTTGATGCAATTTAGTTCCTACAATGAACATATTATAGCCAACATA
The DNA here is from genome assembly GCA_006176705.1 of Cocos nucifera. NCBI lineage: Eukaryota > Viridiplantae > Streptophyta > Magnoliopsida > Arecales > Arecaceae > Cocos > Cocos nucifera. The sequence continues at coordinate 408,656 of QRFJ01000258.1, read as the reverse complement.
CACCTCAGGATTTCGAATGGCTAGAAGATCGAGTAATGGTATAGTCAAATTATAACACCCTCAAGATGAACTATCGATGCACCTCAGATCAAAGAACCAGACACACTACTGCAGCATCGAGTCAGTCATTGACGAGAAGGTAGACTTCCTAATGACTACTCGAGGTGGCCACGCTCAGTACCCTCGTTCTATAACGAGTATCTGTACTCTCACTCCGGTGTCTCCACACTGTAGACTCAAGACTCATCTACTAAAGAGAAGTGATTGTACACCAACTTTTTGGATCAATCACCATCCTCATGATGATCCTATGGTCCGAAGGATTTTATGAGTTAATAATGATTATTCATGTCTTAAATTTTCAACTCTTGAAAATATGAATTATCATTACCATTAACTCAAAGGATGTATCACAGACACTAAATACATATATATGATAGAAAATAACCCATTTTATTGATAATAATCAAAATTATAATTTTGCTCCTAGAAGTGTATTATAAGTGTCAGCCAATTTTGACTTCTAGGGCACATATATCTAACACCATAATCTTATATCGATAGTTTTTCGAGCTCACTATCAATCTAGTTGATTTTTTGGGCTCACCAATCAAAACCTACATAATGTTCAATTCTTAGCTTGGACAATCCTTCACCTCAAGTTTCTTTCTCCTGAAGAAACTTGTAAACAAATCAAAATACAAAGATAAATAATTTCAGCACAAAACTAAAAACCAAAAATAAACTCTTTTGATGCACCAAGAAGAGGTTGATTGATTGGCTCTTTTGAAGTTTGGACACTCTTCTTTGAAGCTTAAGAGGATGCTGGAGATGATGGTGAAGATTGTCCTTGAAAGCCCTTTGAAATCAGTACTTGATTTCTCTCTTTCCTCTCTTCTTTTGATGTACAATGAATTTCACTCAAATCTAAAATATTTTCTCTTTAAAATCCCTTAATATTCTTTTTCAAATATTCTCTAGCCTTTTTTTTAGTCTTGGAGATGGCTGGAGAAGGAGTTTTGGCCATTGAAAGGGCTGATCTAGCCGTTGGAGTGAAAAACTAGCCGTTAGGAATAATTCTGCATACTTCAAAAAATTCTATAGAACTAGCTGTTAGAGCTCGAATCGAAGCTCGAGTCGACTCATCCCTCTGCTCGAGCTCGAGTTGAAGCTCGAGTCGACTCAAGCCTCAGCTCGAGACTTTTTACTCTGCTTGTTCCTCCGCTCGAGAGTTCTGGCATGAAACTCATATTTTCTGTATTTTACTGAGACCTCAGCTCGTGAACCTTGAGTGGACTCAAGCCTCTGCTTGAGACCATGCCGAACTTTGCTTCAAAATTGTCATTCTCTATCTTTTTTTCTCTGAGACTTTAACTCGAGAACCTCGATTCAACTCGAGCTTCTACTTGAGCCATGCCATCTAAAATTTTTGTGTGCCAGCTTTGTATCAACTCAAGCTAAATAACAAGCTGAATAACAAGTCGACTCGAGGGCTTTTTATACTGAAAATTTTCTGTATCTTTCTATTTGAGGGGTTTTTTATCTTGAACTTTTGAGGACTTCTTTCATCTTAATTTTTATGGTCTTTTCCACTATTAAGGCTTCCAAAAACTTATAGTTTGAGCTCTATTTAATCATTAATCATGATTCTTTTAAAAGCATTCTTTTATGAATAATTTCTTCATTTTAAACACCTAAAAAATCCTACATTCACTTATGAACATATGATTAGTATCATAATCACTCAATGTTTTGTAATTATCAAAGTCAATCATAGGATCAATAGTTATCGACAACCAAAAATACAAAATCCATGAACAACCGAGATATATGGATCATAAGCCATCAAAAATACATAAGGCTGACTAATCAAGGACTAGAGGTGGAATCGAGCAGATCCAGAATCACTATCAAAATCAGAATCAGTGATATGGTGTAGAGTATCAGGAGCAAGACCTTGAGCAAGACTCCGACCATGTTTGCCTAACCCCAGGTAAAAGAACTGGCACGAGCAGATGGACGAGAAGGCTCGACAGCCTGAGAAGAGAAAGGCTGGGACAAAAGAATAAGTCTAATGGAATCTAGCTGCCCCAAGGCTCTCGACAAAGACTGCATGAGAGAAAAAAATCTTGGTAGAAATTGTCTCACTGGATCCTCTAATCTCTCCTATCAAAACATCAAACCCTCACTCTAGAACACCATGAAGTCAGCCAGTCTCAACAGATAAATCTAAAATCTGAGTAGTGTCCTCTCTCATCTAGAGATGACCTAGATCCAATACCTACCTCTGCAAATCCAAAACTCTATTAGTCAATCTCAAAACTGAACCCTCAAGCTCCTCAAAGCATGCAGTCATGGCTATGAACATCTAAAAAACTATAGTAATATGTGGAATGATGGACTGATCAGATGAGGAGTCTACCTAGGAACTCTCCTCCTAAGCAAAGCTTGAGGTGCCCCTACTGATGAGTAAAATGGGGGCAACCTACTGAGAAATCATCTGGAGCTGATCATTTGCTAATCTAATAACTATGTGATCTAATCTGCTCCCAGACTAAGGCACAGGTATATCTCTCCTCACATACTTTGAAGGATCTACCTCGTGATCTAATACGAACTGGATGTTTGGTAAAGCTCTGTGCTCACAAGGTGGTGAAGAAGGTCCCTCCCCCTTAGCTCTGTCCCCATCCTCCTCCTCTATTCCTTTAGATCAATCGCCATCACTTTTAATGAATTCCATTCAGTATAGAGTATGGCGGTTAATCATATCAGTATGGGACAGACGACTAATAGTGCCCCCCCCCAAAAAATAAAATAAAATAAAATAAAATAACTCTAAACCTCCTAAAAACTAGTGTAAGAGCCATACCATAAGGTAAATTAGCTTTAGACCTATTTAAGATCTCATGCATAGCATCAATCATCAAAACATGGAGGTTTAGGGGGATCTCACTGATAATGTGGTACATCATGCAAATATATCTATCCGAAAGAAAATCATGCCTACCTTCTCTAGAAAAAAATAACTTGGTGACTATATGATATAGGAGTCTCATTTCAACAGATTAAAGCTTGGCATCTAACTTGCTAAGATCTTCTACATAACCACTTCCCAAAATGGCTCTAAACTCGTCTTCTTTGTTTGGAAGCTCAATCTCAGAATATCCTTCACAGGACAAATGAAGTATCTCTCCTAAGTGAACTGGATCCAAAATAATTTCCACACCTTTAACCAAAGATTTAACCACTCCATTTTGATACCCAAGGTTTAGGTAAAATTTCTCACTAGATCAATGTAGGTTATTTCTTTCAGTAAACAGTAAAAGCCCCATCCTTGTTTCAGAATTTTTGTTCCAACAATAAATCCCTCTCACTCAAAAAAATTGAAAATCTATATTTTTTCTTGATTCAACTTTTCTGGTGAAGAGTGGTACCTTGCTTGGGCTAATAAGTGAGGGTGATGGTGTTGGAAATCTAGTAGGGTTTAGGACATGCTTTTCGAAACATTTTTGAATTAAATAGCAGTAGAAGCTAAATTAATCTAAACTTAATTTACTGCATGCATTGATCTAATCAATAAGATCCTACTTAGGATCTAGACATGCTAATATGTAATTTAAAATTTAAATATGATCAATTAGCAAATCATATTTGTTGACCGATATGAGTTCAGAACTCGATACCTATGCGTAAGTAGATGATCTCCATGATCTAAATCCATCAGAAGAAGCTCTGGTGTTATACTGCAGCCACACACTTATCCGACCTCTACGGTTGATCCATACGAAGCTCCTGATCTTGACCAGCCCTACTGAAGTGCTAGCTCCTTGTCGGAGCCTTCGATGGCTGATCTTCATCGATCTGATCGACAATCTTCTTCTTGACCTTTTGGATGCTCCAAAAAATCAGAAGATGAAGTTTAGAGGATGACGATGATGTGAGGAAGGTTTCGTGGTGATTGCACTCTCATAGTGCTCACACTCACCATCGGAAGCCTAGGGTCGAAACCCTAGAACCTCCACTCGCTCGAAACCCTAGAGACCCCTCTCTAAGTTTTGGTGACCAACTTTTGTCCTCACACCCTAGGTGCTCCTCACAGAAGCTCACACTCAGGAAGTCCTCACACACACTTTACTGGAAAACTTTTTCTCAGTTAGGAAACACGTAAACACTTCAAACTTGTTTCAAAGTTGCGTGGAATAAGTGGCGCAAGGAATTTCTTTGACTTTTTCTCACCCCAGACATGCACCCCCTCCTGCTATTCTCTCTCTAAGAAACCCCTCACACACCACCCTTCTCTTCTGTGCATGCCCAAAAAAATCCCATTTTAATGTGCATGAAACCGAGGAGAAAATGCGTGGCAAGGATTAGGAGAGAGGTTAGGGAGGTTTCAACCAATTTCACTTCAATTCAAAATTCAAGTGCATACCCTATCTCATTCCAACGCCTACCAGAGTGGTTGATGCGTAGAAGGACTCTTCTTCTACGTTCCCACACTTAGAAAATGCATGAGAATATGCGTGAGAAAACATATGGCGCAAGGAGTGGATAAGGTTCAGTTAGCAGGTTTCAACTTCTAACAAACCTCAATTTAATTCAAAAATCAATCTCATTTGAACCAGTCCAACACTTAGACCAGGTCAAAGAGAGAAAAGAGAGGAGGTGCACATCTTCTTCTACCTAAGAAAAACTCACGTAAATTCTAGATGGGGCATGGGTCAAAAGTGGTTAAGGTGGCACAAGGAGTCTAATTCAAACTAGCTTTGAATTTGATCCAAATTGATTTCAACCAAACCAATTATCCAGACCCAATTAGACTAGGTCAAATCTAACTAAATTAGACTTAATCTAATTTAATTAAAATTTAATTAAATTAAAAATTAATTAGATCCAGATTCTAATCAAATCAGGATCGAATCTTTCTTAGCAATTAGGTCATCACATAACCTAATCAGGTCAAATCCAATCGAATCCAATTCGATCAGATTTGATCAAATCCTCATAGTTTAATCAAATTGACCTAATCAATAATTAAATTGCTAATCAATCCTCCAATAAATATAGAGTCTCAATCGAATGGATGTTTGGGCAATAGAGTTCCATCAATATGAAACTCCTGAAGAGTCACAAACCAGTGGGACTCTTGAACCCAGTGTCCTAAATGAATGAAACTCATGATCATAGAGTCCCAGACCATTGAAACTCTTGATCAGAGAGTTTCAAATAAGTAGAACTCAGAGTCCTAGTCTAGTGGGACTCTTGGTCATAGAGTTTCAGTCCAGTGGGATGCTTGACCATAGAGTCTCAGACTAGTGGGACTCCTGGTCATAGATTTCCAATCCAGTGGGACTCTTGACCATAGAGTTTCAGACCATTGAAACTATTAATCAGCCATCAAATCGGTAGGAACTCTAATTATGTGTAACCTCATAGATTTGAATTCTAAGCTGATAGCATTGGAACCAACTTTTTGTACCAATCGATGTGATCATCTAGCAATGGTACCCAACGTTCGGATAGATCGAATAGTGATAATACAATATCGATAAATCTATGGTATATGATTACCGTATAATTCATCCTCTTGATCTTAATGCTCAAAAGATGATCTAGGATTTAACTGTCAATCTTAAAATTTATCTACAGTGTATTTCAAAATTCAGTGTCCATCGAATGGACCATCCCGACTAAGATTTTACTAAATTAAAATATAGTGATGCACTTGCTCCAACACTTAGAGGGGTCAATCCTATCTTGACTCATAAGTACTTAACTGCATCCAACAGCCTTCCATTACTGAATTAGAAATTCAAATAGTCCGATACCTAAGTATAGTGAGTAGCTTGTAAGTCACCATGGTGATCTCAGGTCTAAGGAATACTTATACCTATATCCTTCGTAAGCAACTCTTGATAGCAGAGAGCTATGCAATTGGATCACGTTCAGTAAAATGTACCCCTAGCTATACTTCATCTGTATGCCATAATAGTATCTCCATACTTCTTAGTTAAGAAGACAACCAACACTTATGGTACACAACGATCTATACTCGATACGTTGTCGTCCTGAGTAACAATGAATCATTTGATCATGAACTAGTTTAAGAACTAAATGATAAATCCTCCTTTGTCGAGTCTAAATAGTCCTAAGGACTTCATCACAGAAGAGTATATTACAGAAAGATGTATAAACATGATAAAAAGCTAGAATAATAATTTTATTTATTTATAATTTAAGTATAAATTATATTCAGCTCAACCATCTACAATCTAGATGATTGACTTTAGGATATATTTTCCAACAGATGGAGCAGGCACAGGAGCTTGTGCTGGAGCAGGATCTAGAGCAGAAGCTAGAGCAGACCTCTTTCTTCTCTCTTCTTCTTCTAACCCATGGGTAGATTTTCTTCCTTATGGAAGCTTCATCCTCGGTGCCATTGAGAGCAATGGGGAGCTAGAAACCAGCCAAAAAGCTCACGGAGAGGAAGGAAATAAGAGATTTTGAAGGGGTAGAAGAGAGTTTGAGGAAGGGAGGCCGAACAATGGAGGAAGGGTTTTGATTGCTAAGATTTTTAGAAATCTGAATTTTTGGCCAAAGTAAGAGAAAGAAGTGAGGGATCTTGCTTCTCTAGGATCGATTTTGAAGGAAAATCAAGAGAATATGGACAATTAGAAGAGATTTACCCATTGATGGTGGAAGAGAAGGACTTGATGCGGGAGAAAAGGGAAAAAATGATGGAGGTTGGCCCTTTTGGGTGAAAAAGATGCTTTTTTGTGGAAATAAAATGGGGCAGCCAGGAGATTAGGTTAAAAGGATGAAAAAGCACTTGCAGGTTGTTCCGAAGTTTTAAGTCAAGAAAAGAAAAAAACATGTTTTTGGGTCGGCCCTAAGGTTGGCTCATGGGTCGACCCTGGGGTCACCCCATCTGCTTAGAGATTCAAACAATTATGTAAAAATCGAGAAAAAAAATTTAGGAGAAAAAAAAAAGAAAAGTTTGGAATTTAATAATGGCTAACAAGGATGAGTAAATTTGAGCTTTATAAGATTATAAAAGAAAATAAGCCCAAAGGATTGATCTAAGAAAATTTGGACAAAAATAATTTGGAATCAAGAAGATATTTAAGCTAAAGGATCAAGAATTCCTAATTCTCTTCTAATTTTATAAAATCTATCCTCACTTAGAGCCTTAGTAAAAATATCAGCTAATTATTTTCAGTACAAACATAATCAAGTATCACATCATTGTTTTGAACATATTCTCTTATGAAATGGTATCTAATCTCTATATGTTTAGATCTTGAATGTTGTATAGAATTCTTAGTTAGATTTATGGCACTAGTATTATCATATTTTATGAGAGTTTTATTAAGTTTTGATGCCAAAGTTCTTAAGTTGATATTTAATCCACAAGATTTATGCACAGCAATATTTGATTGCAATGTATTCGGCCTTGACGGTAGATAATGCCATCAAATTTTGCTTTTTACTAAACCATAAGATTAAATATACTCCTAGGAATTAGCAAGTTTCACTAGTATTTTTTCATCTAGCCTACATCCAGCAAAGTCTGTATCTAAATATCCTATTAAGTCAATTGATGAATTCTTATAAAACCATAATCCTAAGGTTTGGATTTCTTTTAGGTATTTTAAGATTCTTTTAATAGCATTTAAATGTGATTTTTTAGGATTGGATTGAAAATGAGCATACAAATAAATACTAAACATAATATCTAGTCTACTAGTAGTAAGATATAATAAAGAGCCAATCATGCCTCTATAAAATTTTAAATCAATATTTTTACCTCATTCATCCTTGTCAAGCTTACACGAAGGACTCATGGGGGTACTAATTATTTTGGAGCTCTCCATCCTAAATCTTTTTAGTAGCTCTTTTGTATACTTACTTTGGTTGATGGAGATCCCTTGCTTCATTTTTTTGATTTGAAGTTTGAGGAAGAATGTAAGTTCACCCATCATACTCATCTCGAACTCTTCCTGTATGAATTTAGTAAAGTCTTGGCATAAAGTTTAATTAGTAGATCCAAATATGATATCATCAACATAGATTTGTATTACTAATATATCATCATGATTTTTTTTAATAAAAAGAGTAGTATCAACATTTTCCCTTGAAAATTTATTATTTAGTAAAAACTTACTTAATATTTCATACCAAGCTCTAGGTGCTTATTTTAAACCATATAGCGCTTTGTTCAATTTAAAAACATGGTTAGGAAAGACATGGTTTTCAAAATTGGATAATTGTTCTACATATACCACTTCTGCAATATATCCATTTAGAAAAATATTTTTAACATCCATTTGAAGTAATTTAAAGTTCATAAAACATGCATAAGCAAGCAAAAGTCTAATGGCTTCTAATCTAGCAATCGGTGCAGAGATTTCATCAAAATCAATTTTCTCTTCTTGATTATATCCCTTTACTACCAATCTTGCTTTATTTCTTATTACATTTCCATTTTTATCTAATTTATTTCTATATACCCATTTAGTTCTAATTATAGGATGATTTTTAAGTCTTAACACTAAGATCCATACATTATTTCTTTCAAATTGATTAAGCTTTTCTTGCATTGTATTAATTTAATTATAGTCTTTTTCGACTTCATCTATGATTTTAGGTTCAAATGAGAAATGTTGGTGCAAAAAATGGATGACCGTCGGAATGTGCTGGAGGTGGAGATGGAGATTCTGCCAACGAGACTTGCAAAATAAAATTCAGGTCAGAGGTGGGTGGCTTCGGCGTGGATCCTTCGACGATCAAGTTAGTTTTCTGACTGACAAGAATGGAGTATGCAGGATATTAGAAAGGAGGAAAGAGCTCAGAGAAGAAGGCGTATCTGGAGGATTCCTTTTATAGATGAAGCTTATAATAGATTGATGGTGACAGCCATAACAGAATGTTAGAAAGCCAATCAGACCACTCAGAGATTGTTATGGAGAGTGGGCTATCATTTATCATGACTCGCTAGTGGTTGAATTTCATTTGCTAAAGTTCGGATGGGAGGTCGGAGGCTTCTGAGCTTGATAGTATGCTATTCAAGCTGAGACTAAGCTGTTAGAACTTAAGATCGGATCGACTGAGCTTGGAGGTTGGCCTTTACATTGATGGTGGTGAGTTTGTGGGTGAGGCTTCTAGATTGAACCTTAGCAGAACTGCCTTGACAGCCTTCAAAGGGTTGGCCGAGAGCAAGAATAGGTACTCCGGTTTGAAGGGCTGAAGGTCGAAAGAGGATGATAGGTTCTTCAATTAAGACTGCGGCTAAGCTCTCTTGAGAAAATTCAATCAATACCCAAGGTCGGCCTAAAGTTAGGATGGAGGAGTACTGAGGTTCAATGCTTGTGAAGTAGTTACTGTTTATCCCAGGTTGAAGATTAGACTCATATTGGTGACGAGATCCTCTTGCTGACTCAAGTTCATCTAGTCAAGGTTCCTAGTATAGAATTGGCAAGGTCTGCTATCTACAGGATGAAATAGAGCAATTCGATGAGCACCTAAGATCGACTACTAGTCAAGGTTGGGCGATGTTGTAGTTCAATATTTGTAGTACGGCTGTTGCTGCTTATTCTGGACTGAAGATCGAAATTAGTTGAATAATAAATTACTTTCACTATTCAAGTTCATCCGACCGAAGTTTGGTAGATTCTATAGTTATCAAGGTGAGACCGGAGAGCTAGAGTAAATGAGTTTAGCTACCATACTTAAATCAGACATCAACGGGAGCAATCGCAGTTTCAAGGATGAACCTTCCTTGATCGAAGCTCTAAGCTTATTTGGAAGCTAGTCTTCAAGAACTTGCCTAGACCAGGGGGTCGACTTAAATAAAGCTCGGGTCTGATCATCGTGACTTCGGATGCCATTGTACCAAGGTCGGACATTCAGTTGGACTTCGACGGAAGCTATTTTACCCCCAACACTTGTCCCCCTACTCTTGAGTTTGAAGTTCGAACGAAAGAAGTACCAATATTTATGATCACCGAAGTTTCTTTTGGCTTTCCACTTTTGGGAGATGAAATATTTTGGACCATTCAGATTGATGCAGAAGTTTCTTTATTGCTGAATGATCCGAAACGACCTCAATTTTCAAAATTTTCTTTGATGCGGAGCTCAATCATATGGTGCCATAATGGTTTTTTCAGACATCTGCTACTACAATAATAGGAAAGACATGGGGAGGATGGGGATTTGGCACAGATGATCCGCAATCATAACTATTTTGAAGTTCTTCTAACTTTTTAAGAACCTTCCCTTATCTTTCTCCTTACTCTGGTTTGCTTCCTCTCCCGATCTTTCTCTGCCCTTCATCTCCTTCACCCCTGACCGTCCTGCTCTATTCTTCCATCACCTTACCTCTGCTGTCCCTTCACCATTCCGACTGCACCGTCAAGTTCTCCGATCGATTTAGGTCAGTACCCCAACCTTCTTTTTTCATTTTCCTCATCTTCCTTCTACTTTTCAGAATTTCTAGGGGTTTATCTATTCTCCTTCCAATTTTCCTGTTCTTCTCCCAATTTTTTCTTATTTTTTGATAGATTTTTCTAACTTTTCTTGATCTGAAATGACTTCTCCAAGTTCTGAGTGCTCTTGGTCCTCTCCTTCCAAGAATTCATCCAATCCAAACCCTTTTAACCCCAGTTCTAGGGATAAGTCTGAATTTGAGGAAATAACTCAGCCGACCTTTATTTCTGAGACATTGCTTGTACCCTTTTTGCTAAAGACTTTTCTTTAGTTCGAGTTTTATATGAGATCCCCTCCAAGTACGAACTGAAACTTTTTGAATCGGATGGTCGGGCTTGTGCTCCTCCTTCAGGTCAGTTCTATTTGTACATGAAGGCTCTCCGTGCTAGGCTAAGACTTTTCATCCCTCTCTTCATCATCGAACTTTTTCATTTTCTGAACATATCTCTTTCTTCAGTTGTCCCGAACTCCATTCAATTTATCGTAGGATTCTTTGTGCTTTGTCTTCTGGCTGAGGTCCGACCCTCAACTTTCTTATTCTGAACTTTCTTCACCTTTAAGCATCACCCTTCTACCAAGGATTGGTGGTATATTTCATCCTAGTTTGGCAAGAAAAGGTTGCTTAAAGATGCCCCTTCCTCCATTCATAATTGAAAGAAAAAAAAAAATTTTGTCTTGTCCTTCAATTAAGCTGAGGCTCCCCACTTGGGGCCAACTTAGAGACTCGGTCCGCAAGGCTCTGGGGTTAGAACAGGTTGACCTTGATTCTGCCAACATTCTCAAGAATTATAAAACTCCTTTACTATCCAATTTAATAGATTATCGAACCTTATAATACAACCTTGGCCTACGCCCCGTCAACTCTAAAGGTATAGACTTATACTTTCTTTTTTATTTTTTTACTTTTTTCTAACTTTGGCCTACTTGTTCTTGCAGAGATGACTCCCGAGGAACTAAAGTAGCTGACAAAAGGACTTCAAGCACAAAAAATGAAGGGCAATGCTCCTAGAGAGTGATAAGTACCATAAATTTACTAATAAAAGTATTAATTTATAAAATAATTTATTTTTAATTTTAAAAATTAATATTTTTAAAAATTAATATTTTTATTTATTATTTTTAAAAAATATAATTATAAATAGAAAAAGCTCATTTTTCTACATAAAATGATATAAATTTGGAACAAATCGGATGTAAAATGGATTCGATATGAAGTTTCAAAGAAAAAAAGAAAAGAAAAATAAAACTTAAATAAAAAAGGAAAAAGCCAATCGGGCCAGCCCAGCAAGCCCGTCAGCCTGTGCGTAGCCAACTCAGGCCAAGCCAAGCCAAGCCAACCCACTAGCCCAGCCCGCACGCGTGTGAACCCAGCCCGCTCAGCGCCCGTCTTCGGCCCAAACCCATCAACACATGACGTCACCTTGATGTCACAAAACCGCACGATGCACGATGGATCGGCGGTGATGCGGAAGGCATGGACCCTTAAAGGGTCCATGAAAATTCTTTTGCGGCTCATAGGGGCTTTCTGATAATTTTGGGTGGTGTGTCACGGTTGGATTGGGCGGAGTCCATGATGCACCTAGTTCAGGCGGTCCAACGGCACAGTAATGCACGATCATGTAGTCCAAAATGCACTCGGCTCAGATCCGATGGTGGAGATTCATTCCTGATTTGATTCTAATTCTTCCAGCCTAGCTGCGCAATCCGATGGCCTGATTTCTCCCAAAGCTCGATCCAACGGCTAATGGATGTCCCGACACTGATTCAATCTTCTCTGAGCGTGATATGATGGTCCAAATCATCCATCAAGCAAAAATAGATGGCCAGAAACCAATCCGACTTGATCTGGGCTGCTAATAAGAGGTTTTTGGGTGATTTTGAGCCATTTGATCTAGATCTGTGGCCAAAAAAGATCAGCTCTTTGCAACAGCAGATGGCATCCGTGTTTGACTCATTTTAGGAGTTTTAAATCAGTTTTCACTCAAAATCTTCCCACCAAAGCTCTCTCTACTCTATAAAAAAGGTAGAAGGCTAACAAATCAACGTATCTTCGATCAAGAAAAAGTTTTGGTATAGGGTAGAGGTTGAGCTAGGGTTGATGGCTGCTTCAAGGCAGATGGTGCTAAGAGAAAGAGCTGATCTTCTACACCATCTTAATGCCAATGCCGATTCGAGATCAAAATCATCCATTTCTTCTTTTTATTTTTTTTTCTTATCTTTTTAATTTCATATATTTAAATTTTAAACTTTAATTTTAATGCAAAATTTATCTTCATGCCCTTTAAATTCATGCTTTTTATTTTCAATTGCAAATTTAAATTTAGCTCTTTACTTTTAATTACTCTTTATTTTCATTACAAGTAAATGCTAAGATTTAAATAATAGATCTTAGTATCAAGTTTATTTTTTTGCATCATTTAATTTTTGCTTTTTATTTATAATTCTACTTTTTGACTTTATTTTTTTCAAAAATTCTTCTTTTTTTATAAAAATTAAATATTTTAAATCAAAATACTGCCTTTTCTATGGATTCGACTCGACTTACCATTTTCTACGTATTTTTAATCATTTTAAGAAGTCAGAATTAAACTAATAAATACCATGTCTTAACGACAACATCACGATCTATCAAGTTTTTGGCATTATTGCTGCGAAGGCATAAAAATTAAAAATTTTTATTTTTTTTATTTTTTTATATATAAATTATAAATAAAATTTTTTGATCTTTTTAATTTTTTATAAATTTTGCTTACTAACTTTTCTTGTGTATTTTGCAGAAAAAGAGGTAAAAGAACAAAAAAATAGGGCAAGGAAAGCTTTCAATGTTGTTTGGTGAGATCAATTCTAATCCTAGACCTATTTTTTTAATTATTTATTTTATTTTTAAATTAATTTAAAAAATACTCACCTAGATCAAATTAAAAAACTTCATGACAAGAGTAGAAACTCTAATTGCTTAAAGCATCCATCATATTAGACTCTTTTTTTTGTGGTCGTTGGAGATAAAATAAGCTTCTCAAAGTTCAATTAGTTACATATATCTAATTTAGTTGCATAGAATCTCTTGTTTGAAATTAGTTATGCATATTCATCTTAAATCAATTTAAGGGCAACACTCATTAATTAAGATAAGGTAGAGATTTGATCATCCTTTCTTAGCCCATAAACAACCAACCAGCATCCATCATCAACCTAAGCCTTTAAATTAAAATCAATTAAAATCGGCTCTAGAAACTCGAGCTCAATAGAATAAAGAATCCTAAGAGTTGGACCAGCACTACTACAGAACAGGACTACGACAGCAGTTCACAACCATTGCCGTAGCCCTAAAAATTATTGTCATAGGCTACGATAGCGGTTATATAACCATTATCACTCTGACCATCGTCGTAGATTTATGGCAGTGATTTTTACAGTGATTACAAAAATCACTATCATAGAAAGCCTATAGTAGCGGTTTTATTAACCGCTGCCATATTTGGCCTATGGTAGCAATTTCATAACCGCTGTCATAGACAAAAAATGGCAGCAATTTCTAAACTGCTGCTATAGGCTTTATGACAGCGATTTGTGAACCACTGCCATAGGCTATGGCAGTGGTTGGTACATACCATAGGGCATCGATTGGCACGTCTACAGCAGCGATTTTGCAACTGCTACCATAGCTTTTGAATAATAAAAAATATTAATTTTTAAATTTTTATTTTTTTATCTGATAAATATAATTTAATATATAAGATAAGAAAATATTATAAATAAAATAAAAATATTTTTAAAATACTCAAATTTTATTATTGAATAAAATTTATTATAATATTTTTTAAAAAAATACATAAAAAATTTTCTAAATCTATATCTATGTTGTCATCACCAGGAGGAGATGGTGCACAAGCTGGAAGAGCTGGAGCTGGAGGGGCTGAAGCTGGAACGTCGGTCAACGTATCCTTAAGGCCCATGAAATTAACTCCAAAACGTGCACTGAGTCTCGTCACTATAGTGCTCAAGACGTCCTGTAGATGAGATATACGCTTCTTTGCCTGAGCAGCCCACTCCATAGCCTGATCTACCTGCGCCCTCACCTGAGCTGCCTGCACCAATGCCTCCTCAAGTTGCTCCTGACTGACGATACCAGAAGCATGTGAGAAGATGCTCACCTCAAACTAATAGCTTGTCGACGTATGTTCAGACCTGCATCGAATTCTTTCAAAGTGCTCAGGCCCCAAGACCTGAGATGGATGGTCATGGGGGCCAAAGGTATCCGAGCCCTTGCTCGCGAGCACATCTAACTGATCCTATAATTATAAATTTAAATAAAATAATATTAATAATATTATAATGCTAATCATACTAATATCCTATTTATTACTTACAAAAATTTTTTCGATCATGACGTTCATCGGCCTACCCTTCTTGTCCGTACGGCTGGATTGGAAGATCTCGCTATGATTGGGTATTATCCCATCTCACGTCAGCTATAATAATGGATCAATTTATTAAAAATATATAAAAAAATATTAATTTAATTTATAAACTAAGATTCAAAATTTATTATCTCTCTATGCATACGACTGGTCATAGACTCACGGTCGAGGGTGTACGTATACTCCTGAGCTGTCCGATTCTTCTGGTTCTGATAGAAGACAGCCTAAAAAATATTTAAATAAATAATAAATATTTAAAAAATATTTAAATATAATTTTAAGTGTATTAAAAAATTTAAAAGTTAGAAATTAAACCTCGAACTTCTAGCTTCTCCAATGTCTGACCATCCCCTCCCACTGACTCGGGGGACAATCCTGTATCCAAGGTACAAGCTCCTCCAAAGTATTCCATCGGTGCTCGAGCCATCCTCTATGGAGCTTGACCTTGTAGCTTCGGTACAACTCCCTAATCTTCTTCAGTCGGGCATCTCAAGCCCTCTCATGATTTAGGAAGTCATACCTCATCTGCAGAAAGTTATCAAAATTTAGTTACGAAATTATTCTAATCAAATATAGTATAAATATATCAAATGCATAAATATAATTAAGATATACTTACCCATATCTTCTTCCATACCCGGCCTCTGATACCAGCATCCATCAATCGTCAGTCTGTGGATAGTACCAGAATGATGTCGGATCGTCTCACAAGCACTCCAAAAAAGGAATGTATCTTCCATACGGTCTTTTCTACTAGCCTTCCCTCCATATCATACTCCACCATCATCTGATGCTAGTGGTTTCACATATGCGGCATGCGTGTGGGACCGCAAAATATCCTACTGAATGATGCACCTATAATGAAAATACATTATGCAAATATATAAGTGTACAATAATTATATAAAAAAATAAATAAATAAATAATATAATAAAAATATATACTCACTGGCTATGGGATCGTACGACATGAATGTCAGTGGAGATTCATCGATGGGTGGAGTACGTGCCGAAGATGTAGCTGAAGATGGAGGCTCAGATGTCGGTGGAGGAGTAAATGTCGGTGTAGAAGTAGATGCCAGTGGTCCTTGGGTAGCTGATGTGGAGGTGGATGGAGTATACTCCGCTTGCGACTCAGATGCAGAGCTCTGCGTAGTCCGTCAAGGGACGGGGATGAAAGCTAGATAGCATTTCGGTAGGATGGGGGTCGGCATGGGTTGGTGGGCGAAGGGGGCCGACGTACGAGAGGTGGGGGGAGGGGGCGGGGGGTGGTGGGGGCCGAAGAGAGGGGGGGAGGTGAGGGGCACTAGAGATGGATGGGGACCCGATCGATCGAAGTTGGGGGCGGGGGGTACGGGAGGACGGACGAGAACCTGGCCGACCGAAGGTTGGAGGGTGGTGTTGGGGCCGGCGTGGGCTGGTGGGCAGAGGGGCCGGCATATCGAGAGATGGGGGGAGGGGGTAGGGGTGGTGGTGGGGCGGAGAGGAGGGAGGGAGGGGGAGGCGAGGGGGCATGGGGGAACGGGTGGGGACCCAGTCGATCAGGGGGTGGGCTGGTGGGCGAGGGTCGGTCAGAGGTTAGGGGGGCCACACGGGTCTTTTTTTTCTTTTCTTCTTTTTCTTTTTATTTTTTATTTTTTTTGCTGATGGATTTTTTTTCTTTCTTTTTATTTGTTATTTTGATGGAGAGGTAGTTTTATTCCTTTAAAAATATTTTAAAAAATATAAAAATATATAAAAAAATGAAATAAAATAATATAATATAATATAATATTTAGTTAGATTTTTAAAATAATGATAGAATATTATTTTTAAAAAATAATTTAATAAAAATATATTTTTAAAATTAAAATAATAATAATGATAAAATATTAAAAAATATTTTAAAATAAAATAAAATAAAATACTTTTAAAATATATTTTTAATAATATATTTTAAAATAAAATATATATTTAAAATAATAACAAATATATATTTTTAAAATAATAATAAAATATTTTAAAAAATTAAAAAATATATGGATGGGTGCGAAGGAGCAATGGTTGGGCGAAGGAGCTGTGGGTGGTAACAGTGAGGGGGTGTGGATGTTCAGTGCAGATGCATGAAAGAAGAGAAATGAAAATTATTTTATTATTTTTAAAATTAGTTTTTCAAAAATATTTTATTATTATTTTAAAAATATTTTTTTTCTTTCGTGATTTTGCAATGAATACCCAAACCTTTCTTCCGTGGTTTTCTTATTTTATTTTATTTATTTTTATTTTTATTTTTTTCTTATTTTAAAATATTTTAAAGGAAAAAAGTGCCTCTCCATCAAAATAAAAAATAAAAAGAAAGAAAAAAATTATTTTATTTTTTATTTTATTTCATTTATTTTATTTTTTTATATTTTTTAAAAAATATTTTTAAAGGAAAAAAATTGCCTCTCCATCAAAATAACAAATAAAAAGAAAGAAAAAAATTATTTTATTTTTTTTATTTTATTATTTTATTTTATTTATTTTATATTTTTTAAAAAAATATTTTTAAAGAAAAAAACTGCCTTTCGATCAAAATAATAAATAAAATAAAAGAAAAAAAAACCTGGGCAAAAAAATAATAATAATAAAAAATAAAAAGAGAAAGAAAAAAAGAAAAAAAAGGAGAAAAAAAAAAAGACCTGTGAGCCCCCCACGGCCCTCTAAATCTCCGATCGATCCTCGCCCACCAGCCCACCCCCGACCGACCGAGTCCCGCGCCTCCCCCCCCTCCCCTCCACCTCCCAGTACGCCAGCCCCCTCGCCCACCAGCTCATGCCGGCCCCCACACCACCCCCACCACCACCCAAAACCTCTGGTCGGCCCTCTCACCCACCACAGTGGCTTGGCCACAAAAAATAAAAAAAAAAATTTACTGTTTGAAAATGGCGCTGAATGCCATTTTTAAAAGCGCCAATGAATGCCGTTTTTAAAAGCGCCATCCTCAATGACATTTTTTATTTTATTTTATTTTTTTGATTGATGAGGGAAGGATGACTAGGCAATAAATGCCATTGCAAATGACGTTTTATCGTTTGAAAAATATCATTGACAATGGCTATCCTCCATTTTGCATTAATTTGATAAATAAATTAAAAGCTGCATTATTTTGATAAATAAATTTTTAAAAAATATTAGTACGGTAAAGAACTCCGTAAATCATGGTTTGTGCATCGTGTAAGAGATGTTTGGAAGTTCTTGTCTGAGATATTTGAGACAATGGTCTTTATTTTTTGGTTCTTTGCTGAACGAGTAAAGGCATTTATTTCATGGTTTGCTGAATGGTATTGGCTTATTTTCCCTTTTTTCCAGGTACCTTCGAATGGATCCTCTGCCACGGCGCAAGTGATTCTTTAATTCATATCCACATAAACTAACTCTCATCTAGCAAGGGACTATTTCAACTAGCGTAGCCATGCTGTCAATACATGATAGCATAGTGTTGTTTAATGGATTATGAGGATAAACGAGACATGCATTCTTCCATATAATCATGAAGTATTTAACCATGTATATATGCCGGGAGAGAGCTGGGAATTACCCTACACATCCAGTCGACATTACTACAGATTTTGAAGGAACAACCAGCATTCAACCTTCTGAACTGGTATTATAGGAGAAATTGATTCCCAAACCACGTCAGAGATTCTAATTTTAAGTTGTCACCATGTTCAAAATAAGATTACAATTGTATTGTTCATCCTATAAGTGTGCTATACTATGTTACCCTGTAGGAAATAGTCAAAAAATGCATGTATTAGAAGATATCATAAAAAAAAATAAGTCAAAGTTGTAAAATGTTTACCGAATCTTAGACCGTGGCTCGACGATGTCTTCTTTCGATCAACATAATACCTTTCGACTCATATTAGCACATAATACATCCTCGCAAATGTGCCTTGTGGATGCTGATAAATATCATTGGAACACAAGTACCAAATTGCAAGGAAATATTAACGTTACTTTGTTAAAGATGCAGATGATACAGAAAAATGATTAGAGAAGTTTGGCACTTGGTCCTGTATTCTTAATTAATATCCTAATAACATCACTAGGCTAACAGGTGTATCCACGCTGAAGTATTCTGGTGTTCGACCTCCCAGTATGAGGGTTTCATAAGTTTTTAAGTCCAAAAACTAGCATGCATCTTCTGATGGTGAATGGAACATTAAAACTCTGGTCATGGCTGAAATCAAGAAAGTGCCTCTCCTATTCTATGTGCTTTTCCCAACTAATCTAAGAAAAAAAGGGTTCTGCTAGAGCTCTACCGAAAGAGAAGAACATTTGTTATGGTTGGAGCTGTTTCAGTCCATTTTGACATCCAATGGAGCCTCCTCCTGGAAGGAGCGGGGGGTACAACAGATAATATCATCCAAGCTATTCTTTCAGTCAATTTTAGCTTTGCAAACGAAGTTGTGCTATCTGAGAAAAAAAATGCCTTTTCCAACCGTCCTACGGGTGCCTGACTCGAAACCTCAAGTCATCAGGTACAGCTTATCAAGTTTCAATATAATAATTGAAACTTGCACCGTTGCATCAAAATTGTTTCGCAAACTGCGTGTAACATGGGGGTCGCCCAAAATACGTTTATGACACTAGAATTACGTGGGCAGGTGATTGCTATTGTCTTGGATGATTCCTGCCTACAGTTTTCCATTTCAAGCAGTTATGAGTCGCATCATTCCGTTCATAGCTGCGTCCAAAAACATAGGATAAATCTATCATGATCAGAATGCATTCTTTGTGAACTCCTCGTATTTTCTTTGAAGGATTGATTAGCGTCCTCCAACAATAAAAAGTTTGAATTTGGTGTCAATTCAATGTAAAGACGCTGCTAATTTATCTATGACGGTCATGGTTACAGGCTTTTGAAGAGTTTTGAATAAGCCGGGTTGGAAGGTATCATGCTTGATCCTGTCCCAATCCAGTCTCATATTTGGGTCCTGATTTTGTCCTCCAACGCGTCATTGGAAACGGGACGGGAACAAGCTTGACTTGGACCGAACTCGAAAAATTTTGGCTCGGATTGCGACTGGGTAGGATCAGGTTTGCAAATCGGATCGAGCATTTAGGAATCTTCTCGGTCTGTTTATAACATATTGGCTGATGTTCACTATAACATCACTACTATGATAAATGAGTGGACATTGCGAATAAAAAATAAGGCGCACAAAATAATGCCTAGAAAAGTGCATTTATTTTTTTAACTTCTCTTTTCTTACCATCTTCTCAATCTGTTTTATCAGTAATTTGTTGAAGTTAATTGCTATACAGGAATTCTCCACTCTGAAGCACATTAAACCACCAAAATGGTGAGCAAGAAAACAATCAATTTACATGACTTGATGGCTCCAACATGAGAAAATTTATTTAAGAAACTGAAGGTTGGTTGATGCAAATATGCAAAATGCTACAGTTTTTCAATGATGTAGCTGAATCTCTTTAACCAAAGCAGAGGTGACACCAAATGATACTCCATGACAATTCTTCACAAAAATTCTACTCGCCAGCAATGATAAGAGGGAGGCCCCTGAGAGAGGAAATAACAAGAATCAGTATATACATTTACTGTGAATTATTTGAAGAGTTGTTCTAATGCAACCTTGGATATGTTATTCTCTTTATCCATTTTTATCTTCTTATATGGACTAATAAAATTACACTATTGCGACAAAATCAATCTTTACGTCTAGATGTTGTTTAAGTACAGAAAGATGCAACAGCAAGCCAAATTCGCAAGGACATTTATGATCCAAAGGAAAATGATATTTTAATAAAGAAAGCTGAAAAAACACAATTCACAAAATGAAAAAGAATTAATCTTGATAAAAACTATAAAAGCCCTAATGGTTAGCAATGCTCGATCTACATTAACAGAGCACAGTTGCTCACTGGTCACCAACTTAAAACAAGTCTGCAAAACCAACCCAAACTGCCTGGTTAAACCAATGCAGAACCGAGTTGATTTGGTGGTTCAATTTGGGACTCTGTTTAAAGTGGTTTGAACCGGTCCATACTGAGTGGAACTAGGTGGTACAACTCAGTTCTGGTGCAAAAAGGGAGGAGACGGCATCCCAAAGCCTTTCTCCTCTATTTTCTGCTAAGAACATGAAAGGGCGGGCAAGAAGAGAAGAAAAATCAAGGGATTTGTCATTTTAAATCAAGGGAGGATATGGCATCCAGAGCCTTCCTCCCCCCCCCCAAAAGAAAAAAAACCTCAATCTCTCTCTCTCTCTCTCTCTCTCTCTCTCTCTCTGTATCTTTTTGCGCCTAAATTAGGCCAAGAAATGGTAAAATAAGAGAAAATCATGCTAAAATTTTATATTTTGATATGATTCATGACATGTTGCATTTTAGCCTTGACTATGAACGAGATCCACTATTTTACAATATGAACTCTTCTTGGGATGGTTTTCAGCAGGTTGAATAGCTTTGTTCGGGTATTAGTTCTTGACCTGCTATTTGACCCATTAGCTCATCTAAATATCTAAGCCATCCCAACTTTCCCTTTCAAATAGAGATGCTACTAGAAAGTGGTGACCAACATTCCAGGATGGGAAGAATAAAGGTGAATGGCGGTGAATGCCATTCCAAGATTGGAAGATGAAAAATGAACAGCAATGACTAACATCCTAGGACTTCACTGGAAGTCAGGGACTCAGGAAAGATGTCTTGTTGTTGTTGGATGCCAGGGTGGGTTTTTAGCAG
The DNA here is from genome assembly GCA_006176705.1 of Cocos nucifera. Classification (NCBI taxonomy): domain Eukaryota; kingdom Viridiplantae; phylum Streptophyta; class Magnoliopsida; order Arecales; family Arecaceae; genus Cocos; species Cocos nucifera. Next base: position 387,028 of record QRFJ01000258.1, on the reverse strand, counting down.
GTCAAATAGCTTTGGTCAGGTATTAATTCTTGACCCACTTTTTGACCTATTAGCTTATTTAAATATCTAAGCCATCTGTTGTTTCAGCTGGTGGTAGTGGAGGTGCTATTGCGACCATCATTGATTGCTCTTGGTGGTGCTGTTAACACTGCTTCTAGTGGTGATGGTGGTTTTCCAAAGGAATTTAACATCTATTGCACCAAAAGAAAAAAAGAAAATAAAATAAAAAAATAAAAAATAAGGAAGATTGGGAAACAAATTGGTATAGTTTATTATCTGATTAGTTTATCCATTAGCTTGTCATGCTATTGTCTTCATGCTTTTAATGTTATTCTTCATTCTTGTATCAACTTTTAATGTTTTCATGATATCATATCAAATAGTAGTAGATTATAATGTTAAATGTTTTGGATATTTCCTAATTTTAAATTTGGTCGCTGATATATGAAAATATTGTAGGTTATTATTATCTTCTAAACTCCCATTGAATCTCCTCATATTTTTTGTAATTTTTAATTCATGAGACTGCCTTGAACTATAAGCACCCATTTAGCACCTAAACATTAGGTAGTCCCCTGGCCGCTTGTCTTCAGCGTACAATTATTTAAAACCTTGATGAGATCCTTAGGCTTACATGAAGCATAAGTACTCCATGAGGGACCAGACGCCCCTTTGTAGTATTTCAAAACTATTTAATATTTATATTTTCAAGCTAAAAACTATGCACTCTCTATTTTTATTATTATAATTGTATCTACCAAACAATCATATGGTCTCCAAGACCAATATGAAATAAAATAACATTAAAACAATCTTAAAGTCATATTTTCAAGATCCTTAAGCTTTATAATAACCATGACAACCAAAAAAAAAAAAAAAGTGAATTTGTACTGCATTGATAAACTTCTGCATAGCGAGTGTTGATAACCATTAGGGATCCAAATGAGCTGACCAACTCACAAGCTACTGGAGTTCAACTTGGATTCAAACTCTATCCGATTTAACTATTACCGAGCATGAGCAGCTTGAATAGTTTTTTGAGTTAAGCTCGAGCAGCAAAATACTCGACTCAAAAGCTTATGAACCTTATTGAGTATATATATTTTTAATAATATTATATTTTATTTATAATGTATATTATTGATTCAATATTTATATATTTTTTAAACCTAGCATAACTCCTAACTTTTAAGTACATTTTCTTTATTATAACCAAGGCTTGAATTCGAGCTTGAGTATGACTCAATTAATATTTGAATCGCTGAGTCAATCTTGAGTATTGCTTTTTTTTTTTTTTTATCAAGTTGAATTTGAGCTCCAATATAAAGGCTCGATTAATGTCGAGTCAAGTTTCAAGTCCGAGTATTTTAAACTGAGTTAAGTTCAAGCTTCTAGCTACTAACTCGACTCAGCTCCATCGCATCCATAGTAACCGCATGGTACTACACCATACTAAACCAGGTACCATGCCTATATCGTATCGATATCAAGTTTGTGAACTTTGTCTAAAACCAATATATATTATTCCCAAGCTTTGAAATTCCGTCGAACGGTGTTATAGTTCCTCCATGGAACGGGATGCTCTGCCATCCTATCCCAGTGGCAGTTCCAATCATGCATCCTGATAGATATCCTTCGTCTCTCTCCCTCCTTTTCTTTCTTTCTTTCTTTCCTTCTTTTCTTTCTTTTCTTCAGCCTTCCCTATCCCTTTTCTTTTTTTCTAATCCCTTTCTCTCTTTTTTTTTCTTTTTCTTCTTCTTTCTTCTTTCCTTCCTTTCTTTTTCTTCACCATTCCTTTATTTCTTTCATTTTTCTTCTTTTTTCCTTTCACTTTTTCCTTTGCTTCATCTTTTCTTCCTTTCCTTTTTCTTCTTCTCTCCTCGCATGGATAGATTTCAGAGTCCCGACCCCATCCTGATCCTAATTTCTCACAGGAATGGGACGAGACGGCTGGGATGCCCCCCATCCTGCCGGGATGTAAAACCTTGACTATTCTAGCTATTTTAATTGTTTTATACATGTTTGGCATTGAATATGCCAAGTGTCAAATCCCCTATTGGAACAAGCTCCCTTGCAACTTCTACCCAGATTTACTTATTCCCCATCTACCCTGCATAGAAAAATCTAAGCAATGATCTCACTAAGCCCTAACCTAGCAGTTAATTGTACATAATGAATCAAAACCAATCTACCGGGTGCTGCCTCTCTTCTGTTTACACAATCTCTCTCTTACTAAATTTTCCAATGCATTCTCTCAACTTCTTTCATTTCAATGTGTGCATTTTAAATAGACTGTTCTGTTATAAGATTAAAGCAAAAATGATGCACACTTATCTCATACTTTTAGTACAGCTAATCCAAATTAGAAGAGCAAGAAGTTTAAGGAAAGATTTTAAGTCAAAGAGAAGTATTTTTAAAGCAAGACTTGAAACATATTCAGTAATCAATATCCTTTTTTTTTTCATGCTTAGTAATCAATGTTCAATAATAGTAATTTTACCAGCCAGCCCGCCTAGAAAAATAGTCACAGTCCAGAGAAACAGCAAGAGCAACAGCTACAGCTCTTTCAGAGAGAGAGAGTGGACGAGCAACTTTTAATTCTGGGATCTGAAAAGGTATAAAAGCATAGATTAAAACAAGATATGTCAACCAAATTTTGTCAAAATTATATAACTTGCAATGATCAGTGGCACCTACCGCTGAAGCCAGGCCAGATCTTGAATCAGCATTTCCAAATCGAATCACATACTGACCAGCATCAGTGAAGAGCTGCAGAGTACATAAAATAGACTCAGTTATTCCCCCTTTTCTTTTTTAATTTCTTATCTGGGGACCAATGCATGTATGCATGGGTTCAATGGGGTTGTGATTCACATTATTTCTCATGCACCCGTAGAAATAGATGGGATTGTTTTGTGGAGAACAATGATGCAAATTTTAATACATAAAGCATTGTCATCCAGTTTCATAGCACAGACATGCAATAAGAATGACTAGCAAATGCAAACAACACTTACAAAATTACGTATTATTTCCTCAGCTAACACCGACCATAATCAGAATGAAACTAAAGTTCCAACCTACTCAAAAGTCAGTGGCTTTGCAACAGCACTCCCGAATTTTATATGTTCACAATGGGATAAGGGCATCCTGGACTTCAACCTCAAAACATTGTCATGGAAGCCTGTTCAGCAGCTCTTTGCAGAACCAGCATCTCAAATCTTGGCCCAACATTTTGCACATAAGAAAGATTCTAGTGGATTGAAAAGTTCAGCCACTTCATATGGCTCATGCATATGCACAACAATAGGCAGTTCTGAAATCATGTGCATTAGTTATTCTGCACAAGTCCTTGTAAAGATATACTTAAATAGGTGAACCAAACAATAGTAGAAAATTCTACAATAAATCTCTACAAGAGGGAAGTGGCAATTTCTAAGGCAACCATATAAGTTATAATGGGCAGGAACTGTTCTGCAAAAACAAACTCAAACAACATGATGGCAGTCAAAATGAGAGATAAATTGGACTGGATGAGTTCAAAAATGAGGAAGATATAGATAATTATCTTGATCAGTTGCTTCTCTCTTAAAACATAGTTGTATTACGAAATCTTGTAATTATGTTTATTCACCTGGTTGATTTACTTGATATTTTATAGAAAATTCCATCATTCAACAAACCTGAGGCAGCAAAATTCCCAAACTTATTTGCACAAACTAATGATGGGAATTTTTTGGCAGTTTTGATGGTTCTTGACATAGTTAAGCCTGCCCATGGAGTGGGTCCTAACCTAATTCCAATGAGAAGATTTTTTGACCAGATAACCTGATTATGATCCAATGTGATAAACCAACTGAAAAATCACAACAGATTCAGATTTCAGTCAGTCAAAACCAATCACAACACAGAAAAAAAAAGAAAGTAATATAATAATTACATACTCTATACTGAAAAATAATACAAGATTTTAAATACCATAGGAACAGGCCATCCTATTTTTCCGTGCCACTACCTGTTCTGGTAGCGGACAGCAATGACGTCCAACACCAATACGTTATTTCCTTTTTTCCTTCTTTTTTTCCTCCTTTTCCCTTTTTCATTCTTCCTTCAAACTTTTTTCCTTTTAGTTTAATGTTATTTCATTTCGTTTGTCTCTAGCAGGACTGGAGACCCTTTTCTTTTGCTTAGGATGTGAGAATTTCTCATTCGTGTGCATCACATGATGGATTGTGCCATGATATCATTCTTTCTGGAGATAGCATAATATCTTCTGTATATGATTTGTTCATGAAACTGCATTTTCTTTATGTTGCCACATTCATTTCATGCCTGCTACATTTATTTTAATTATATTGCTACATTATTGTATTTATACTTCTAGAATATAGATGTTTGCTGCATTTATGTCCGCTAGTTATGTATGTTTGTTGGACTTATACTAATTATGCTGTTAATTATTTATTTGCATTTCGTGAACCATCTTAGAGTCAGTTATATTGAATGTTGATAATGGGGTTTTACGATAAACAAATCATACTTTTTGGATGTTTGGCATATCCTTCTCTTGTTATATCCATATCCCTTATCCATGCTTCCAAGATTGGAGCACATGCATTCTGGAATTGGACCATAAAGCTTGCAACCTTCTACTGGCAGACTTATCATAAAGGTTCATAAAATGTGTAGCAGTTTTTCCCAAAATGCATAAGTAAAAAGGGTTTGCATGTCCTCAGGTCCAGAAAAAAATGTTTGTCAAAATGAATTTAAAGGTTGATCTGTAAAAATTAGTAACACAAAATGATGAAAATTTATACATTTTAAAAATTGATATTCGTTAACACGGGCATTTTTAGAAAGAAGAGGATATCATTTAGCCCACACACAAAATGGGTGGGTTGTGACTTGCAAGTGTTTATTCAATTGCTGCACTAAACTAAGGTGCCGTGCTTAAAATTTCCAGATAAAGAGCAGAAATTTCCCTTTTTATGGATCCCATCCTGTCAGAAACTAGCCTGTGTTCTCTAGTTATAGGTTTTCTTTTCCTTAATTATTACTACAATCAATGTTAAAGCTTGTGCGTATCAACTACTGCTTTTAGTCTTCTAATGATGGTGTATCATGTCTTCTCAAATGCATCTCTATTAAAATGGGAATAAAACATGCTATCCTTGACACATTATACTAGAAAAGAAATTTAAAATGGGTTTCTCAGTGCACGTGGCTCCCTCCCGCTGCAGGGTCTGTGGAGGGTCAAAGATACGCAGCCTTACGACCGTGTGCAAAGAGGCTGTTTCTGTGTTTTTTGTTTCAAATCATATTCATCCTATTAGTATATAGATACAGAATGCTATATCACATTTACTAAAATCCTCCATCTCTCCCTCCACACACAACCTGGAACAGGGAGATTCCACGAACTTTTAGACTTCACAGTTTCAGCAAACTAAATAAACTAAATAAGTTTTCCTTCATGTGATAATGGTATCTAGTAAAAGTAATGGAGAACCTCCAAACCAAGACCCCTCCAATCACGGTTGATCTGTGCCAACACATTGTCATTTTCATCCTTCAGAGTGAATGTCCAATCCCAAAAGCCTGGGTTTTCTACCACAGCAAACTGCTTATTCCTGTAATTCAGATAATAACAAGAATCAAAGTTCTGCAGCTTCTGTTCACCATCAATAACACATACTTATAGAAACAACTTTGCATTCAGACGCTACACTATGTCTACAGTATTTTTGTTCTGGACTAGATCACGATATGGAAACAAACAAAGATGCCAGTATGAATAAAAAGTGAAGTTCTAGCATGCAAATTAGTTTAGACTACTAGCTTCAGCATAACAATTACTGGAACAGACTGCAGAGCAAATAGAATAAAAAAGACACAAGATGTCACCAAACTACTAGATATTTAGTCTGTTCTCTTATTCTGATGCAATGTTCAGTATCTGCAGCTTTATCTATCCATAAGATAAAAGTGTGAAACCCTGGTTCAGGCATACCTGTTATCCAGCTAGGGTTCCTATTATGATACAACCGACACATTTCACTTACTCTTTAACAAGGGCTGCGCTCACCTCACAGTTCAAGGAGAGGACTTGAATAATATATCTTTGGATCTCAGGAAGTTGTATTAAGTGATGAAAACACATGAAGAAGCTCATCACACAAACGCATCTTGTGACCTACTAAAATACACCCACATTAGGCTTTAAAAGTTTCCACAACAAAGTGATAGAGTTTTTATCCATGTTCCATGTGGACTAAAACACCAAATTTAGGTACGTAAGGATATGTTGCAGTATTGTTTAAGTTGTGCAAATATTGAAACATAATGATGCTGAACTAAATCAAGTTACTTTTGACATATCAACTTCAATGACTCTGCAAGTTAGGAGCTCGAGGTTTAGTTACTGAGGAAGTTACAGACATTCACGACACTAACCAAAGCCCAAGCACAATGCTTACAACCTTGTTTCTTTGGTATTAAATTATTTTACATATTACATCTTTAATAGATAGATAAATCCATGATATTCATGCCTTACACCTTGGGATACATGTAGCCATTATGAGATCCAAATATCTCACCAAAGCTCCTGCTATTTTCAACATTGATTTATCCACAAGCAAATGCACAATCAGTAACAGACCTGGCATCATTCTCAGTAGCATCTTTGGGTGCACATGGGTTAAGGAAAACAGGATCCAATCCGTACCCAATTATGCCTCTAGAAGGTCAGAACACCAGTCACAAACTAAGAACTAAACCTGCAATCATGATGCTAATGGGTAGTCAAGATTGGATCTGCACCAATTAGACTTAATGGAAGCACAACTCAACTAAGTTTACAAAAAAAAAAAAAAAATATCAGATCTAGACAGTGATACTCAGATCCACTGTAAACCCCACCAAAAACCAAACCCACAGATCTCATCCAAGGAATTAGTTGAACCTAATCCCAATATTAGACATGTAGCTGATTTGGGTTAGATGTGGATCAAGGTAGACCAATGCCCAACTCAACACACTGACACCCTATTTAAATCTGAACCATCTGTTACATTTGAAATAGCCTCCATCACGGAAAATCAATCAAAATATAGAGACCTAAACGACATTAAAACCAAGAGTTCAATTAGCACTATACCTAGAATTTGTGCCTGCAAATATTCTAAAAATTGCTACATGCCTTAGTACAAGTGAATCCACTACATTATTCATTGTGAAATTTATCACTCTAACCTAGTTTGCTTGTTGCAATGGTTGCTTTTTGCTTGAATTTGGATAGTTTTATGGTTTTTTGCAGGGCCCAAATTTGTTTACTAAGAAGTCCCACTTATTTCTAGCACCATGGCCATCACCATTTCTTCCAACCAAAACATGACACTTTATTTAGTTTACAAATTCTTCTAAACTAAGGGTGGCAATGGGTCGGGTATGGGGCACGTCGATCAATACCCACGCCCACCCTATTATGAGAAAAACCATACCCATACCTGCCCCGTACCTATCTCGGATCAAGTTGGTTCAGGTCGGGCAAAATAGAGGGTGCAATGGAGATAGGGTCGGATCGGGTATACCCGCTTGTCTCGGGTTGGGTTGGATGGGGTTGGGTCGGATCGGATCAGATCGGTCGGGTCTCTCAAAAATCTCCCATGCCCTAGCTTCTATCGAAGGAGACCTTAGCTTCTACTGGGATTAAGCTCTCAAAACCTCCCTCCGATCTCCCTCAGATGCTCTCCCTCCGATCTCCCTCAGGTGCTCTCCTTCCCCATCACAAATCTCGGAAAAAGAGAGTGAAATGAAAAAAAAAAGACGTGAAAAGGGGGAAAAAAATTATCAAGTTATGTGGGAAAAGGTCTTACCTTTCAATTTTTTTCATCTGTCATTTGTTTTCCCCGATTTTTTCTCAGTGTTTTCCATCATTGGGAGTCTTGATCGGGTGGGAGGCTTGAAGCGGCTGAATAGGGTTCCCCCGCCACCCCCTTTTTCCTCTGTTTCTTCCATCCTCAAGAGTCTCCATTGGGTGGGAGGCTAGGTGAGGCACTCTACGAGGTCGTGCCGACGTGTAGCAACCCAGAGGGATTGGCTGGCATTGTAGATGAGGTGAGAGGGCAATAGAGAAAACTAAGGTTTATGGAGGGAGGGGAAGGCCTCGGTGAGAGACAATGGGATCGTCAGCCATCGGATGCCAAGGGCTTGGTGGTGGTGAGAGAGGGCAAGGAAGGGGGGACCGACGGTGGCGGTGGGGGGAGAGGGAAGGCCTTGGGGAAGCGGGGTCGTCGACTATCGACCATCGGGGGCTTGGCAAAGGATAGAGAGAGCACAGAAAGGGTGATGGCAGACCGATGGTGGCAGCAGGCAGACCAACGGTGGCAGTAGGGACTTAAGGAAAAAGTGGAGCAGCAGTGAGAGCCAAGAGTAATCGAAAATTAGGGCTGGGTGAGAGATTAAACGAGATTAACAGGTTATGGGATATATATATATATATATGGTCGGGTCGGAGTGGGGGATACTATTACCCATACCCGACCCAAACCCACTTCGGATATTTTTTTATAAAACCCATACCTCCAGATTTTAATTGAATCAGGTAAAACCTACCCAATTCGGGTTGGGTCGGGTCCAGCACCCATTCCCAATGGGTCGGACCAATTTGCCACCCCTATTCTAAACTGTGTAATGTCTTTTTGGACATATGTGGGAAACTGAGACCCATGGTGCACCAGTTATGGGCCTACAATTTAGGGCATTCCTTAGGCTATTCTTTTTTATGTCCAATCACTCTTGTGTGCATAAGTTGTTGCTCCATTCACCGTTAATTTTAAAGTCATCAACTTAAACACCTCTAGTTGATGTTAGTAGACAGCAAACCCAAATCTCAGCCTTAGTTCACAAATCTCCATAGAAATTCACTGTACACATGCAAATTTAAGTATCCATTTCTTGTCCTGGACCCTTCCTAAACTCTTTGCTACTAGCTTATGGGGTTTGTTGGATAACCTTAGCAATCTCCATACCATATTGACTTTGCATTAACATGTGATATCTGATATCTCCACAGCCCACATTTTAATGCCATCATTAGAATTTGTGCTTTGATCTTCAATACTGCCATTCACCCATTGGTTCAGTTTGCTCAAAGCAACATAATCATGATCGGCATCAATTAAATCAGTCTCATTCCTGGCCTTAGCATATCCAAAATACCAAGATTGGCTAGTTCTACCAAATGCATGCACACACAACAATCCATGGCTATATGTTGCTTCAGCATATTGAGATATTTATGACGAGACTCGGCGAGGCAACTCCTTAACTGTCATCTTTGATGATTATTAGTGGCTCGGCTTCCTTTAGCACTGCATACCTTCAGATCCTTCTGTTATTTATGCATGCATAAAATTCATTGCTAGTTTATCTTAGAACAGTTTACCAATGGATGACTTACATTTGCCAGCAGAAGTTGTGTTGATGCTTCTTCATACCAGTTTATATTAAAATAAGTTGAATATGCCAGAAAACTTGATGAGGATTCAAGTCTCACTCCACGCCAGTTCGTGCCAACCATGTCATGTTGTGCCGGGAAAATGCTAGCATTAGGCTACCAACCATGCCATGTTGTGCCGGGCAAGTGCTGGCATTAGGTGAGCACGTTTGCCATGGTATCTATCCTACATAACACAGGACATGAACCCCTGCCACCCGTACCAAAACTCTCAAAACCAAGCTAAAAAATCTTCATTTTTGGAAAAAAATAACTTTTTGGTCTGGCATGGCATGCGGCATAGCAGCACTCGAATCCTTGAAATTTGCTTTGCTTCAATTTGACTATATCAACTAGTTTAGCCCAATGATCTCCTGCACAATTACTTTCATCAGATTGCACTTCTCATAAGTCAAAATCACTTGCACAAATCTCTCAACTGTTAACACCATCCTGCAAGCATTGGATCAGACTTGTTTGTGGCATATCAATTCTATCCAATCATCTTCATTGTTGTTCACACCGTCATCATTAACAAAATTGGTTTGCTGATCCCTGTTTCTGTTTCATCATAGGTATCTTGAAATATTGCATAATTCCCAACTACACATATTTATTGCTTTGACTTATCACGTGATTACTTCATCCATATGCCATCAAGAATTTACAGGCCTGCCAATTTGACCTGTCCGCATCCAGTTTCCCTTGATCTCCTCTACAATACCAGCTTTGCTTTCCAATCTAATCAGATCTATTTATCGCATATGATTAGTCCATTGTCTAGTCGTGAATAGAGTGTAGAAAACATTATGGGTTTCAGAGAGAAGAAAGTGTAAGTTAAACAAAAGTGTTACTATAAAAAAAATATTGTACTATATAGCACATCATAAACATGTTAAAAATCTGTTAACGTATGTATTTTATCTCTTTACATGAGATCATAAGTGTATTTCAATACATTGACTTTGCAAATACATGCATGATGTATTCGCACTTGCTGCCTTGTTCATTGGGTGAAAGCAACTATTTGGATTTGCCTCATGTAGCTAATGAAATATTAGCGGGACTCCAATAGTTGCTGCTGAAGTTTCAGGAACTACAAGTCTACTACTCTTCCAATATCTAACAATAGTTCTCGGTCATTGTTTTTGAAATTAGTCCATTACCAACAAGTTCTGATAGATAATCACAACCCATTGTGCATTACTCAGACAAACATTTAATATTTGAACTCACATTGGACAAAAAACAAAAATGCATGCAATAATCAATTTTGTTAATAAAAAAATAAATAGCAATGCAGGTGACATATTACCCCAAATACAAATCATAAATTCGTCGCCAAAGATGCCAACGCCTGTTAACTACACCAATTTCCTAAACAAGACAAAATAGTTTAAGAAATCATTTTAATGAAATTGTAATTATACCCCTATGCCATGCTGCTGATTAAACTAAAGCCACATGCAGATTTAAAAATATTGCATACCTTACCATCTACTTCTGCATAAATTGTGCTGTTTATCAACCAAAAAGGCCTGCGAACCTAAACCTAAAAGTAAATATAGCATGAAGCTGCAAAGCAAGTATTTAAAGCCAAACGATGGTAAACAATTTCTCCAAGCATCAGATACAGGTCTTTACCCTAAATATTTCGTTACCCATGCCGTCCAATATGTAAGCAATGAATGGGCGTCTTGAACGAAGTACCTGTGAGATTCAAAAACAGCGTTCTCATGCTTTAGCAACAATTGCAAGATGATCATAGGAAACACATTAAAACAGTGTTTAACTAGCACAAGATGCACATATTGCAGAAACTATGCATTTGTGCAGGTCCTTTTAAGCAGGTTCCAATAGTCTCAACTCTCAAGGGTACAACACATGACATACAAAGAAACTCATTAATAAAAATTAAAAAATAAGAAAAAAAAAACAAATCATTTACCTACTGCTTCACGGGTATAAAGATAATAGAAATTAACAAAAAGATAATGAAATATCAATATATAGCCAAGTAGTATGAGCACATATTGCCTCTTTTTTGGTAGAAAAAACAATATGAGAAAATATCAAAATGTTCACCAAAAATACTATGTATGCCGCATTTGACTCTTCAGAAACCTCAACCAAGGATATGCTACCCATTATCCAAATACAGGGATTATGAAAGGGATGTTTTCAATTAATGATAAAAGAAGACAGATCATATGCATCATGCAAGGTCCTGTATGAATGCATTAAGTGTAAAAGGATTAGTTTATCATCCTTCTTTTTCTTCCCATGATCTCTTATACCAAATATTGATGGCTGTGTATCAATGTCCATTAAACAAATCCACAAGATATCTACCATAATGATGGGAGTCAGCTGAGGAGAGGAGGCAGGGAAAAGGAAGTGTTAGGAAGAGCAGGGAAACTTGTAAATATTGTAATCACAAGATTTAGGAAGTGGTGCTATCCTACAAGGTGATTTGCATTTTCCCAGTAATCAGTAGTATTATTGTGAAATGTTAGTGAAACAGATGAAAGCCACGTTGTTATTCAAGTATCCAACTAATCAGGAGTAAAAACAAGTCAATGAGTACCATACCTGCCTAAAGATGATATTACTTTGCTCACGAATAAAACCCACAGGCTGGAAAAAAATAGCAGAAATTAATATTCCAAGCTTCCCATGTTCAAAAATAATTGGAGGACCATTAAAAATACTAAAACTTCATGGAGCCTAACGAAGAAGGTCAGTTACACACAGATTGAGGATAGCTAGCATCCATTATGACATATCGGCTCTCCTGTAATAACAACAATGCAGTAATAAGCACATAAAAGTTAAAGCAAGGCTTGGTAATAGTTTAAATTTAATGGCCAGAAAAGAATTTGCCAAGCATCATAAGAGCAGAAAGCAAATCATATTTGTATTGTAAATTGAATTGCTTACAGAAAATAAATGAATATGAGGAAAACATAGGCTAGAACATGCACGCTAACAACAGAGTGACAGACTATAGCCTTATGACAAACAATATGACATAAAACAAACAATCATAAAGTTTATGTAAATTCACATATAATTTGTCTACAGTCAGAAGAAACATGTCATGTTGTCATGTTCACTAATACTTCTTTGGTTTGTAGATATCATATCCCATTTATGCTATCATATGATGATAACGGACAAGTATTATGTACTGTATCCATTGATACAGACTGAAGAGACTGAAAACTTCTCTTTTAGTTGGTTTTGAGGGGGTGGTAGACACAGTTTTCTTACATTATTCATTTTAATAGTTTGGACTTTGAAGTTTTTAATACTGAGTATCAAAAGAATTTCCAATGATTATCAAAAAAAAAAAAAAAAAAAAATGCACATCCATCAGTTATTTGCAACACATAATATGCCCATAATAGTCAAAATTTCAAATATGTAAATAATCACATTACATATGAAATCCTTAAATTTAGTTTTTCCAAGTCCTAATTACATTCTTCTCCAATCTCTCGGCCAACTAAAAATCACTTTCAAACATCATGTATCTCCGTCTTTGTTGCCATTTGTTAAAAAAAGGTTTTCAGAAAATGTTCTCCTCAAAACGTCCACAAAAGTGCTGTGAACAATAGTTCTTTAGGAACCGTCAGAAGAAAAGTATTTGCCCCCAAGTTTACACTTGAACCCCAAGTGTGTTGCATACGGTTCGCTGCATTGGTCTGAACAGCCCCATTAGGGACAAACTCACCTGTATCAATCGATTATTGGGTCAGTTCGAGCGGTGAACTTGATACAAGCCTCAAGCCGGCCTGAATCAACCTGAACCATATGTCAGTATGATACATACTGGTGCTATACCATACAGGTCACCAGTTAGTACGGCACCCAGTACCAATTCAACAATCCTTGTCGTCATACCAAAAATCAAGTTTACACTTACTCTAGAAACAATCTTTGAGAAACATACAAGCACTCAAATTTTTATTTCTATGGATTGCACCTCTCCCCTCTTAAGATCACCATTAGAGCAGTTTATTGAATCCAAGCAGGAAGCAGAGCCTAGAAAACTTCAGGACTAACATGTACCAGTCATCTTGTTTTCGGCACTCAAGTCCAAGGTGAAGGGGATTGGGGCACCAATTCTCAGCTCATTAAGCTTTTAGTGGGTGCAGCTATCATCTCAGCTCCTTATGCAATTCGTCTAGTTTTGGTATCCTAAGAGTTTTTTCTTCTTAATTGATGCACATTGTTCATTGTAGTCTGGATTACTGGAGCATCATGAATCAATACAATTATTGCAAACTCATCTCCATTCTAGTCATAGACCATGTTTTCTGGCACATAGGAATAATAAGATATTCAAATGGAAATGGAAAATATGGAATTACAATCAACATTCGTATTCCATTATTTGGACACAAATGAAGGAATGCACAAGAAATGAAAGGTAATTTGATTTTAATGTTTGATTTAGCAAGTTAAATTCAAGAATGGAGTGAATTATACATTAATTTTTTAAGAGAACCCCATAACTAATGAATAGAACTAAATTTCAATGTTTTAAATTCAAATCTTAATCAATTATACCGTAAATGCTAATAACTGAAAGCAAACATATAATTCAATCCCATTTTACAGAATAAACAATGATAATTATTTCACACCAAAAATATCATTCATCCATTCTCATGGGAATGGAAATGACCATTCCTCCCATCTAAGAGGGATTAACAGCTCCCCTATTAAGCAGATGATAATTCCCAAGGAAATGTAGTTTCATCACTTGTTGCACCAAGCATCCAAATGGGTCCAAAGCTACAAGCCCCATTCCATTACTGCCCCAACTCACCACAGCTTGCATCCGATGATCACTTCAATTTATTCTCAAAAGCATGATGTGCAAATAAAGTATCTAAATTTCGTTCTTTCTTGGAAAGCCTCCAAAATCCATCCAAAACCCCTTTTAAATGAATTGACAAAATCTGTAAGTAAAGATGTCTAAACTTTGTTCTTTTTTGGGAAGTCACAGAACGGATAAAAAAATCCTCGTTGGAGCTTCCCAGTAGAAACTCAGATAAGTGCTGGAAAAGGCCAAAGAGGTAAGAGGAAAACAAACAACAGATTGGATTTGGAGTTCAGCTTGGATTGGACCATTCGATGATGATGTTGGTGCTCCACTACTTTCTTCACTTTTAGTGGTGACTCCACAGGAAGGTACAAGGGGCTTGCTTCCAAACATTTTACCATTGGGCAATATCTATGCCTTGCTAGATATAAGGATGGTGACTCAACAGGATGGTATAAGGATGGCTTCCAACAGCTCACGACAAGGGAGAAAAGCCGAATTTGGAGGTGGAGGAGAGGTAGAAAAGCTGGACCTGATTTTGAGCTGATTCCACCATCATCTTCCATTGGACTGGAGCAATCGGAGCCGATTCCGAGCCCTCATCTTCTAATTTCCCTTCGAGGGCCAAAGAGAAGCCACGTTTTCCTCCTCTCCTGCAATCCCATGTCATCGCGTCGGATTTGTGGAGATTTGTGGACATCATAAATCAAGCCTTTGAACCATGCTGGTAACCAACTAATCCAATATGGTGCATCCTGAACCAGCCAGTTTGGTACGATTCTACGAACCCTACCTTCACTCCTTTTTAGCCATTTTGTTTAAGCCTTACAGAGTTCTTGTAGGCTAAGGCCAAATAGGGACCATGGTTCTCAAGCAAGGTTCCAGTTAGTTCCTACCTAGTATGTTAGACATCAATAAGGAGCACATGGCTCAATTGTTTCTTGTGCTTGCTTGACTAACTCTGGTATTGTTATCGCAACCTTCATGGTTAATGTTAATGGCCAACTATTTGATGCTGGACCTTTCTTGCATGCTACCGAAATAATGGCTTCTAGGTTCTTTTGTCTAAGCATAAGAATTATCTATTTTGCATATAGTGCATGCAAACGTCTCGTTCAACAATCTGAACAAGGAAAGTGGGCACAAAGTGATGCAATAAATAAATGGGATTGTGTAACACATGAGATTACATGAAGATCTAAAAATAAACTATACAGAGTGTCACAGGAGAAATTCAGAAAATTAATAACACCAAGGATCAAAATTTAATCATCAGAAAAAGCTTTTTACAGCCCAAGTTTAAGACCTGAACTTTAGGGAGATATTGGAACGTTTAGATGCCTTTCTATGGAAGTGGCAGTGTACACAGCACTGCTCATTAAAGAGTACCATGAACAGTGAAAGGATTTAGTCTCCTTGTTAAGAACCATGTTAATTCTTTATGGGCAAAATGTGTTAGCCAATTGTTGGAGAATAACCAGGATTTAGTTGTTGATTATAGATTGCCCTTGATTGTTGAATAAGTTAACCTGGAGTATATGGCTAACTCCACCCTGTGGAGTGGAATAGCTTAACTCAGTTAAGGTCGAAAAAGTAGCTTCACCAACTCTTTAAAAATGCCCACCTTGCCATCAGAATAAAATGGTCGCTTTTCTAGAGCTTGGGGGTAAAAGTGGAATAAATGGATTAAAGGACCTTTAGTCACTTAACCTTCCTCTAACCCTGAACCAGATGCAGCTGTAGACTCTTGGAAGGACCTATCTAAGGATGTCTTAGGGGCCACATTCAGGAGCTATCTTATAGATCTTTGACCAGCAATCTGCTGTGGCTGATTATTTTGGTGAAAAACTAGAAGATTCCATTGGCCAACTTCACCTATCTTATCCGTTCTTCTCATTTGTCCCTTTTCTATCTAATTTCTATATTATTCTCTTATATCATCTCTATTTTCTGCTAACGTATCTCTGTCTTATGATCTTATCTCTTCTAAACTTCTGTTTTCCTCTTTTACTGAGATTTGAGTTGACAAAATGATCACTGTAATTCAAATGACAGTTGCCAGCTTGCCAGTAACAAAAATCAATTTCTAACTAGTGTATGAGCTCAAAATAGAACCACAAACAAACCGAACAAAAGGAACCTCACCTGATTGTTTCTTTTAGAAGTTAACTTCAGCTTTTAAAACAAAATTAGCCACAAAGAAAGACATGAATATAGGTACAATGAGTCACCAGTTGCAATAAATAGGTATAGTAAAAGACCATACAGTAAGGCATAAAACAACCCAACTGCTGCAGATACAATTCATTGAGAATAGACAAAAAGACCGATAGACAAACAGATAAAATACGCAACTTCAACAAATATAAATAATATATACACTAAGTTACAGTCACATTCAAACATCATGTTGATATTTTCTAGCTGGCAGTTGCTCACACAATATACCTAATGTAAGTACATGTACATCACCTGTTCGAAGGCAAACATAATATTTGCCCATTCTATATCTCTAGTAATAAGCAAGTTGGCTCTGGCTAGAAGAGGTACCAATCTGACCTGTCACACAGGGAAAAACATGCGAAATAAATTTCTTCAGCAGTCAAGGCTATATCAATACATCTTGAGACTGGTATTTATACATGCATACATCCAACTACATATAGAGACTGGTTTATATATAGGTTTATATATAGCATAAGGAATATATGGAACATGTTGGATGCTTTAAAGATTCCATAGGAAATGATAAATATTATCATCACAATCATACTTCTTATTAAACAAATGTTTAAAGGAGAAAATTTAACAAACCAACAAAACAAGCCTTTGTCTCATTCTACTAAATTATTAAAGGTCTAAAGGAATGAATGGAGTCAATAAGTAGAGTCAAGTATCACAAAAATAAATCAATAAATTTAAATAATAAGAGGTACATAACCACATTTATCAGTTCAAGTCATAGTCTACAATAGTTGTCCTACCAATTGTAGAAGTTTGTTTTATTAATTTCTGTCCTCTCCTACCCACAGTCCCTAGCAGCCCAGCCTTTGTCAAACATGACCAAAATAACACAGCATGTTGTCATGACCTCACCAAACAAATCCAAGAATTCACTCAAACCCTAGAGGAACACAGAAGTTTCCAGATTTCCCAAGGACTCTGGACATATTTCAGCTATATTCTAGATGTTTCTCAGATATTTTGGTGGCTTGTAAATATCTTGCATCTAGAAAGTTCTAACATATAAATGTGGTGCTGGAGGCACAATCCTAGCCACCTTGGATCCTAGCTTAGGTCTATATAAAGAGGAGACCTCATTTGCAATCCAACTTCAAAGAATAGAGAGCTCCCCAAAGACAGGAAACTCCGCAATTACCCTGTACTGTTCTTATTTGTAATAGAAGTCTTCTTCTAACTCTTTGCCTACTTTCTCTTCCGCTCTCTTGCAGCTTCACTTGAAGGCTTTGAAGGAAAATCCTGATTTTCCGATCCAGGTTCGTTCAGATCTGATCAGATCAAGAGATATATTTCAAAATTTTTCTCTTTGATCTGTATCAGATCTGGAATGTTTCAGATCTGATTCTTATTATTTTAATAAATAAAATAAATAAGAATAAATTAAATCAAATTTAATTTATCTGATTTGGGTAATCCTATTACCCTGTTGATGATCCTGTTTGCAGCGGAAGGTTCTGGATCTAGCCACGCAAGCGTCTGGCCTTTACCGGTATCCACTCGGGCTGGATCTGGAGATCCTCTTCTTCTCTACCACGTCTCCAAAAATCAGATCTGGATCTGATCTGGAGGATCTTCAAAACTCTTTTTGAAGATCAGCAGTCGTCCTTTGCAGCAGCGCAGCCTTCTTGCTTTTGATCGCCTTTCTCTTGATCTGAATCGCACCAACCAAAGTCCAAAACTCCTTTTGGACGTGGAGAGCAAGGGGAGAAGAGAGTTATGGCATGGAGAAGGAGGGGAGAGGCAGCCTTGGGGCGTGGGAAATTCTCTTGATTCAATCATTCATTTACAATCTGAGTTGGGCGCAGGGTCTTATTTATAGACTAAGCTGTGATCCAACTCCTCTTCTTCCCAACCAATCACAACCCTTTGTGAAATCAGATCTAAATCTGATTGGTGGGAATAGAGTCCCCTGGATTCCTCCTTAGAGGGTGCCTAAGACCAGTCAAAGTTGGTTCTTAGAAGAACTCTAATTGGAATCCAAAAAGGAGATGGAGTCCTTGTCCAACAAGGACTCCTAGGCGCCTCCAACTTGGGCACACGCCTAGGGTGGCGTGCGCCCTTCTCCTTGCCAGGTTCTGGCAGGGGGACAGGCCCCCACCAGCTCTCCAATAGGTGCATGACATGTGGTCAAAAGTCAAAGTGTCAATGGTCAACGTTTGACCAGTCAAAGGTAGACTTTTGACCAAAGTCAAAGAACAAGAAATGGCAGGTGACCAAAAATGGCAGGTAATGTCTTACAAAATAAGACAACCTTTTCTGACTTGGACAACCTCCAGTCAGACCATATGAAGGCCTCTGATTGAGCACAAACTCCTTTGGCTCAGACAGGACAACTTATTTATGATAGCAAAAGAAGAACGTTAGGTTCAATCGAGTGCTAGCACGATTTCCTTGAACCTAATTGAATCTCATTCAGATCAATTGAACTAGATCAGTTCAATTGATGATCACCAGATTCAAACCCTTGTTTGTGTGACCCAGTTAGGTTCAGTTCTGTATGGTAATGGGATATGTCATGATCTCTATCATCGACATCATCGAAACTCCTTTCGATGGATCAGAACTCTTCTGATTCGAACAGCTAGAATGATCGATCATCTAAATCATTCTAATTGCTCCCAAAATCCACCAGTGACACCTAGCAGTATATGGTGGCAACCCATCAGAGCTGAATGCGAACCTCTTGGTGCAGCTACCTGTGTGATTAAGTTCTTCTATCTTGAGCCCCGATCAGATTAGGGTTAAGGTGAACTCGTCAAACCCTAGTCTCTGTCATATGATGTAATCATTCGATTCGAGTCCAATGTGAAAATCTAAATAGAAACTCTTTCTATTATTTCACTCTGCCATGGCCATGGGCTTCTGGACTTGATTCTCATGATCATCATAGGGCTGCTCCTCTACCACCGAGGTAGATAGATTCCATCTTGATGCAATCCAGTTCCTACAATGAACATGCTATAGCCAACATACACCTCAGGGTTCCATATGGCTAGGAGACCGAGTAATGGTGTAGTCAAACTATAACACCCTCAAGGTGAACTGCCGATGCACCTCAGGTCAAAGAACCAGACACACTACTGCAGCATCGAGTCAGTCATTGACGAGAAGGTAGACTTCCCTAATGACTACTCGAGGTGGTCACGCTCAGTGCCCTCGTTCTCTAACGAGTACCTGTACTCTCGCTCCGGTGTCTCCACACCGTAGACTCAAGACTCATCTACTAAAGAGAAGCGATTGTACACCAACCTTCCGGATCAATCACCATCCTCGTGATGATCCTATGGTCGGGAGCAATTTATGAGTTAATAATGATTATTCATGTCTTAAATTTTCAACTCTTGAAAATATGAATTATCATTACCATTAACTCAAAGGATGTATCACAGACACTAAATACACATATGTGATAGAAAATAACCCATTTTATTGATTTTAGTCAAAATTATAATTTTGCCCCTAGAAGTGTATTACAAGTGTCAGCCAATTCTGGCTTCTAGGGCACATATATCTAACAATCTCCCACTTGTCCTAAAGCCAATTGGCTACAAGTCTAAGTCCCATCTTCTCAAGGTGGGCTTCGATCTTCTGCTGGCCCAACGGCTTTGTAAGTGGGTCTGCCACATTATCTGTGGAGTTGACTCTCTTGACCTCGACGTAACCCTTCTCGAGGTAATCGCGGATGAGGTGGTATCGCCGCTCAATGTGCTTGGATTTCTGGTGAGACCTCGGCTCCTTAGCAAGGGCTATGGCGCCATTGTTGTCGCAGTATAGAGGAATGGCATCTGATGGCATTACTCCAATTTCTGCAGCAAACTTCTTGTACCAGAATGCTTCCTTCGCAGCCTCTGATGCAGCGATATATTCTGCTTCCATGGTGGAATCTGCTATCACGTTTGCTTGGAACTCTTCCAGCTGACAGCACCACCATTGCACACAAACAGACTCCAGATGTCGACTTTCGATCATCTATATCGGACATGAAATCCGAGTCTGTGTATCCCTGGACTTGGAGTTCTCCATTACCAAAGACCAACATCATATCCTTAGTTCTTCTCAAGTACTTAAGGATACATTTCACAGAAGTCCAGTGTTCTTCACCTGGATTTGACTGATATCTGCTTGTGACACTCACAGCATGGGCTATATCAGGTCGTGTACATAGCATGGCATACATGAGGCTCCCTATTGCAGAAGCATAAGGGATCTTGCTCATGCGTTCTATTTCCTCAGGTGTGCTAGGGCACATCTTCTTGGAAAGATGAATACCATGTCTGAAGGGTATTAATCCCCTCTTAGAGTTTTCCATACTAAACCTCTTTAGTACTTCCTCTATGTACATCTTCTGTGAAAGTCCTAGCATCCTATTCGGTCTATCCCTATAGACCTTAATTCCTAGAATAAAGGATGCTTCACCTAGGTCTTTCATGGAGAATTCCTTGGACAACCACATTTTGACTGATGTCAACATGGGAATATCATTCCCAATAAGGAGGATGTCATCCACGTACAATACGAGGAAGACAACAGCGCTCCCACTGACCCTTTTTGAAAACACATGGTTCCTCTTCATTTTTGATGAAACCAAACTTTTTGATCACATCATTGAAACGAGTGTTCCAGCTCCGAGATGCTTGCTTAAGTCCATATATGGACCTTTGCAGCTTGCAAACCTTGTGATCAGTATCACTGGATGTGAAACCTAGCGGCTGTTCCATATAGATATCTTCCTCAAGATATCCATTTAGGAATGCCGTTTTCACGTCCATTTGCCATATTTCATAATCGAAATAGGCTGCAACGGCAAGCAATGTGCGGATGGATTTTAGCATAGCCACTGGGGAAAAGGTATCCTGATAGTCAATGCCTTCGCGTTGACTATAACCTTTTGCCACTAGTCTAGCCTTGAATGTCTCCACATTCCCATCTGCACCAATCTTTCTCTTGAAGATCCATTTACACCCAATAGGTACTATACCTTCTGGTGGATCTACCAAGGTCCAGACTTGGTTTGAGTGCATCGAGTCAATTTCTGACTGCATTGCCTCTAGCCATTTCTCGGAGTCGATATCTGATATCGCCTCGTTGTAGGTTTTGGGATCATCACCATGAGCACCATTACCTACGAGGAACATTTTCCTCTACTTCCTCTGAAATAATACCTAAGTATCTTTCAGGGGGACGGGAAAACTCTTTCCGATCTACGAGGTGGAGGAGGTAGTGTTCTTATTGGCTCAAACCTGATTTGGTTCCAATTGGTCCTTAGCTCGTTCCACTTGTGAGACTTTCTCATCAAGCTTGATCTATTTTCCAATGCCGCTATCTTGAATAAACTATTTTTCAAGAAAGATGGCATGTCGACTCACAATCACATTGTGGTCTTCTGGAATGTAGAAATAGTATCCTAATGACTCTTTAGGATATCCTATGAATCGAGCTCTAAAGGACCTAAACTCTAACTTGTCCGCTTGTTGTCTTTTGACATGAGCCGGACAACCCCAAATTCTGAGATGACTCAGACTTGGTTTCTTACCGTGCCATATCTCATACGGTGTGGTAGGAACGGTTTTAGAGGGAACCCTATTCAGTAGATAGATTGAAGTTAACAATGAGTGTCCCCAAAGAAAATCAGGGAGGTCTGTGAAGCTCATCATGGATCGAACCATATCCAATAGAGTCCGATTTCTCCATTCTGAAACCCCGTTGAGTTGAGGTGTTCCTGGTGGAGTCCATTGAGAGACTATGCCATTTTTCCTTTAGATAGTCTAGGAATTCCCGGCTAAGGTATTCACCTCCTCGATCTGATCGAAGAACCTTAATGGGTTTTTCCAGTTTGTTTTTCTACTTCATGTCTGAATTCTTTGAACTTTTCAAAAGCTTCAGACTTGTGTCTCATAAGATACACATACCCATACCTAGACAGATCATCGGTAAAGGTAATGAAGTAGACAAAATTGCCTCTAGCCGGCACATCAAATGGGCCGCACACATCAGTATGTACTAGGGCAAGGAGATCTGTGGCCCTTCTCCCCATGTCCAACAAAAGGGAGTTTAGTCATTTTGCCTTGAAGACAAGATTCACAAGTTGGATATGACTCGGAAGTCAATGGACTCAATAGCCCATTTTTCTCCAATTTGTTGATCCTATCTTCTGCTATATGACCTAATCTCAGGTGCCATAGATATCTGTCGTTTGGACTATCCCTAGGTCGTTTGGCATTCACGTTTTGCTCGATAGTTAGAATAGGTACATCAATATGTAGCTGATAAAGACCATTAATAAGGAAACCATTTGCAATTTTATTTCTTTCATAAAGAATGTTACAATGGTCCTTAAAGAAGGTGATCACATAACCTTCTTGTGCTAAGCATGAAACAGAAATCAAATTCCTGCTAGCTGCAGGCACAAAATAACAGTCTTTCAAAACTAAGTCTAAACCAGATGGTAATCGAAGAGGGTATGTTCCCACGGCTACTGCAGCAACTCTTGCTCCATTACCGATGCGTAGGATCATGTCTCCATCCCTCAGCCTCCTGCTATCCTCAAGACCCTGCATAGAAGTGCACAGATGAGCACTAGAACCAGAGTCAAGCACCCAACTGGATGCAGAAGAAACCGTAAGGTTAGACTCAATAACGAGCATACCTCCAGAAGGACCTTCCTTCTTGTTCTTCAGGGTGGCCAGGTAAGTAGGGCAGTTCCGCTTCCAATGGCCGTCGCTGTTGCAATGGAAACACTTTCCTTTGACATCGGCCTTTTTCTTCGGCTCTGCCTTCTTCTTCTTTGATCCTTCCACCTTTTGCTTTTTCACAGACTTCTTTTTCTTTCCATAAGACTTTCTTTTGGAAGAAGTCCGTTCCATAGCAAGAACTGAGCCTTTAGAACCTTTCATAGAAAGCTCAGCGGTAACCAGCATATTCATTAATTCGGCCAAGGAATTTCTGAAGTTTATGCATGTGGTAATTCATGATGAATTGCCCATATGCATCAGTCAAGGATTGCAGAATAATATCGTTCTGCAGGTCCAAGTCCAACTTCACACCGAGCTTCTCAAGCTCTTCCATGTCCTTGATCATTGTCAGACAGTGATCTTGGACTGACTGCCCATCACGCATCTTAGCCTTAAAAAGTCATTTCGTGACTTGATATTTGGCTGCGCGACTCTGTTCACCAAACATCTCCTGCAGGTGAGCCAACATTTGGCGAGCAGTCCCGATATCCTTCATGTTGGCGCTGGAGCTCATCAGACATCGAGCCCAACATGTAATATCTGGCCTTATTATCTTCGTCTATCCATTTTTCCAGAGACGCTCTCTGTTCAACAGATGGACGGGCTGGTAAGGTGGGAGGGTCCTGGTCCAAAACATGGGTTAACTTCTCAGAACCCAAAATAATTTTGTAGTTCCTGAGCCAATCTTTATAATTGGGTCCAGTCAGTCTATGTGTGTCCAGGATACGTGCCAATGGGTTGGACGCAGACATTTTTCCTGTAGAGAGTCAAAGATTCTAGTTAGATACTGTAATTTTGACTTGACCAATTTGTTTAGGGATTTTATTTTTAAACAAATTAGCTCCCACTATTTTCTCGGATCCCTACACTCCCTCTGTAGAGATGCGAAAATCTCCACGATTAATGATTTCTAGTGGGTGGTGCGGTCTCACCAACTGACTCATCACCTCACCTAACAGTTATTGGTGATGGGTTAGCCAATGAGTGAACAACTCTTGTTCAATGATTCTCTAATCATGGTGCACCCAAACTTGGTCTCTAATTCATGAATCTCACCGTATCCGGAATATTGATCCACTCCTTAGTTAAGTCAGACCCACCATTTGCATAGACTGGGTTCCTAATTGAGTCTCTCACCGTATCCGAAATATTGAGCCCAACTCATCCTCCAGCCCATAGCATCCAATGCCTAATAGACATGGTTGCATCTTCCCGGTGCAACTGAGCCACTGTATCCAGCCGAGAACAATCAACCCCGGGAAGGGCCCGCACATCTACAATGGTGGAAGACCTCAGACTTAATCTTTTCTTAGGGAGAATTGATTCAGGTCTCATTAAACTAGACTTGGCTTAGTCATAACAATTATGACTAACCTAGTGGCATGGGTTAGCTCGGATTATTGACCACCTCAGATCAGAACTGTGTCAACAGATATGGCCAGGTAAGTGAGACCGGTGGAAGGAATATGCCATTAACTCGTACAAGAACGCATTCAGGTCGAGTAGCTTCCAATTAAAAACCAGTCGGTCGTATGTGCCAAACTTACCTTAGACACCAAATTGTTGAGTCAGAACCAATTGGGTTAGCCTACAATCCAGACTCTAACCTCTGAGCCTAATTAGGTCTTGCTTGATCGTGACTCGATCTTGACCCAGACTTAATCCTATTAGGCTGGTCAATTTAAGCATTGTTGATCCCATCTAACCAACTCTTGATTCGGTTTGATCAACCGCTTAGACCTAATTGAGCTACCCAAGCCCGAACCCAGTATTATGAATATGTCTTAGATCTGAAATTCTCAATTTTAGACCTAATTAATATTCCATAAACTTAATTCTTAATTAAGTAGGGTTCATAAACAAAATATGCACAATAAATCCTAGGGTTTCAGGATCTAGGGTTTTGCAGAAAGTAAGTTTTGGGTTTCTGATTAAGGACGAACACGCAGCACCCCTACACATCATAAGAACACCCCATCGAATGGGAAGAGAGGGCCTTTAAACCCTTCTTCGTTCTTATGACCGGACGGCCAAGAGGAACGCCTTAATCAGGAACATTCAATACTACAAAACAGTATCAGATCTATATCATATATCTCATATACAAAGTAGATCTAATCATGGCATATTTTGCATACATCTCATGTATCAAATCATGCATGTTTTCAGATCTAAATTATCTCATAATAATCTAAAAAATTAGATTTAAATTGATCTAATCAAAATAAATTCTAATCTAGACAATTATGTAGAACTATTCTACAACTAGTCTAGACATGCATCAATCATATCTCATATGATATTTAAAATTAAATAATTTTTATTTGCTATTTTTTAGATGTTATTATAACCATTATAATATCAAAAAATAGTAAATAAAAAGATCTAAAATATGATTTAATCAGATTAAATTCAAAAACATGCAAGACTATTCTATAGAACTATTCTATTCTAGAACTAGTCATGCATATCTTCTAATCTTAGATCCAAATCATTTAATTTTAATTTTTTCTGATTTCAGATCTGATCACATCTCATGTGACATCTGAAATCAATTATTTTTTAATTAAAATAAATTTAAAATTCAGATCTAAACAATTTTTAGAACCATGGCTCTGATACCAGTTGAAGGGAAATCCTGATTTTCCCGGTCCAGGTTCGTTCAGATCTGATCAGATCAAGAGATATATTTCAAAAATTTTTTCTCTTTGATCTCAATCAGATCTTGATATGTTTCAGATCTGATTCTTATTATTTTAATAAATAAAATAAAATAAGATAAATTAAATCAAATTTAATTTACCTGATTTGGGTAATCCTATTACCCTGTTGATGATCCTGTATGCAGCGGAAGGTTCTGGATCTAGCCACGCAAGCGTCTGGCCTCTACCGGTATCCACTCGGGTTGGATCTGGAGATCCTCTTCTTCTCTATCACATCTCCAAAAATTCAGATCTGGATCTGATCTGGAGGATCTTCAAAACTCCTTTTGAAGATCAGCAGTCGTCCTTTGCAGCAGCGCAGCCTTCTTGCTTTTGATCGCCTTTCTCTTGATCTGAATCGCACCAACCAAAATCCAAAACTCCTTTTGGACGTGGAGAGCAAGGGGAGAAGAGAGTTTGGCATGGAGAAGGAGGGGAGAGGCAGCCTTGGGGCGTATGGAAACTCTTTTTTCAATCATATCATTTACAATCTGAGTTGGGCGCAGGGTCTTATTTATAGACTAAGCTGTGATCCAACTCCTCTTCTTCCCAACCAATCACAACCCTTTGTGAAATCAGATCTAAATCTGATTGGTGGGAATAGAGTCCCCTGGATTCCTCCTTAGAGGGTGCCTAAGACCAGTCAAAGTTGGTTCTTAGAAGAACTCTAATTGGAATCCAAAAAGGAGATGGAGTCCTTGTCCAACAAGGACTCCTAGGCGCCCTCCAACTTGCCTTGGCCAGCCCTTCTCCTTGCCAGGTTCTGGCAGGGGGACAGGCCCCCACCAGCTCTCCAATAGGTGCATGACATGTGGTCAAAAGTCAAAGTGTCAATGGTCAACGTTTGACCAGTCAAAGGTAGACTTTTGACCAAAGTCAAAGAACAAGAAATGGCAGGTGACCAAAAATGGCAGGTAATGTCTTACAAATAAGACAACCTTTTCTGACTTGGACAACCTCCAGTCAGACCATATGAAGGCCTCTGATTGAGCACAAACTCCTTTGGCTCAGACAGGACAACTTATTTATGATAGCAAAAGAAGAACGTTAGGTTCAATCGAGTGCTAGCACGATTTCCTTGAACCTAATTGAATCTCATTCAGATCAATTGAACTAGATCAGTTCAATTGATGATCACCAGATTCAAACCCTTGTTTGTGTGACCCAGTTAGGTTCAGTTCTGTATGGTAATGGGATATGTCATGATCTCTATCATCGACATCATCGAAACTCCTTTCGATGGATCAGAACTCTTCTGATTCGAACAGCTAGAATGATCGATCATCTAAATCATTCTAATTGCTCCCAAAATCCACCAGTGACACCTAGCAGTATATGGTGGCAACCCATCAGAGCTGAATGCGAACCTCTTGGTGCAGCTACCTGTGTGATTAAGTTCTTCTATCTTGAGCCCCGATCAGATTAGGGTTAAGGTGAACTCGTCAAACCCTAGTCTCTGTCATATGATGTAATCATTCGATTCGAGTCCAATGTGAAAATCTAAATAGAAACTCTTTCTATTATTTCACTCTGCCATGGCCATGGGCTTCTGGACTTGATTCTCATGATTCATCATAGGGCTGCTCCTCTACCACCGAGGTAGATAGATTCCATCTTGATGCAATCCAGTTCCTACAATGAACATGCTATAGCCAACATACACCTCAGGGTTCCATATGGCTAGGAGACCGAGTAATGGTGTAGTCAAACTATAACACCCTCAAGGTGAACTGCCGATGCACCTCAGGTCAAAGAACCAGACACACTACTGCAGCATCGAGTCAGTCATTGACGAGAAGGTAGACTCCCTAATGACTACTCGAGGTGGTCACGCTCAGTGCCCTCGTTCTCTAACGAGTACCTGTACTCTCGCTCCGGTGTCTCCACACCGTAGACTCAAGACTCATCTACTAAAGAGAAGCGATTGTACACCAACCTTCCGGATCAATCACCATCCTTGTGATGATCCTATGGTCAGGAGCAATTTATGAGTTAATAATGATTATTCATGTCTTAAATTTTCAACTCTTGAAAATATGAATTATCATTGCCATTAACTCAAAGGATGTATCACAGACACTAAATACACATATATGATAGAAAATAACCCATTTATTGATTTTAGTCAAAATTACAATTTTACCCCTAGAAGTGTATTACAAGTGTCAGCCAATTCTGGCTTCTAGGGCACATATATCTAACAAGCTTTGCCTTAGAGGGGTAGAAGGCTTTGCCTAAAAGGGGTAAAAGGCTTACACAGCCACGTGGAGTTAGTCTAGGCATTGCATGGGCTTTGGATAGGGTAAATTCTATAAATCCATGACAATTCCTTCCAAATATTTCATATTCATGCAACTCCAGGTACCATGCAGGCAGGTCAAGACTATCCAACTCCAAACAACAGTAATGTCATGCAAGAGAATTAAAATAAATTAGTTAGCAACCTCATATTATTCATGATTTCATGATTAGTTTAAAAGGTAAGTTCTTGTGAATCAATCTGCAAGATAGGATACTCAAACAAGATTTATCACTATTTTTCAGACCAACTGTATAGCAGTTTAGCTTTAACAAGAATGAAGTAGAATCTATTATGATGAATAGAAACTCATCAAAGCTATCAATAATCAGCCACTTGACAGAATGGCCAGTTTTGTCTATGTAAGCTACAAAATGTCAACTCTAGTAAAACATTTTTTTTTTGTTTATCTAGCTAATTAAAATGGGCTGTCAAAGTCAATTAATAACTTCATAGTGACTTAAAAGGTTTGCATTGCACAAGTTTACAGTCTACCAGTCTACAATGCAAAGAGCCACTGAAAGAAACTGAAAACAGTCAAAATCAGCAAAACTATTCTTCCATCATTAAATTCCATAAGAAAGGATCTGCAGAATTCAATATATACCTATATGCATTTTATCAGCATTAGTGGGGGAGCAAGAGGTGAGGTCCAAGAGGGGTGCATGCCCTCTGGCCCCAAAAAATGAGTGCACCAAGCCTGCTATCCCTTGTTTGTGCAGCCTTGCATGCCTCACACCCCTTTTCAAACCTGCATCTATCTTATGCAAGTATAAGAACTCACTCCCCTCTAAAATCTGCGGCCCACTCACATGTTTACAAACAGAGGTGTGCAGGCCAATGCTTTTAAACACAGAGATCAACATGGGAATCAACAGACCTATATGTGATTTGTGACAATCCTAGTCAACCTAGCTTTAATCAGTTTGATCTGTAGGGCTGGAAATGGGCCCGAGCCAGCACTAGGCCCATCCGGCCAGGCCAACTTGGGTAAGGCTTTGGGCTTGCACCAAGAATGTTCTGGTTGGGCTTGGCCCTGAAAATCAAGGGCCCATTGAATTTCAAGTCGGGCTTAGAGGGGCTCTAATGGGTTTACACAGATGGAATCTTCATGGATGGAGCATTGGATTGAATGCTTTTGTCTGTGTTAGACCCAAGGAGTTACGCTTTTTACTTTTTAATGAATCCAAGGTGTCAAATTCATAGTGTTTTACCCAAAATTTCCATCTTTGATTTTTCGTTTAATGTTTTTCTAATAACCAGAGGTTGTCCTAAATGCAATTAGTGCAAATGAGGATTCATAAAACCAAGCAAAATACTTGGGGCATGACTTAATGGTTAGTGAATTTATATAAATATTAAGTGACAATTATTTAAATTTGAAATTTACCTTTTACTCAATAGTCTTATATGTGTCAAATTCACCTAGCTGCATGCAAAGCTAGCTCATGTGGCATTTATAACAACTGCAGCCTAACCCCCTTCTACTCCCAAGTGCTACTGAGGCAGATGGAGACTCCCAGTTGGATTCTCATAAAAACTTGTGAAAAATAATCTCGCACTAGATAAATTCTGAATTTCTGAAAAGTTCGTGGATATCATTATTGAATTTTACTTTTCTAAAGGATATTGTGGGTGCAAATAAGGGAATCATTTTCGCATAATGTTCAATAAAGATTAAGACAATCAATGTAGTTCAAACTGGGCTAACTCAATGATGGCACTCCTCCATCTGGGTGTAGCTCTAAGTTAAAACCTCTGGAAACATTTTTCAAGCGTTTGACTTAAGTAATTCTAACTGATGGAGCTCCCAGTATTATTCTTAGAGATACACAGACATACAGACACACAGAGAGATCAATGTCATGAGGCATGGTCATGCAGAGTTTAGTTGTGTTAAAACATAGATAAGATCAGTGAAGTAACAACTGTGCCCCCCTTCATGAAAACCCTGGCTTCATGCCTAAAAAGCACCATGATCCTGTAGAAAATATACAAATGTCCTTCATTCTTTGTTAGCAAAACAAAAAGAGGGAATTAAGGTCGCTTTGGTTCTGTAGAAATGGTGTGCATGGTAAACTAACATATTAATATTGCGGTATCTTAATGTAATCTTCTGATTAAGTACATGCATGAATTTATCTACACACACACACACACACACACACACACACACACACATATATATATATATATATAGTGTTTAACAAAACATAATATAAACTACAAGCTCCAGATGCTTTAATTTCCCAACCAAATGCATAACTCAGCAAGACAAAATGGATGAAAGAATAATAAATTACTACTTGCCTCCTCAGGAGAACTTGGGTAACAAAGGTATTCATCATATTGACTAATTGGTGGTTGCTCCACAATTTTAACTTGGATTTCTTGCTCATCTGGAACTGGTTTGCAAAAGACAATTCATAGATGGAAGTTGAAAAAGATGATAGAGTATCTAACAAGGAGTTCCCATTTTGAGCATGCAGAGTGATACCTTGTTTTCTTCTGCTTCTTCTTCTGACAGTCCTTTTTCTTTTCTCTTCTAGCCAAAGCTGTGCTAGCCATTCTCTACTCATAGAATATTCTTTCCCAACAGAACCAAATCTATGAGATAACGGAATTTGTAGCATGTTGTGGTGGTTTCCCATATCATATTGTAGCTTAGACAAGTTGTCAGAAGAAATCAGGTTCATGGGAAGATGTATATTTGCATTTCCTAAGCCATACTGTTGTGAAAGTGGGCAACAGAGCCAACCTTTTGGATGTAGTTCATCAAAATAATTTTTGCTCATAGACTTTGTGTTATTGTAAGGACCTACTAGATATTTATTTGCAGTCTGATTTGACAAGGAACCAAACTTAGAGATCTTGCTAGTAATCTTCACAGCTTTGGGAAAGCCTAACCATTTCTCTAACCACCTCATTGAATTATTCAGTAACAGTAGAAGACCCTGCAAAAATAAGAAATTTAGATGTATTGTTTGCAAGAATTTGGAGTGGCAAAATTGAAAAAATATGCAAAACCTTTTTATACACAACATCCAGACTAAGCATAAGAAAAAAATAATTGGTGCGTTACTCGAATATTACATAAAGGAATAGTAACAAATCCATGCAAATGATTGATTCTGTTGGAAACACAACAGAAGAACAAAATTCTGATAAAGAATTCTAATATGGAAATCATAAAAGAGTATTAAAGGTAATAAATCACTAAGCAAAACCAAGATATGCTGTCTCATCAAGGTTCATTTGTCCTTTACATTAACATGTAGTATATAGTATATACATTACCATTCACATGCATAGAACACCAAATAAAGTTTATGATCCACACATTAAGTAAATTCATCTATGAAATTACGAATTTTAAAGCATGGGTATTCCTTTCATGGCTGCCTGTAAATGTTATATAGAGGACTTTTTAATCCTTTTTTACAGTATATTGTCAATTATATAGGAAAGCAGTTAATTTCAAATGATTAATAGACTGGTATATTGACAATGATATATGAAAGCAGTTTTTATCCTTTTGCAAAATCCCCATTCAGGGTATTTTGCAAGGAAATACCAGTTTATTTTCACATTTGTGAAAACATTCTTCTTTTTGTTGCTTTTAAAATCTTTAATGAACCCTCAAACTCCTTCATTTTTTATTTCCTATAAGCACATTTTACATGTGAAATTGGCTTGTATAATGTGCATATCCATTATAGACATGTGTGAATTGACTTGTATTATGAATGCATCCATTGGAAAAATGTGTGCATCTAGCAGAATGAACAAATGCAGTCATCCAAGAGTGGAGAGAAATGGTGCAGTAAAGCCAAAATGGGTTGTTCCGCCAAGAAAGAAAATAAATAAATAGATAGATAACTATGGCATCTTTTTGCAAAATATAAAAATAAAGAGGTTTATTTCTTCTGCAAATTCCCATTTTAAATTTTGGAAACTTTCATGCTTAAAAAGAATAAAAAAATAAAAAAATAAAAAAGAAAGCTACACATGCAGGGGGGGAGAAAAATGTAATGAAGCAATGGTATCCGTTGCTCTTACACGACGTTAGTTATCAAATTCCATTAGTTTGAAGGTTGTGCATCTGTTAACCACTTGTTACCCAGAAATTGTAGGATCAGCTCATATATTAGCATCAACAACCCAGCAAACAACTCAATTTAATACATCCCATGATAGTCCCACATTGGTTGGAAGAAATAAAAATAACCAATATAAAAGGCTTAAAGTATTCTACTAAAATAACTGGGCTTAAGCATTTTGGGCCACATGATTTAAGGGCTTAATAGATAATTGGGCTGTTTGGGGTTTGGGGCATTACAGAAATGGTATCAAAGTCACTCCTGAAGGTACTATCGTGTGGAGCCACGTTGGAACAGTCGGTGCATCCCGATGACGTACCCTCGATCTAACGGGGGAGGTTGACTGCTGTGGATGGTGACAACGGCGTGATGAGCTTGCCTCCGGAGTCTCACATGAATGTGTACTGGGAGGGTTACTGGGGCCAAAAGGGCTCTGACGAGGATGTCAGAGATTTAAGTGGGGGAGTTTGTGCCCACATCGATTGGAAGAAATAAAAATAACCAATATAAAAGGCTTAAAGTATTCTACTAAGATAACTGGGCTTAAGCATTTTGGGCCACGTGGAGACCTTAATAGGTAATTGGGTTGTTTGGGGTTTGGGGCATTACACATCCCAAGATAGATTCCCATTCGTAATCCATCATTATACAATAAACAGACAAAAGAATGATTTAATTCAAGATGAGCTTTTGAAACCTAGCAAAAACTAGAAGCAGGGCATAATTAACATCAAATATTAACAAAAAAAAAAAAACAAACAAACTATACACAATTTTAGAGTCCACATAATCATAAGAAGCAAAAGGAAAAAGCAAAAAAAATAAATAGGTAAACAAAAGAAGGCATCAAGAACCCCATGGAACTCGAGCTATTTCACTTAATCTAATGCACGGTAGATATATTGCAATCGAACTTGCTGCCAGCAAAAAATAAAAGGCGCATTAAAGGAAGAGATTGGATAAATTCCGAGAGATCACAGCACGACTTACTTAGATGCAAGGAATCCCTAGAAACGGCAACCGACAAGAAGACTTGGAAGAACTCAGCAGAAGAGAAGTCCACTATGGTCACGGGTGGGGAATAGGAGGAAGCCAAGAATGAAAATGTGAGGTTTCTTGCAGAAGAACCCTCTATTATTTGGTCAAACAAGATGCCACCACCCGCTGGAGTTGAGTTGGGTCAGATCCGAGTCCATTTTGACCACTTTATGACCCAAATTGACTTCGGACCTGATCACCGATATTAGACCAATATTAGAGAGAAGGGGGTTTTGAGGAGGGGGTCTAATTTTACTAGGGTCCAAATTTAGCATCACTTAGTTAGCAAATCCAGGTACGTCTAAGTTTTCTTTCAGGTTGGGTCTAGATTTGGTATAAATTTTTAGAGATTATATGCAACTTAGGGATGGCAACGGTTCGAATATAGGTTGGGTCAGCCCATATCCATACCCATCTCGCAATTAAAAATCTCATACCCATATCCACTCTGTACCCGCCTTAAGTCGAATTGGGTAGAGATGTAGGTCGGATCGGATCGAATATATAAGAGAAATTAGTCGGATTGGAATGAGTTAGATACATCAAAGTAATATATAATCATTATAATTTTGAATGAAGGATATATATTAAAATTATATCGGATCGGATTCAGATCGAGCTATACCACTGTCTACATCCGATCAAAATCTGTTTAAGATATTTTTTCTAAAATCCATATCTGCCTCAGGTTATAAAACCTATTCAATTTGGGCCAGATCAGGTCGAATATCCAATAAGTCGGATAAAATTGCCACTCCTGATATAACTCTTAGAGCTATTTTTTGTCAGTTAAGTTAATCTCATCTATGTGTGTCCAACCGGATTTATGCCTCGCTTAAATTGGAGATAAGATTTTTAATATGATGAAACTGGTCAGACCCGTGACTCTTAAGGTGGTAAAGATTTGGTTTTTCTTCTCACAACAATTATTATGCATCATGCGCGTAGAAACCATGCCGAAATTTTTCAGAACCGGACCGGATATCGGATTGAAATGAAAAAAAGGTCAGAGGTGAACCAGGTCAATTGATCCATCACATCAATATGGTATAATTATGATATAATAAATATATTTTATTTTTTAAAAATATAAAAATATTAAAAATAATAAAAAAAGTTTTTAAAAAAATAAATTAATAATTTGATAAAATCATGCATGATGTATACCTGAAATTTTCACCCATTCTTAGTATTATATTATATTTATATGTAGCTTCTGTAACAAAAAAAATAAAAATTAATATTATATTATAGGTTATAAAATAAACAAGGTGCGCTGGGAATTGGGATTTGGGAATCGGGATGATCTGCTGGGATTTGAGAGGGAGGTGGTCTGGGAGAGACCGAGAGAGAGAGAGAGCAGCCCGAGCGGCTGCGCCTTGCCAGGTTTGGGGGGGGGTGGGGGGGGGGGAAAGGAAGGACGAGGGGTCACACGACCATCGGCGCAGCCGACACCACGCCACCGCCCGGAGCAGGCATCGGAGGGTGCTCGCGTTACCGTGGGCGTCGGCCCTCGACCGGAAGATCGATGGTCAGGGCGTCCGTGTGGGGCCCTCGACCGGGAGATGGTCACTGGGGTTCCGCCGCCGCCGCCCCCATCACGAGCGGAGGACGGGAGAAGAAGGAACATTGATTTCGGCCGGAAAATTTGTAAACACAAAACAGAGAGAGAGAGGATGCACCTGAGGCTTTAGGGCTCGGCGGCGCTTGGCGGGGCTTGTCCGGCAGGCGACGACGACCGGGTTTTGGGCCCTTTAGGGCTCTGGGCGGCGATGACGAACAAATTGGAATAGCCAGGCATCGGGGAAGGGAAGTTGAAGCGAACGGAAAATCTCGAAGCGGCCGCGGGGATTTGTTCCGTCTCCGACCCGTGACCCGGCCGGTTCATCACAGGCCGACAGGCTCATCGGATTTTTTCCGGTTTTTACCGGCTGACTCTCCTTCAGGTTAATCCTAAGATCCGGGCCGGAATTAAAAACGGTTTCCAATCCAACCGGCCGACCCAGCCAGTCCGGTCCGGTTTTCTTTGGCGTGACAACCATGCGCAAGCAAGAGGGATAGCTTTGTAAAGACAATAGAGATGGCAGATCTTCAGCCATCATAACACGCATCAAAAGCTTGCCTTGCCCTTCTGAAGCCATGCAACCTACTCCATGCCATGCCCAGTGTGGTTTAATTGGAAAACCTTTCATGGTAAAGTAGGCGGCAGATCCAGTGCACAAACACACCATAGGTATTTAGAAGATAGCAATGGCCTCCTAAGCCTGTTTCATAAACACAAGCTAAATATATCTAAGTCATCCATGGTCTGCTATACCGCTTCATATTGGTATGGAGCATAAAGAAACTGATATGAAACTCAACTTCAAGTTGGTACAAGCTGTACCATTTTATACTAAATCATATTATTAGACATACCAATGTCTGCCAAGATGTAGGGGATGTACATGGTCTGATTTGATCTGATTTGAAGATATTCTTAAATTAAATTAGTAAATTATGGTTTGCCAATTTTACAAACCAAACCGACCATTTTATCACTCAAACCAAACCGACCAAACCGGTAAATTATAGTTTGGGCTGGTTTGATTAACAGTTTAACATATAGCAACATGGAAGACAGAAAATCTTAAGAAAGAAAAATATTCTAGCCAAATAAAGATTGAAATTATCAAATAGATTTCGGACCAATGTATAGCTCCAATTTCTAAAACCATTAAAGTGAAGATTATGCCTTTAGGTCACATTACCATTATATAAGTATATTCACCAATTATGTGGCTAACTTTTCCTTCCTAATGTAATTGTGAAGTTTTTGTCCGATGAGCTTAGATCCTAGACCTAATTAAAGTGAGGACTACATGGAGACAAAGAATAAAGTTCTCCTGCATTATTTGAAATCTACAAATACACAACCAAACAAAAATGCCTATAAGTTTAAGAGAACTCATGCAATGCTCCAAAGTGCAAAGTGAATTTACTGTTACTAAAAGAAGGCATTAAAATTCTTGAGATCAAGAGACTAAAAGTTTGACATTCGGTTATATAATCCTCCAACTAGAAATTAGAAGTGTTGCACTATAAAAATTGTTTGGAGTGAATATGTAAAAGAGTATCTATAACCCTTGTCAAAGTAGTCTCTAGCTACTTCAATCTTGGTTACTTTGAAGTACCTTAACTGGAAATCAATTGCTACTATCGTTTTCATTTCATTGCTGCAGAAATGAAAACTCAGAAAACATAAATGTAGCTGGATAAGCAAAGTTGTAGAAGAAAAAACAATACAAACATAATTTAAAAAAAAAAAAGCTTACAAGCATGTGCAATATGATTATGAAACCAAAGAAGTCAGGGTGGCAATGGTTGGATATGGGTCAAGTCAATCGATACCCATATCTACCCCATACCCGTCTTGGATCGAGTCGGATCGGGCTCTAAGGATGGGTTAGGTCAGGTATACTCAAATCGGTCTCCCTTTCTCCATTCCTCATCTCCATCGCCTCCCCACCACCACCTGCCACCCCATCAGGCCATCCCAAAATCTACAAAATATCATGCTTCCACCATGATTAAGCTCTCAAAACCTCAAGGGACCAACTCACACCGCCACAACTCGCACAAAATCCCATATGCTCGATAAAAAACCCCAACAGGAACCTAAAAACCCCTTCGACCTCCCTCAGGTGTTCTCCATCTCCACAGATCTCCCCAAAAGGGATGAAATTAATGAAAAGAAAATGTAACATCCCTATGATCTGTAGAGGGATCCTTTAGCAGGAATGCCCCAGATCAAAGGAAATTCAGGTATGTTTGGGGTGAATTGAAGGCAAACAAGGAAGTTAGAGGAGAAGAGGGAGAGATCTGAGAGAAGAGAAGAGGTTCTGAGAGAAAAAGATCATAGAAGAGATGAAGATTTTGAGGGGGGGGGATTCGTTACTTTCATTCTATTTTCGTTTTCCTGCTTACAACCTATTTATAGATCTTATCTTGGGCTGGAAATACAAAGAAATATATATTTTTTTTATGTAGGCTAGCTCTGCTAGGCTAGTCGGTGGACTTTTCTTGCTGGGCCTGGTCTGCTTAACTACTTCTTAGAAGGTCAGAGGAATTCGGATCTAGATTTTACCCACACACCTATGCACCTGTGGACACCGGATATTTTGAGATTGGCTTGGCCGATCTCTCTGGAATCCTCCAGTTATCATCTTGTTCGACTTTTCTCCTTCTCTTCCATCCCAAACCCTAGCCATCACCTAGGGTTGGATCTGAGCCATTTTGAGCCTTTGAAGGTCCCTGCTTCTTCCTTTCGCTTCTCCATCAGGCGATCCTTCACAAGATAAATCCTATTTTCTCTTTTATATTTTGTTATTTACCTCTCTACCTCTAAAGCTCTCTCTCTTTTTTTTTTTTCGCTCAAGTGTTACATTTCCCTCTACTTTAGAAGATCCTTGTCCTTAAGGATCAAAATGAGGAAACTGACCCTTAAGGTTCTAGTAATCTTCCCAGGTAGCTTCATTCTCTCCGAGGTTGCTCCATTTAACGAGCACGTGGGTAGCTGATCTATTCCGGACCATTCTTCTATCTAAAATCTTCTCTAGTTGGGCCAAAAGTTTCCCTTCTTCTTTGGTAAGTGGCACTATAGGTAAATCTTCTTCTGGGTTACTAATGCCTCTTTTGAGCAGGGATACACGGAATACCAAGTGTATTTGGGATCCTTTAGGAAGCTGGAGTTTATATGCTACAGGCCCCATTTTTTTTATTATCCTAAAGGGCTCGCAATATTGAGAGGTAAGCTTGAGGTTTTTGCATATTTCTACCATGTTTGTCGATAAGACTGCAGTCTGAGATATACTATGTCTTCCACTTGATATTCTTTATCTACTTTTCTTCTGTCTATATTTTGTTTCATGTAGTTTTAAGTCTCTCCTAGTCTATCTCTCAGTATTTGTGTCATCTTGCTTCTTTTCTTATTCAAATCTTCCACTATGGTGTGTACCCCCATCCCCAACTAGACCATAGGATACATCTAAAGTGACTGCCCATGCAAGGCTTGTTAAGGTGTCATGTTTAAGGAGGAGTGGTGGTTTGTGTTGTACCACCATTCAGCAGGGGTATCCACTTATGCCGTTTATGAGGGCTCTAGAAACAGTAGCAGCAAAGGTAAGTTTCCAAGCAATGTTTCACTCTCTCGGTCTATCCATCTATTTATGGATGGTAAGCTATGCTTAGTTTTAGCTTGACCCCATTAGTTTGAATAGATCTTGCCATCCTTGACTGGTAAATATCTTGTTCCTATTAGATATTATGCCCTGAGGCATCCTATATAATTTGTAGACATTATCTAGAAATGCTCTTGCTACCTCCTATGCTGTATATGGGTGTGTTAGGAAAATAAAATATGCATACTTGGTGAGTCTATCCATTACTACTAACAAGATATCTTTTCCTTCAAATTTGGACAGTGCCTCTATGAAATCCATATTGATTTCTTGCCAAGCCTGGGTTGGAATTTGTAGTGGTTGTAGCATACCTGCATAAGGAGTTCCATTGGTTTTATTCTCTTGATACAAACTTCACATTCTTTCACTTTCTTTTTCACTTCTCTTTTTATTCCAGGCCAATAAAATAGCTACTTAATTCTCTTTTAAGTATGGCTCATTCTAGAATATCCCCCTAGAGATGATGCATGCATGACTTCTAATGGTTTCTATCTCAGTTCTCCTGTACTTTCCACATAGATTCTTCCTCTAAATTTTAGTATCTCTTGCTTATAAGAGTAATCTGGTTGGGAATTAGGTTTGAGAAGTACCTCTGTTATGATCTATTGGATCTACTGGTCCCCTTCATAGCTATCTGCAATCTCACTGCTCCAAATGGATACTACTACTATTATAGCTTGTATATTTTCTTTCACTGGTCTCCATCTTGATAAAGCATCAGTTGAAAGATTTTCCTTCCCCTTTTTATATTGTAGAGTATAGTCCAATCCTATGAGCTTCAACATTTCCTTCTACTGAATGGCTGTAGTGATTTTCTACTTTAATAGGTATTTTAGGCGCTGGTGGTCAGTCTTGATGATGAAAGGTCTAGGATTGATGTAATACTTCCATTTAGATACTGTTAACAGTATTGCTAGAAATTTTTTTTATATGTTGATAGGCCCTGTGCCTTTCACTCAATCCCTTGCTGAGGTAGGTTATTGGTCTCCCCTATTGGGTGAGTACTGCTCCAATGCCATATCCACATGCATCTACCTCTAAAATAAAGGGTAAAGTAATTGGGTATTGCTAACACAAAGGCTGTTGACATTACCGCTTTCAACTTCTCAAAGGCTTCTTGGGCTTCTTCATTCCAATATAAATTATCCTTTTTGAAAAGTTCAGTTAGGGGTTTGCTGATGGCTCCATATCCTTTTTAATCAATAAAAAATTAACTTTTTATCCAATATGTCCAATGTTTACATTGTATTGATCTATTTGATTGAAAATGTGCTTTGTTTGTAAAACAAAGGGAGAGAAATGAATACTTGATTAATTTTAAATGTGCTTTGTTTGTAAAACAAAGGGAGAGATATGAATACTTGATTAATTTTAGTGAATGTGCATTTTTTGAAAGAAAAAGGAGAAAAATTAAGAAAAATAGAATTTCTAGCATGTACTATTTAAAATAGGGATAGAAATTATTATTAATCTTAAAAGAAAATTTATTGATGAATATTTGTCCTTTGCTAGTCTTAATTTAGTCATATGGATTTATTTGAGCATTCCTGTGGTTTTATTCATTTGATTTATTTTGAGAAATATATTCATACTTTATAAGCTTTGGTCTAGTCATCGTTTCTATTATTTTATTCCAAATGATTGTTTTGGAGAAATAAATTTGAAAAATATTATTTTTGAATTTTTTAAAATTGGTATCAAGTAGAATTTTTTAAGGAAGTTGTCATTTGCCTTCAACTTTAAAGAGGATTGTCATTTGTCTTCAAAGCTAGACATTTAAAGAAGACTTTCATTTGAATTTTAAATCATTGGTATTAGACAGTTTACTATTTATCTTAAATTTTATTACTTTATCTTTTGGCAAAAAGGAGAAGAATATTTTATCTCAAATCTATTTTACATCGCTGTATCTTTAGCATTATACCTTTTGAGATAAATTCTAATATTGATATCCTTTATGTACTAAATTGCTTGATATTTCTTAAAAAAAGAAAGAGATAATTTTTTCAAAGAATAACAAAAAATATCTTCGAGATTTGTTTTGAATAATCTATTGGTATTAGTTATAACATGATTTATCATTCTTGATCTAATACTTTAGTTTTGAAATACTTTATCTCTATTAGATATTTAAAGCTCAAAGTAATTTTCTAGCCGAATTGAGAATTTACTTGATTCATTTGTATTGTTCAAAAATCAAAATAAATTTTTTGAAACTACTCGAGCTTTAATTAGAATTTGATATAAATTTTTTGAATTTGATTTGAGTTTTAACTTGATTTTGATGATAGTTTCTAAATATTTTCCAAGAACTTTTTGATGCTGTAAAAAAAGGGAGAGTAGCTTATTGGGTATACATTTATGTTCTTCTTTATTTAAATTGAATATATGGGGGAAGTTTTGCTTGAGATGCTCATTTGTTTGCTTGAGATGATCATATAAAATGAGTATATGTTTGGATATATGCCTTCTTTAATATCTGTATTGAATTTGGGCATCAAAATTTATGATGAAAATTCCATGATAAACCTTAATTGGAGTGTTCATGAAGTATATTCTTACAAATGCTTACTTATTCACTTCATGAATCATATTTATATTGGTAAATTAATCAAAACATATTATGTTTTATTGCATATATACTCAAAGTTTTATCATAATTAAAAAGGAAAAGATTATTTATCCAAATGATTAATTTTGATGATAACAAAATATTGAGTAAAAATGGTACTTATCATGCATTTCAAGAATGGATGTAGGATTTCTTAGATGCTCACAATAAAAAAATTATTCATAAAAAAAATTGCCAAATCAAAGTACTTAAAAGAATAATTTTTTTACAAGTTTAGCTAAGAGTGTTAGAAAAAATGCCTCGAATTCGATCCACAATGAGCCCACAGTGAAGATCGTAGTGAGAAGAAGCCCAAGAAGACATCCACAGGCCACAGTAGGCCATGGACCGATCGTAGAAGTGGGCCCCATGAGCTAGGTGCGGCCCAACAACTAGGCACGGCCTAGCTAGCCACGTGGCCCAGGCTACTGTAGCGTGCAGCATAGGCCAGCATGCATGGGCATGCGGCCTAGTGTGGGTGCATGCATGTACGGCCCAACATGCACGAGCAGACCACAGGCACTGCCTAGTGCGAAAGCACGCACAAGGTTAGATTCATGCGGTCCATGGTGGACTGCATAAGGTGGCATGGTTCATACGGCCGCAGTGGATTGGCCTGGTCCAAAATCCATTTCACGTAGCTCATCAAGTGAATAGTGAAATCCTGCATGCGTGGTGCATGTGGGTTGGTCGGGAGCAGCGTACGTGTGGTTTACAAGTACAAAAAGGTGTGATATGATGGCATGGATGGCTTGTGGTCAAGATCCAGTGGCCAGGGAGTTATTTGACTTTGAATCAAAGTAGAGTCTCCGATCTGGACTCAAATTAAACTCAAACTAAGGCCTTTAAAAGGGCCTATGGGTAGTAGATGGTGGTATCGAGTGGTAGAGCAGACGGTAGAGGCCCTAAAGTAGGTAGAGTTCCAGAAATCTGGATAATAGGCAGTAGACCCTAAAAAGTACCAGTAGAGAGCTAAAGCAAAAGATTTTAGGCAGACTATCAGGCAATGGATAGTGGTCATTTCAGGAGGTCTCCTAGAGAGAGCATATTTATAAGGGATGAGAGGTGAGAGCTTTGGTGTGAGAGAAATTGGTGTATAAAAGATTGAGAGTGTGAGGATCTCCTTTTGTACTTATTCTTTTCTTATAGTGAAGCTTTTGCATGCTTCGTAGAGGTAGATCTTAGTCTAGTCCACATATTTAATTGTATCTTATTTTTTATTTCTTTTTTCCTTCACCGTAACAAGTGGTAACAAATCCACAATAGAATGGTACTGATCCTTAACAATTGGTATCAAAGCTAGACAGTACCGGAGCATAGGTTGTGGTAAAAGTGATCAAGATTGAAGAAGATGGAGAAGTCAGGCTCAATCAAAGTGGAAATAATAGGTTTGATGGAAGGAGCATTTTTTTCTTATGGCAAGCAAGGGTAAAGAACGTGCTGATCCAATAAGGGTTGATCGATATTTTTTTGTGTGAGGAGGTGTCGGCTACCATGGAGGTGAATGATTGGAGGCGGCTTCAGATGTAGGCGGTGAGTACGATCCGCTTGTACCTAGCGAATGATATGGTGATCCATATACTTAGTGAAACTTTTCGAACGATGATGTGGTTGAAGCTCGAAGAGATGTACTAAAGGAAAAGCTACTGTTTACATGCATTTATTTTGAAACTTTTTCAAAATAACAACAACAGAAGCAAC
Organism: Cocos nucifera; assembly: GCA_006176705.1. Classification (NCBI taxonomy): domain Eukaryota; kingdom Viridiplantae; phylum Streptophyta; class Magnoliopsida; order Arecales; family Arecaceae; genus Cocos; species Cocos nucifera. The sequence continues at coordinate 344,053 of QRFJ01000258.1, read as the reverse complement.
AGATTAATCATATTAATCTATGAAATATACAAGAAATTCCTAGATCTAGGATCTTATGACATGATTCATGCAAGTAATAAATCTAAAAATTAAACATAAAATAAAAGACAAAGATGTTGATCATATCAACATCAAGCAAATCTTGATCTAATCTAGATAGTAAAAGAGATCATATCCTTTTACCTTTTTACGAGTTGAGAACTCTGCTTGCTGATATGAGGCTGAGATTGTCGCTTCGAGCTGCACATGCATCCAGCCTCTACAGAAAGTCCATACAAAGCCTCGATCTTGATCAGAATTCCAGTAGCTGAAAATCAGTACAATGTACTAGTATTATACTGATCCTTCTTCGATGATCGATCATAAATTTTCTTCCTTTAATTTCTTGGACCTTCCAAGGATTAAAGAAGATGAAGAGGATGACCAGAGAGAGATCTAATTCCTCACCTTTTCTCTCAAAAGCTTATGGTAAAAGATCTAAGATAAAAACCTAGAGAAGACCCTTCTTCTCTCTTTCTTTTCTCTCACCAGGACACATAACTTGTGTCCTTACAATGCCCCATGCCCAAGACCCTTCTTGCACCCAAGAGACCCACGCCTAAGCCCTTTCTCTCTACTGAAAATTCTCTAGAAATCTCAGGTCCTAACCCCTCTTAAATAGAGAGATAGAGAGGAGTCCTTGTCTAGGTCAAATACCTAGAAAGGTATGTCTAAATTAGACAAGATTTGGGGCGCCCAACTCTTGGGCGCCTCCTTAATTTTTTTTAAAATTTTTTTATGGTGTGGATTTCCTAGAAGTGGTGCATAAAACTTTCCTTATTCCCATGAAAAAATCAGAGAATAATCGGGTTGGTTGGTGCCATACAAGGGAAAGAGTTGGGCGCCTCCTTAATTTTTTTTAAAATTTTTTTATGGTGTGGATTTCCTAGAAGTGGTGCATAAAACTTTCCTTATTCCCATGAAAAAATCAGAGAATAATCGGGTTGGTTGGTGCCATACAAGGGAAAGAGTTTTGGTTTTGTCAAACTCTATCAAATAGAGTTTCAAATCAAAACTACCTACTAGTTTTGACTTGGTCCAAAACCACTTACCATCTAAGAAAGATATAGGGAGCAAGGGGTGGCGTGGCTTTCCTGGGCGTCAGGGTTCTCAGTCCAAAAATCAAGGAGAGGTGGAATGGGAAGGCTACGTGGTGCAAGGGAGAGAGTCCTAGTCAAACTGGGACTTTCATGTTTTGACTATTCAAAGCAAAATTTTAGCCCAATCAAATTAGAATTAGTGCAATCAAATTAAAGATGATCTTAGTCCAACTAAGATCTCATTTAAATCAAATTAAATTATATTTAATCTTAATTTAAATTATAATCAAATTAGAAATTAGGTGCGCATAAGTCCTAATTCAATAGGAAATTGATCTCTCTTGCAATTGGCTCATCCGATAAATTAATTAGAAATGATCTAATTAAGTCCAGACCAAACATAATTGAATCTTATTCAATCAGACTCGATCTCAGCCCTCATGCTCAATTAGATTGAGCTAATTAGCAATTTGATTGCTAATTAATCCTCCAGCAATACTTGCACTAGGTCAAACATCAATCATATTAAATGTTTAACCCTAAAATAGTTCTTAATTGTTGATCAACCATTCGATCAGATTGAGATCTCTAATGTGTGTAACCCCATAGGTTCGAACCTAAGCCAGTAGTATAGGAATAAATTTTTATACCAATCGAAGTGACCATCTAGCAATAGTACCCGACGGTCGGATAGGTTGAATGTATAAAGCAACATTCTAAAACCCATGTGGATATGGTTTCTATATAATTCATTCTCTTGACCATGAATGCTCATAAGATGACTCAGGGTTTAACTGTCAACCATGATTAGGTCATCCACATAATATTTTAAAATACCAAATCCATCATATAGATTATCCTGACCAAGATTTTGCTAAATTGAAATACAACGATGCATTATCTCCTGATCAATCCCATCTTGATCACTTACCAATTTCATAAGTACTTGATTGTGCCCAAAAATCTTCAGTCATTAAATTAAAAATTCAGATAGTCCGACACCAAAGTATAGTGAGTTATTTGCAAGTCATCATGTTGATCTCAGGTCTAAGGGACACTTATACCCATATCCCATTAGAGTAATTTTTGATAGTAGAATGCTCCAAAGTTGGTCACGTTCAGTAACGATATACCCTTACATCTCATCTGTATGCCATATTGGTATCTCCATACTCCTTAGTTAAGAGGACAACCAACCTATATGGCACACAACGACCTATACTCGATACACGTTATCATTCTAGTTAACAACGTATCATTTGGTCGTGAATATTTTGAAGACTAATCGATAAATCCTCTATTTATCAAATCTAAATAGTCCTAAGAACTTCATCACAACAAAGGAGTTCATTATAAGACATATATTTATGATGAAAAATGCCAAAATAAACTTTTTATTTATTATAAATTATTTATATTTTATAAGGATAGCTCAACCATCAATAAGCTGATGATTGGCTCTGAAACATATTTTTCAACAACTCCCACTTATCCTCAAGCCACTTAGTATAGTATCTCATACCCATCTTCGACTTATGGTTGTCGAACTTCTTTACTGCTAGGGCTTTAGTGAAGGGGTCAGTTAGATTTTTCTTTTCATCAATCTTCTAAAGGTCAATGTTACTTCGATCTACGATCTTTCAGATAAGATGATAGCGGCGTAGTATGTGCTTCGTCAACTGGTGTGCCTTCGGTTCCTTCGTCTGAGCGATGACTCCAGTACTGTCATAATAAAGCAAGACCGGACCATCAAGAGAGGGTGCCACTCCGAGCTTGATGATGAATTTTTTCAGCCACATAGCTTTCTTCACAGCATCAATGTACTCCACCTTACAAACTGAGTCTGGCATAGTATACTGCTTGAAACTCTTCCAATAGACGGCTCCACCATTTAGGATAAATACATAATCTGACATGCTTCTACTATCATCATGGTCAGATTGAAAGCTGAAATCTGTAAACTCCATAAGTTTCAAATTTGACTCACCATAAATCAGCCACTGGTTCTTAGTATTTTTCAAATATTTAAGGATCATTTTCACAACCTTCCAGTAGTTCTTTCTTGGATCAGATTGGTATCTACTCACTACTCCTAATGAGTATGTCATATATGATCTCGTACATATCATGGCATACATGATAGATCTCACTGACAAAGCATATGGAATTCTACTTATACGCTCTCTCTTTAGGAGTTGTTGGATAATCCTTTTAGAAAGAAAAATTCCATGGTCTATCGAAAGATAGCCTTTCTTAGAATTCTTCATACTAAACTGCTTTAGCACAGTTTCTATGTACGTGGACTAGAATAACCCAAGCATCCTTTTAGATCTATCCCTATAGATCTTCATCCCTAAGATGCAGGATGCTTCTTCCAAGTCCTTCATGGAGAACTGAGATGATGGCCATACTTTTATTTCTTGTAGTGCGAAAATATTATTTTCGATTAAGAGAATATCATCCACATACAGAATAAGGAATACTACTATCAAACCATTTGCCTACTTGTATATACAAGACTCTTCTTCATTCTTAATGAAGCCATACATTTTGATCATATTATCAAAATGCATGTTCCAACTTCGAGACACCCGCTTCAATCCATAAATGGATCTCTAAAACTTACACACCTTAGACTCGTCTATGGATGTGAACCTTTTAGGTTGTATCATATATACCTCTTCAGTCAGCTCTCCATTCAGAAAAGTTGTCTTTACATCTATCTGTCAGATCTCATAGTCTAGATAAGCAGCTATCGCAAGCATAATCCGAATGAATTTGAGCATTACCATAAGAAAGAACATCTCATCATAGTCAATACCATAATATTGATGATATCCTTTGGCGACTAGATGGACTTTCTAGATCTCCACCTTTCCATCTGCACCCATTTTCTTTTTGAAGACCTACTTACACCCAATAGATTTAACCCCTTCAGGTGGGTCAACCAATGTCCACACATCATTGACCTTCATGGAATCCATCTTGGATTTCATAGCCTTAAGTTATTTTTGGAATCAAGTCTCTGCATCACATCCATGTAGGTGATTGGATCCTCATCTTTTTCATCAAGTTCGATAGAATCACCATCCCAGACCAAAAAATCATAGTATCTATATAACTGACATAATACTCTATCCGATTACTTTAATGGTGTAGTGGGCTCCAAATTTGATCTAATCAAATTCGATTCAGGTTCAATTACTGGTGTCGGCTTTTCTACCTATTGAACTTCCTCAAATTCAATCTTAGAGGCAATAGTTCCTTCACCAAGGAACTATTTTTCTAAAAAGATTATCTTAAAGCTGACGAACATCTTTTATTCATTAGCTAGGTAGAAGTAATACCCTTTGGTTTTCTTTGGGTATCCTATGAAAGTGCACTTGTCAGACTTAGGTCCAAGTTTATCTATCATTAAACGTTTGACGTAAGCCAGGCACCCCCAGATCCTATGATGTGAGAGTACTAGCTTACGTCTTATCCATATCTCATATGAAGTTTTAGCTACAAACTTACTCAGAATCCTATTTAAAAGATAGCAAGCTGATTTGAGTGCATATCTCTAGAAGGATATCGGCAAGCTGACAAAATCCATCATGGATCGAACCATGTCTAATAGAGTTTGATTTCTCATTTCAGACACACCATTATGTTATGGTGTTCCTGGAGGAGTCTATTGAGAGAGAATCACATTCTCTCCTAGATATGTGAAAAACTCACTAGAAAGGTATTCACTTCCTCGATCAGACCAAATTTTAATACTCTTTTCAGTTTATTTTTCTACCTCATTATGGAATCTTTTGAACATTTCAAATGAATCCAACTTATGTTTCATCAAATAGACATACTTATACCTAAATAGGTCTGTGAAAGTAATGAAGTAGAAATATCTACCTCTAGTATTTATACTCATAGGTCCATATACATCAGTATGTACTAGACTTAAAAGCTCAATGACTCTCTTATCTTTTTCTGACTTGGTCATTTTTCCAAAAAGATAGGACTTATAAGTTAAAAGTGTTTTGCAATCACTGAGTTTGAGAATTCCCTCTTGAGTCAATCTATTTATTCTATTCTTATTAATGTGACCTAGCCTACAGTGCCATAGGTAGATATTAGATATATTATCTATTCTAGGATGCTTGCCAGTAAAGTAGACTATATTAACAGGTTATGATAATAAATAGATTCCATTATTCAAATATTCAAAAAAAATAGTAATACTATTTAAAAAGATATTATAAAATTATTTTTTTATTAAAATTTTATAATTATTTTTGGCTAAAAGGCCTACAGAAATGATATTCAAAAAAAGAATAGGATAAAATTATAATCACTAAGAATAATGATATGAGACTTGAATACAAGTTTCATGATCCCTAATACTAGAACTGAAACTGATCTTCCATCTTCAACATTCAGAAATCTTTTGCCTTATTCGAATCTCCTATTGACCTATAAATCTTGCAATGAATTGCAAATATAGTAAGAGCTTCTAATATCCAATACCCAGTCAGCAATATCATAAATTAAGAAATTGCAAGGAGTTATCATATAAGTACATTACCCAGCAACTGTTTGTTTCTTTCTCGGCCTGTTCGAATCCAGGGAGGCAATGTACTGAAGATAGTTTCTCTTTCAATATCCCCACTTCTTGCAGAAGAAGCATTCCACTTGACTCTTATCGGGCTTGGGTTTTCTGGTCTGGCTCTACACTGATGTCCTAATATGAACTTGCACCTTGTTATTCTTCTTCTTCTTGTTCTTCTTCCTTTCTTAAAGGATCGAGAATCAGAAGAAGATCCTTCCACCATATTCACCGATTCGTGGAGCTGGTGATCCTTCTTAAAGTTCTAAAGCAACCCCACTAACCTATGGTAGTTGACTTCAGACTTTCTCATTTTACAATAACTAAGAAATGGGAGGTAAGACTTGGTAGAGAGTTCAAAATAGCATCTTTCTCTAGTTGCTCGTGCAAGAAAAATCCAAGCTTGCTCAAGCATTCAATCATCTCAATCATGTACAATTCATGATCAGTGACTGAAGTACCATCCCTTAGCTTGGCATTGAAGATGGCACAACTAGTCTTGTACCTCTCAACATCATCGGGTGTGCCAAAAGATCCGTTCAATACTTGAAGCATGTCTTATGGTTGAGCTAACTCAAACTTGCGATCGAACTCATCGCTCATAGTCACAAGCATGATGCAATGCACCATGGTTCGATCGTTGAGCCACTTCTAGTAAGTATCTTTGACCATGCCACGTGCGTTTGGAGTTGGCTCCTCAGGTGTCGGATCTGTCAGAATGTACAGGATCCTTTCATGCTCTAGAGCAATCTTTAACTTGCAGTATCAGCAACCAAAATTGGGTCCCATCAACTTATCATGGTCCAATAATAACCAGAGCGAAAGAAAAGTGACCATAATTGCATAAAGAAAAATCAAAAATCTAATTAGTAAATAATTTATTAAACTTAAAGATTTGGACTTTAATCAAAAGGTTCTTCCACTATTTTATTCGAATTGATAGCCTCTTCCTCCAATTTAAGGAATTATCCTAATTTCTTAGTAGATACTGGAATCTACATAGACTGCACATAAGCCCGACTTTAGTCGGTCAACCCATGTATATCTATGGGTAGGTTCATCATCAATTATTTCTCTAAACAACTTATAGTAATTTAATTTTATCTCAGAAATCTAATCAATAGGCTTTAGCCTCCACTAAAAAGATTTAGTTAAGTCCAACCATTAACATGACCATACTTAGTCCATCTAACCAATGAATGATTAAGCCCAACTTTGGTTGGTCAACTTAACCACCATTTAGAGAGACATAGCCAAAAAATTATATTATGAATGATAATTTCAATAGTCAATAAGCACGAAGCCTTTGGGCCTCTAATGATTATTGAGCCAGTGGACTCATTATCACTCAACTTAATAGGAGGCTATGATCTAGTTATCACCATAACTATTTTATTTTAAGGACCAAATAAATTTAGAAGATTTGGTTAACTTATTTTAGGGAATAGAGAAGAAGGTTAACCAGCTAATCATGATCCTTCCACTAACTTCACAAGTCAGATTAATGAAGATCAAAGATAAGCCGATCTAGAGTACCTAAATTAGTTACATTAATTTACCTAACTAACATGGGTTAGCTCGAATTGTTAAGTGATTTGATCAAAACATAATTTCACCAAGAAGGCTAGGTAAGTGAGATCGGTGGGAGGAATGTGCCATTAACTCATCAAAGATCGAATCAATGTGAGTAGCTCCCAATTAAAGACCACCAGTCATAAACTACCAGACTTACCTTAGACACCAATTGGTTAATTAGTTTCGATTGAATCTATCTAATAGTTTGGGCTAGACCATTTAGCCAAAAATCAAGTCCATTAGGTTCTCGTTAAAGATTTGGACTTGACCAACTACAACTATTGTAATTGATCTATAGATATTTTGATCTAATCTAAGTTAATATTTGATTAGATTTAGTCAATTCTCTAATTAAGATCATTTTTTAATCTAACCTTAGGTCTAACTCAATTAAAGGACCTAATTCACTCTAACCCATTAACCCATGTTTTATGATTTTTGTCTTAAGATCTTTAATTCACAATCCTAAATCCTAAACAATAATCCATTAATTCTTAATTAAGTTTTGGGCAGAGGGTTGGGTTCAGCATTTTAAAAATAATTTTTATATTTATAAAATATTTTTACAATATGATTCTATCAACCAGTTGCATGTTTGATTCATAATCAATATGCACTATCATAAACAAAATCATGAATCTACTTTAGATATAATCTAAACACATTCATGATAATTGAAATAATTTTAATTCAAACAAATCATAAATCACTTAGATCAAATCTAACAATCTTAAGATTGATTTTAGATTTACACGTACTAGGACAACCTTTACACCGTAAGGGATAAACTTTATAGCAGAACAACCTTATAAGATCAGTCCATGCAATCTAAATAATTTATGTTTAGATTTAAATAATTTTAAATCTATTAAATCATAAATTAATTTAGATCATATCTAACATATTTATGATTAACTTCTAGATCAGCACGAACTAGGACAACCTTTCACTATAAGAGGTTAACCTTACAGCAGGACAACCTTACAAGATCAGTCTGTATGATCTAAATATTTATTTATAGATTTAAATATAAATTATAATTTAGATCTAATCTAAATAAATAATCTAAAATATGTATAAAAATCATGTCATGTAAATCGGGCGGCTTTGATACCAATTGAAGAAAAAGCTAGGATTTATATGCATCTATTTTGAAACTTTTCCAAATAACAATAGTGGAAGTAACAGATTAATCATATTAATCTATGAAATATGCAAGAAATCCCTAGATCTAGGATCTTATAACATGATTCATGCAAGTAATAAATCTAAAAATTAAATATAAAATAAAAGACAAAGATGTTGATCATATCAACATCAAGCAAATCTAGATCTAATCTAGACAGTAAAAGAGATCATGTCCTTTTACCTTTTCATGAGTTGAGAACTCCACTTGCTGATATGAGGCTGAGGTTGTCATTTTGAGCTGCACACATGTCCGATCTCTATAGAAAGTCCATATGAAGTCTCAATCTTGATCAGAAATTCAGTAGCTAAAAATTAACACAATGTGCTAGCACTATGCTGATCCTTCTTCGATAGTTGATCATGAATCTTCTTCTTTTGATTTCTTGGACCTTCCAAGGATTGAAGAAGACAAAGAGGATGAGTAGAGAGAGATCTAATTCCTCACCTTTTCTCTGAAAAACTTGTGGAAAAGGATCTAAAAAAAAACTTAGAGAAGATCCTTTTTCTCTCTTTCTTTTCTCTTACCAAGACACACAAACTTGTGTCCTTACAATAACCCACACCCAAGACCCTTCTTGCACCCAAGAGACCTATTCCCAAGCCCTCTCTCTCTCTCTGCTAAAAATTCTCTAGAAATCTCAGGTCCTAACCCCTTTTAAATAAATAGATAGAGAGGAATTCTTATCTAGGTCAAATACTTAAAAAGATATATCCAAATTAGACAACATTTGGGGCGCCCAACTCTTGGGCACCTCCTCCCTTTTTTTATGGCGTGGATTCCCTAGAAATGGTACACAAAACTTTCCTTATTCCCACCAAAAAAATCAGAGAATAATCAGGTTGATTGGCACCATACAAGGGGAAGAGTTTTGGTTTCATCAAACTCTGTCAAATAGAGTTTCAAATCAAAACTATCTACTAGTTTTGATGGTCCAAAACCACTTACCATCTAAGAAAGATATAGGACGCAAGGGGTGGTGTGGCCTTCTTGGGTGTGAGGGTTCTCATGCCAAAAATTAAGGAGAGGTGGCATGGGAAGGCTAGGTGGCGTAAGGAAGAGAGTCCAATCAAACGAAACTTTCATGTTTTGACTATTCAAAGTAAATTTTTAGCCCAATCAAATTAGAATTGGTGCAACCCAATTAAAGATGATCTTAGTCCAACTAAGAGCCTATTTAAATCGAATCAAACTATATTTAATTTTGATTTAAATTCTAATCAAATTAGAAATTAGGTGCACATAAGTCCTAATTCAATAGAAAATTGATCTCCCTTGTAATTGGTTTATCCCATAAATCAATTAGACTTGATCTAATCAAGTTCAAAACAAACCTGATTGAATCTTATTCAATTAAACTCGATCTCAGTCCTCATGCTCAATCAGATTGAGCTAATTAGCAATCCGATTATTAATTAATCCTTCTACAATACTTACATTAGGTCAAACATCAATCATATTGAATGTTTAATCCTAAAATAATTTTTAATCATTGATCAATCATCCAATCAGATCGAGACCTCTAATGTGTATAACACCATAAGTTAGATATGAACCTAAGTCGATAGTATAGGAATAAATTTTTATACTAATTGAAATGACCATCTAGCAATGGTACTCGATGGCTGGATAAGTCGAATGTATAAAGCAACATTTTAGAACCCATGTGGATATGATTTTCATATAATTCATTTTCTTAACCATAAATACTCACAAGATGACTCAAGATTTAACTGTCAACTCTGATTAGATCATCCACATTATATTTTAAAATATCAAATCCATCATATGGATTACTCTGATCAAGATTTTGCTGAATTGAAATACAGCGATGCATTATCTCCAAACTCTTAGAGTGGTCAATCCCATCTTGATCACTCACTTACTTCATAAGTACTTAACTATATCCAAAAATCTTTCATTATTCAAATTAAAAATTTAGATTATCCGACACTAAAACATAGTGAGTTACTTGCAAGTCACCGTGGTGATCTCAAGTCTAAGAGATACTTATACCCATATTTCATCAGAGCAATTCTTGACAGTAGAATACTCCGAAGTTAGTTACGTTCAATGATGATGTACTCTTATATCTCACCTGTATGCTATACCAATATCTTCATATTTTTTGGTTAAGAGGATAACTAGCCTATATGGCATACAACGACCTACACTCGATAAATGTTATCGTCTTAGTTAACAATGTATCATTTAATCGCGAATATTTTAAGGACCAACAATAAATTCTCTTTTTATTGAATCTAAATAGTCCTAAGAACTTCATCATAATAAAAAAGTTTATTAAAAGATGCATATTTATTGTTGGTGCAGAATTTGGTTGATGCCGGATCGAGCTGGAGTCGAGGAAAATGAGATCGCTGTCGATGACCTGCAAAACAAAGTTCCATCTAGAGTTGGTGCTGGTGGTTTCGATAGGACCCTCCGATGGTCAAGTTAGCTTTGGCTAACAGAAATGGAGTGCTCAGTATGGAGTTCGGCAGAGTTTAGAGAAGAAGAGGAGAGCTTAGAGAAAATATATATGGAGGATCCCTTTTTATAGGCGGAGCTTGTTGTAACTACCTTGATTAATGACTATCGTAACCATCCTGATAAATATCGATCGTGGTTGACTTGATAAATATCGATCATAATTATCGTGATAATTGTAACCATTTAGTAATGGGATCGCATGTAGGAATTCGTCTGAAGGAATAAGGAGTTTGGCTTCTATAAAAGCCCAACTAGAGGAGTCCTAAAGGAGTTTGGCTCCCATAAAAGTCCGATTGCTGGAGGAGTTCGAAAGAAGTTTGACTTCTGTAGAAGCTCGATAACTGAAGGAGTCCAAAAGGAGTTCGGCTTTCATAGAAGCTCGACCACTGAAGGAGTTCGGAAGGAGTTCGGCTTTTATAGAAGCTCGACTGCTGGAGGAGTTCGAAAGAAGTTTGGCTGTTGAGAAGTTCAATCGACTGAAGAGGTTTGGTTGGAGCTTGACCGCTTAGAAGTTCGACTAGATTTGTCCGCTGAGTAGTTCGACCACTGAATAAATTCGACTGTTAGAAAAAGAATTTTCGATTAAAACTCTTCCATGATTACCAGCTGCATTAGGCTAAGCTTCAGACTTGACTTCAGTAGGAGCATAATTTATCTCCAACAATAGTCCTCCAACTCTCGAGTTCAAGACTCGAAGAACGAGAGTACAAAAAGACGACTGCCGAAGTCCTATTCAAGGCTCTGTACCTTATCTCCAGTCGAAATTGAAAGTATAATTAAAGCTCAATGGAGATCTTATCTTCTGTTATTGTCGAGCACAATGGGGCCATCTTCAGGGCCTTCATCCCATCTAAAATGATCGAGATCTTCGATTTTGCTCACGTTAGGATGAGGTTCTCCTCCTATTCCTATGGGTATCTCCTGCAGCCAAGGTTGATGCGGACGCTCGGAGGAGATCTTATCTCCTACAGTCGAGGTTGGCTCAGACCCTCAGCGGAGATCTTATCTTGCTCAGACCTTCAACGGAGATCTTATCTCCTACAGCCGAGGTTGTTGCGAATGTTCGAAGGAGATCTTATCTCTTACAGTTGAGGTTGGCCCAGACCCTCAGAGGAGATCTTATCTCCTGCAGCCGAGGTTATTGTAGACTTTAAGGCTCGGTCTTCGACTTTGCTCACGTTAGAATGAGGTTCTCCTTTTGTTCCTAACAGACTGTGGGGGCCTTTGACTTTGCTCACGTTAGGATGAGGTTCTCCTCCTGTTCCTAATGGATTATAAGGGCACATAAGGGCCATTGTCAGGACCTCTTCCTTCATCTCGTCTTAAATAAATGAAGCCTTCGACTTTGCTCACATTAGGATGAGATTCTCCTCCCGTTCCTAATGGGCTGTGGGGGTACATAAAGGCCATTGTCAGGGCCTCTCCCTCCATCTCATTTTAAATGAATGAGGCCTTCGACTTTGCTCACGTTAGGATGAGATTCTCCTCATGTTTCTAATGAACTATGGGGGCACATAAGGGCCATTATCAGAGCCTCTCTCCTATCTCGTCTAAGATGAATGAGGCCTTCGACTTTGCTCACGTTAGAATGAGGTTCTCCTCATGTTCCTAATGAGCTGTGGAGGCACATAAGGACCATTGTCTGGGCCTCTCCTCCCATCTTGTCTAAGATGAATGAGACCTTCGAAGCTCGGAAGAGATCTTATCTCTAGCTGAGGTTGAAGCTTGGGCACTCGAAAGAGATCTTATCTCTAGCCGAGGTTGACTCGATCGCTCAAGAGAGATCTTATCTCTAACCGAGGTTGAAGCTTGGACGTTCGAGAGAGATCTTATCTTTAGCCAAGGTTGAAGCTCGGGTGCTCGGAAGAGATCTTATCTTTAGTCGAGGTTGGCACGGTCGTTCGGAAGAGATCTTATCTCTAGCCAAGATTGACTTGATCGCTCGAAAGAGATGTTATCTTTAGTCGAAGTTGAAGCTTGGACGCTCGAAAGAGATCTTATCTCTAGCCGAGGTTGGTGCGTTCGCTCGGAAGAGATCTTATCTCTAACCGAGGTTGAAGGACTTTGATCGGCTCATGTTAGAATGAGGTTCTCCTTCTGTTCCTAACACGACCACTATTGACTGCTTCTTTCCTGTTATCACATAGTTTTTGCATAGTTTTTTGTATAGTTTTTACATAATTTTTCCTGTCATCACATACTTTAGAGCGAGCTCCTCTTGGCTTTGACGCTAGAGATGATGGATTGTCGAAGTACCAAGCTCCTCCCAAACGTGGCGTCAATGATTCGGAAGGCGATCAACCTTTCTGTTGTTCCTCCATCATTGATGGTTCTGGCTATGGCAGCATCCTCGGTCGATCTTCTCCTACTTCAGACTGGCATTTGAGGAACCGATCCAACTAGCCTCTCCTGATGAGCTCCTTGATTTCGTCTCGGAGTTGAACACATTCTTCAATGTCGTGGTCGTGGTCACGATGATAGAGACAGTACTTGCTTCGACCGTGCTTGTTTGGGAGAGATCGTAATTCTTTTGATCTTAGCAGATGGTTTCTAATTTTCGTCAGAACTTGAGCCTTAGAAGCACTGAGGGGGGCATAGTTATGAAACCTTTTGGGAGGAGGACTTCTTTGCGCCCTTTTGTTGGGGCTTTCTTAGTGACGAGCTCGAGGAGTTTAGACTCGCTTGCACCTCAGGGGAGTCCATGAATGCGATCGAACTTTACTCGGCCCTCTATCGATGGTGGATTTATTAGACTCGTCCATCCACCGCTCTCTTACGACTTCTTCGTCCTTCAATTTGAAGGCTTTTTTCATACGGGCATATCTCTCGACTCGGACTAGCAGATCAGCAAAGTCTCTGGTCTACTTTTTTTTTAGAAAAAAATAATAAATCGATCTTCTGAAGGCCACCCTTGAACGTGATCATTACAACAGACTGGTCCAGGTCTCGGACCTCCAATGCTACGGCGTTAAACCAGGTGACATAAGCTCGGATGAATTTTCCCTACCTCTACTTGACATTCATCAGGAAATCCAAACTTTGGCGCAGACGTCGACTGCTGACGAAGTGAGCCACGAACTGATGGCTCATCTGATCAAAAAAGAAGATCATACCTGGCTTCAATGCTGAGTACTAGTTTTTTGCTGCTTCCTTTAAGGTAGACAAAAAAGCTTGGCATAATATGGCGTCTGGTGCACCGTGAAGCAGCATCATGGTCCGAAAGGCCTCCAGATGATCAACCGAATCAGAAGTTCCATCGTAGCTTTCAAGTTGAGGAAGCTTGAAGTTCGATGGAATGGACTCTTGTATAATTTGGAGAGAGAAAGGAGGATTGGTGTGGACGTTGTTATGGTGAGCTGGAGCAACGTGGTCGAGCTTCTCAATTCGTCGGTCCAACTTTCGTAGTTTGTGATTGAGGACGTCATCTCGATTGCAATCTTTGGAGGACTTTCGACTATAGATGGAAAAGATCTCCTTTGAAGGAGAACCAAGATCCAAACTTAGATCCTCTGCTCTCTATTTTTTCTTCCTAACAGCGATGGGCATGCCCTCCATCGATAGCATGTTTCTTGGTAGAGTCATCGTCGGAGGCTCCGCATGGCCTATACCATCTTGGTGAGGCCCTGAACTCGCTGCATCAGTAGGTTAAATTACTCCAGATCCGCTATGGCTGCTGGTCGAGCTTGAGTTACCGAAGCTGGAGCGGGATCTGATGTATCTGGACGGAATCTAACTGCAGAAATCATTGATCGTCGGGTCGAAGCTTTCCTGGGAGGCATTTTTTTGGAAAGAACTCTAGATCGCTGTTGAGCACTCCTTTAAGATCAAGAGAACCTCAAGAATAGAGGGCCCTTTCTCTAGCATCAATTCTGTTGGTGCAAAATTTGGTTGATGCCTGATCGAGCTGAAGTTGAGGAAAACGAGATCACCATCGATGACTTGCAAAATAAAGTCCCATCTAGAGTCGGTGTTGGTGGCTCCGATAGGACCCTCCGACAGTCAAGTTAGCTCTGGCCAATAGAAATGGAGTGCTCAGTGTAGAGTTTGGCAGAGTTTAGAGGAGGAGAGGAGAGCTTAGAGAAAACGTATCTGGAGGGTTCCTTTTTATAAGCGGAGCTTGTTATAACTACCTTGATTAATGACTGTCGTAACCATCCTGATAAATGTCGATCATGGTTGATTTGATAAATGTCGATCGTAATTATCGTGATAATTGTAATCATTCAGTAGTGGGATTGCATGTAGGAATCCATCTGAAGGAATAAGGAGTTCTGCTTCCATAAAAGCCTGACTGAAGGAGGAGTCTTGAAGGAGTTCGGCTCTCATAGAAATTCGACTATTGGAGGAGTTCGAAAGGAGTTTGGCTTTCGTAGAAGCTCGGCTGCTGGAGGAGTCTGGAAGGAGTTCGGCTTTCGTAGAAGCTCGATTGCTGGAGGAGTTCGAAAGAAGTTCGGCTATTGAGAAATTCGGCCGACTGAAGAGGTTCGGTTGGGGCTTGGCTACTGAGTAGTTCGGCTAGGTTTGTCCGCTGAGTAGTTCGGCCACTGAATAAATCCAACTGCTAGAGAGAGAATTTTTGATTGAAGCTCTTCCGTGATTACCACCTGTATTAGGCTAAGCTTCAGACTCGACTTCGATGGAAGCGGGATTTATCCCCAATATTTATAATAAAAAATACCAAAATAATTTTTTTATTTATTATAAATTATTTACATTTTACAAGGATAGCTCAACCGTCAATAGGCTGACGATTGGTTTTGGAACATATTTTCCAATATATACATGGCGAAGTCGCTCATCAACGTGCTCTTCCTATTAAAGAAGTTCTACCAGCTATGGATGATCGAGAGGCAGAGCATGCAGGAGCATCTTAGCAACTTTCAAA
This sequence comes from Cocos nucifera, assembly GCA_006176705.1. Classification (NCBI taxonomy): domain Eukaryota; kingdom Viridiplantae; phylum Streptophyta; class Magnoliopsida; order Arecales; family Arecaceae; genus Cocos; species Cocos nucifera. Next base: position 328,250 of record QRFJ01000258.1, on the reverse strand, counting down.
AGATTCTCACCGATCTTCTCAGCATTGGTGAGAAAGTTGAGAAGAAAATTAGGATATTCATCTTGCTATCATCGCTTCCTCCCTCTTTGAGTCCTTGGTGACTACTCTTCTAGTAGGAAAGATCACCATCAAGATGAAAGATTTGACTTTTGCACTACTCTAGAACAAGATTCTTAGGTAGGAGAATCGAGCCTCGAGTTCAAATGGTGACTCAACTTTGATGGTGACTAAAGGTGATGGTGGCAGAAGACGGAATGGTAGAGGATCACGAAGAGGATGATCCAGATCCAAGATGAGGGATCCCAGCAAGATCAGATGCTATTAGTGTGATGAGTTGGGGTATCATATCAAAGATTACTCTCAACATAGAGATCAGATGAGGGCTACTACAGCAACGGCCAGTAGTGAGTCAGAGGATGATGTCCTATTGATATTTGACGAGGTATCTACTTTTTTTTACTAGTGGATTTTAGATTCTATATACACCCATTATGTTTGTTATAAAGAGGAGTTGTTTGACTTCTTAGAGAGTAGTAGGCACTGCTCATCTATTGAATGGATCGAGCCATGTGATCAGAGGCATCAGGACAATCAGCTGGAAAACACATGATGGTGCAGTAAGAAAATTAGGAGAGGTCCGATACAAACCTAATTTTAGGCAAAATCTTATCTCATTAAGCTAACTAGATTCAAATGATTATAGATGGATAGTTGGTGATGGAATCTTTAAGGTCATGCATGACGATAGGATTATTTTGGAGAAAAAAAAGAGGATAAGAGGACATTACTATCTAGCAAGGAGCCTAGTGCGAAGTAGAGTTTCAAAAACCAGTGGGAGCTCATTGCAAGGTGGAGCTTCAGATGCAAGTGGATCGGGCACGAGATGCAAGACTCGAAAGGATGACATGCAACATTGCAAGGTGAAGTTTCTATTGCCATAAGAGGCTATCCCAAGTAGATCTTAGGTCAAGATGAGCATAGCATATGATGGAGATGCACAGGATCGAGCGGCTTAGCTCGACTCCCATGTTTGTCCATCCATAATCAGCAGGTGTATGCCCCATGGCATTGAGCCAAGATCATCCAAAAAGCTTTCAAGATTAGAAGGAGGCCGAATGTTGAGTCAATGTGAAGATTGTTAGGAAAGCACCTTATTACCAAGAGATAGCAATCCAAGAGGGGGGGCTGAATTGGGTTCTTTTAAAATATTGGCCAAATTAAAATCCTAAGTCAAATATATGCTTCTAGGTAAATTAACTTAAGAGATTATGTAGTGAAAGCAATATGTAGCAGCAGAATTAAAACATATATGATGCTAAACAAGACTAAAAAAATTAAGCTAAGCAAGAATTATAAGTAAGTAATGCAAGCAAAGAAGTCACAACATAAACACACAAAATTTATAGTAGTTCGGAGCAATCCGCTCCTACATCCACTCTCCAAGTTATCCTCTTGAAAATTTTATTATAATTCCTAAATTACAGTACGTTTGTTTTAACTCGAGATCACAAACAAACCCAGTTGATTTTACCGGCCTCACCAACCATAATCCTACACCGATAGTTTTTCGGATTCACTATCAATCCAATTGATTTTAACCTAGGAGTACCAACCATAACCTTTACACCATCTAATTACCGGCTTAGACCTGCCTATACCCCAAGTTTCTTTCCTTCAAAAAAATTTGTAAAGAAATAAAAATACAAGTATAAGAATTCAGCACAAAAACAAAAAGAAAAAGAACTCTTTTTGAAGTTTTATAGAAAGGCTGAAAGATGGCTCTTGAAGCTTTGTATTCTCTTATTTGAAGGCTGAGAGGAAGCTTAAATGACTGAGGATGATCACACTTGGAAGCTCTCTGAATTTGATGTACAAAGTTCTCTCTTTTCTCTCTTTTTCTTTAGATATTCAATAAACCTCATAATTTAAATGATTTCTACTTTTAATCCACTTTCCTCCTTTTCTTTTGATTCTCCATCTTTAAATAGTCTTCACAATGGCTGGAGAAAGAGTTTGGACTATTAGAGGGCTTGAACTAGCCGTTTGAATGGAGAATGATCCGTTGGAGAAGTGCAGAAAACTAGCCATTATGCTCTGTTCCGTGCTTGGGGTCGACACTTTTGATCCAAGTGTCAACATTTTTTTCTCAGATGTCGACACTTTATCTTGAGGTGTCGACATTTTTTTCTCAGGTGTCGGCACTTGGACTGCACTCAAAAATTCAACTTTTATTTTCTATTTTTATGCAACAGAGGTTGACCCTTTCACCAGGGGGTCGACCCATGCTTTTGTGAGGCCATGCAAAAATAACATGCCAAAGCGTGCCAAGCTGCCTAATTCAAAAGGAGATGACTTGGAGTCGATCCTAGGGTTGATCCTTTTGCTAAAACTTGATTTTCTTTCAAATTTGACATCTAAAAATGTGAAATTACCTCTAAAAGATCAAAATTTTTCTCTAGTTGCTCTTGAGGCTTTCGAAACATGTTTTCTTCTAACTTGGTGAAATTATAATTTTGTCCTTCTTCAAGAATCTTTATCAATTCAACTTTCTTGAAGCTCTTGACTTAGTGATTTTTGTATAGATCTTTTTTTGGATTAATTTTTTTAATTTGAACATTTGAAAAGACCTACATCCACTCATAAAATATATGGTTAAATACTTAAATACTCAAAGTTTAGTAATCATCAAAATCAATCATAGGGTCAACAATCTCTCTCTTCCTCATTTTGATGATGACAAAACTTTGAGCACATGCATAAAAATAAAATTCAATGTGTTTCAATAATTCAACTAGTATAAATCATGAAGTGATTTTACAATTTTTTTATTTTTTTTTTGAATTATAAATACACACTTCATGAAAGCTAATACCAAAACTCTTTTAACTTAAATTTGAATGTTTCAAGCAATATCATGAAATGTATAGGCTTAAGCACATTTAAATAGCATATGCTCATATAGCATATACTCAACAAATCTTCTCTCCCTTTTTGACAACATCAAAAAGCTAATAGGAGGGGTCAAAGATTCATTAAAATCAATCGATTTCAAACAAATATATCAAATTCAAAAAAATTTAATTTAAGTTCAAGAGGGTATCAAATTAGAACTTCATGAATATTTAATTATTAAAAGTAAGCACGAAGGATATCACATTCATATTGATGTCACTCTTCCCTTTTCTAAAGCATTTAAATTCTAAATTTATCAAAATATTTGAGGGATAGAACTTTCTTAAGAAGTTTTAGCACAAGTGATATCAAATATGGTATGTTCGAAGCCAAAATTCTATTTGATAGTATCGAAGTAGATTTTCGATTTAGGTTCAAAGATTAGAGCTTTTTAATGAAAAATACGTATAACATGATATTTATTCTTTTTTTTTCTTAAAAGAAATCCATCAATTCAATTTAGAAAAGATATGTATTACAAATGCATCGAGTAGAATAGAAAAGATTATGCAAATCAAGTTTGAATTTTGAATGTTTCAATTCAAATCAATGAGCATTAAGGTTTCAAGCATCAAATTTATGAGCATTTTAAATATTAATTCATTAAGTATATGCTCAACATTTCTCTCCCCCTTTTTGATAGCATCAAAAGCTCATGGAAAGGAACAAGAAAAATCATTAAAATCAATAAGATATAAGAAATGTATCAAATTAAAGTCAAATGTATCATCTCCTTTTTTAAAAACTTATCTTTTGATTTAAAACATATTTAAAACATCGCTTCTCTTTCAGAAATTAGCTTAAATTCAAATATCAAAGACTCTTTCCTTTTTTGAATGAGTATGATCTTTTTAATCAGATTTTTAAATATGCACTTTTAAGCTTTAAGAGGAATAAAGCTTTTCAAAAGATTTGATCATTAAATCAAGCATAATATTGTTAGATATATGTGCCCTAGAAGCCAGAATTGGCTGACACTTGTAATACACTTCTAGGGGCAAAATTGTAATTTTGACTATAATTAATGAAATGGGTTATTTTCTATCACACCTGTGTATTTAGTGTCTGTGATACATCCTTTGAGTTAATGGTAATGATAATTTATATTTTCAAGAGTTGAAAATTTAAGACATGAATAATCATTATTAACTCATAAACAGCTTCCGACCATAGGATCATCACGAGGATGGTGATTGATCCGGAAGGTTGGTGTACGATCGCTTCTCTTTAGTAGATGAGTCTTGAGTCTATGTGGAAGACACTGAAGCGATAGTATAGGTACTCGTTAGAGAATGAGGGCACTGAGCGTGACCACCTCGAGTAGTCATTAGGAAGTCTACCTTCTCGTCAATGACTGACTCGATGCTGCAGTAGTGTGTCTGGTTCTTTGACCTGAGATGCATCGGCAGTTCACCTTGAGGGTGTTATAGTTTGACTACACCATTACTCGGTCTCCTAGCCATATGGAACCCTGAGGTGTATGTTGGCTATAGCATGTTCATTGTAGGAACTGGATTGCATCAAGATGGGATCTATCTACCTCGGTGGTAGAGGAGCAGCCCTATGATAATCATGAGAATCAAGTCCTGAAGCCCATGGCCATGGCAGAGTGAAATAATAGAAAGAGTTTCTATTTAGGTTTTTCACATTGGACTCGAATCGAATGATTATATCATATGACAGAGACTAGGGTTTGACGAGTTTACCTTAACCCTAATCTGATCGGGGCTCAAGATAGAAGAACTTAATCACACAGGTAGCTGCACCAAGAGGTTCGCATTCAGCTCTGATGGGTTGCCACCATATACTGCTAGGTGTCACTGGTGGATTTTGGGAGCAATTAGAATGATTTAGATGATCGATCATTCTAGCTGTTCGAATCAGAAGAGTTCTGATCCATCGAAAGGAGTTTCGATGATGTCGATGATAGAGATCATGACATATCCCATTACCATACAGAACTGAACCTAACTGGGTCACACAAACAAGGGTTTGAATCTGGTGATCATCAATTGAACTGATCTAGTTCAATTGATCTGAATGAGATTCAATTAGGTTCAAGGAAATCGTGCTAGCACTCGATTGAACCTAACGTTCTTCTTTTACTATCACAAATAAGTTGTCCTGACTGAGCCAAAGGAGTTTGTGCTCAATCAGAGGCCTTCATATGGTCTGACTGGAGGTTGTCCAAGTCAGAATAGGTTGTCTTATTTGTAAGACATTACCTGCCATTTTTGGTCACCTGCCATTTCTTGTTCTTTGACTTTGGTCAAAAGTCTACCTTTGACTGGTCAAACGTTGACCATTGACCCTTTGACTTTTGACCACATGTCATGCACCTATTGGAGAGCTGGTGGGGGCCTGTCCCCCTGCCAGAACCTGGCAAGGAGAAGGGCGCACGCCAAGGGTGGCGTGAGCCCAAGTAGGAGGCGCCTAGGAGTCCTTGTTGGACAAGGACTCCACCTCCCTTTTGGATTCCAATCAGAGTTCTACTAAGAATCCAGTTTGACTGGTCTTAGGCCCTCTAAGGAGGAATCCAGGGGTCTCTATTCCAACCAATCAGATTTAGATCTGATTTCACAAAGGGTTTGTGATTGGTTGAGAGGAAGAGGAGTTGGATCACAAGAGGTCTATAAATAAGACCCTGCGCCCAACCCTAATGCTAATGCAATTCAATTGAGAAACCCCACGCCCCAAGGCTGCCTCTCCCCTCCTCCTCCATGCCATAGCTTCTTCTCCCCTTGCTCTCCACGTCCAAAAGGTGTTTTGGACTTTGGTTGGTGCGATTCAGATCAAGGAAAGGCGATCAAAAGCAAGAAGGCTGCGCTGCTGCAAAAGGACGACTGCAGATCTTCAAAAGAGTTTTGAAGATCCTTCAGATCAGATCCAGATCTGATTTTTGGAGGCATGATAGAGAAGAAGAGGATCTCAGATCCGAACCCAGGTGGATACCGGTAGAGGCCAGGCGCTTGCGTGGCTAATCCAGAACCTTCCGCTTGCCAATCAGGATCATACAGGTAATAGTATTACCCAATCAGTAAATTAAATTTATTTAATTTATTCTTATTTTATTTTTTTATTAAAATATAAGCAATAGATCTAAATATCAAGATCTGATTGAATCAGAAAAAATTTTTGAAATATATCTCTTGATCTGATCAGATCTGGACGAACTTGAACGAAAAATCCGGATTTCCCTTCAAATATTTACTTTAATATTCAATTTTTCTTTTCTGTAGAATTCAATCATTAAGTTTCGAAACTAGTAATCAAGCAAGCAACAATAGTATTAGAGCAAAGATGATTTTATAATAATTTCTAATGACATCAAAAGTCGATATTATATTTTAGTTTTGAATGAGTTTCAAATTCAGAAGTGATGATATCAAAATTAATGTATTGGAGTAAAAATAATGTTTCAAATTTATCTTTAACTCCAAATTATCAAGTTCATACCAATCGAGCATAATGAATAATATCTAAATTTTAAATAATCTTTTTGATATATGAAAATAATTTATTCATTTGATACTATTTCAAATTAAGTAAATCAAATTTAATAACTACATGTAAAGATAACCATAGAGAAAAACCATAACGGTACCTGATAACGAGTCTAAAATCAATTTAAGCAAAGCTCAAAATTGAGAAGAATTTTAAGGTAAAGATTGAAATTTAAATTCATATTAAAATTTAATTATATTTATAATTAAATATAGTTAACTTATCAATCTTCTCCTCAAAATATAGAAATTCATCACATGATATTTCTCCATTTTTTTTAATTTCTTGCAGAATTAGATTTTAACATTTAAAAATTATTTCTCCTTTTTTCTTTCAGTAAGCATATTAATTGATCACATTTAATCTTATTAATATAAATTTTATTTTTATAGTTAGATTTTTAAATTTGATTTATACAAGGTGTAAATCATGTATTCTTTGGTATTGTTCTTTACCTTGCTTTTACAATAAAGTTATTTTAAAATTAAAAAAATTTTAGAGAACAAGCATCAAATTGAACGTGAATTAGTAATTAAATTACGCATTCAATTCAAATAAACATAAATTCACTCATGTGAAACTAAATTTTTTAAAAATTTACTTTTAATTTAACTTAAAAGATGTTTACAATGATTAACAATCATTAAAAATCCAAAGTATGCCATGTAGATTTACTTCTCAATTTTAATTAATAAGAACTTTAGGCTTCTGAAAAATTTGATATATAGTCTTGAAAATATTCTCTTCATTTTGTATTAAAGTAAATCATCAAGTCCAAAAGTGTTGATTTTTTAAATCCTTTTTCTAAGTAATTATCATCAATGAAGATAAGTAACATAATTTGATTAATAATTATTATGAAACAGTATATCCGATATCTTTTTTCATAATAAAACATGATAATAATAATCTTGTGTCACATTAGTTTTTTTATAAAAAGTGAATCATCTAATCCAGATTGAAATATCATCAAGTACCAATCTTGTAATGTCAATCTTGAGTTTCAATCATAATATCATAAAATAATCATCAACAGATCTATGATAGAATGGATTTTTTTCAGTTCTCAAGAGCGGTGTAAATAATGACTTTTACGCTGATAACTTAGATATCTTATATGTTATGTAGCATATAATCAATAATCAGATTCTAGGTGCTTTTATTAAAAGCATTGATCGTTATAATAGGATCGATTATCTAATAGTTAATTTAGATTATTCAAGTAAATCATATTAATATCATAAGAATATTGAACTCAAGATACTATATGACTTTTGATATCATTATATTAACTGCTCAAAAAAGACTCATTTGCGAAATTCGTGATTTATAGATCTTGATAGAGAGTTGTAATAATGCTTATAATAACTAGTATTTTGAAACTTCTTTATCTATTTCAAAATTCTAGAATCACGAATAACATGATTATAACAAATATCCAATTGACAAAAATTCTGAACATAAGTTATCAGAGCTATTTTGGTATTTTCTGTTTGATACAATTATATGAAAATCTTGATTACCAATGTTTTGAAAGCTAGTTTAAGCTTACATTGATTTAAATCTCAAATCTTTTAAAAATTTATGAATGTAAAATCAATTCGAATTGATATTAGGCAAATCATTCAAGTTCATTTGAACAGGTTTCTATTTTCTTAATTTAAAAGATCATTTCATCCCTTTTCTTATGAAATACCAGGCAGTTAAGTTTAGAAAAGATATGAACTTCTTGGATTTGTCTCAAGCGATGTAACATGAAGAATATAGCTTTGCAAAATTAGATTTGAGACAAAAATATCCTTTTATTTTAGCCAAAAGATAAATTAATAAAACATTAGGCAAATTATAAGCTGTTTGATACCAATTAACTAAAACTGAAGTCCTCTTTAATATTTGATTTTAAAAGTAAATGATAGCTTTCTTGAAATATTTAGCTTGATATCAACTTCAAAAGATTCAAGAAGAATATTTTTTAAATTCAATTTTCAAAATTAATCAATTAAAATAAAGTATGAATGTTCATAAATTATCTTTTAATATAAAAAGAAATCAAATCAATGATCAAGATGGATATTCATATTGATTTGGGGAAAGTTCCAAAAATCAAATTAAGTAAGATCAAATCAAGGAAAAACTAGATAAGGGCTCTAAGAGTTATGTTTAATTAGGGGATTTTCAAATCCTTAAAGACCAAACTACGATGTAATGCATATCAATCAAGCACTTGATTTTTATGATTGAATATCCAATCTTTAAGTACTTATTTCATACAAAATTTTAGGAGAATTTTGATAATTTAGCATCTTATGGGGCGTATCAAACTGAGTTTTACTTTGTTAGATTTTAGGAATGTAAAACATTCAGAAAACCCAATTAAGCACTTTTTAATTAAGTTCATCAATGTTGTTAAAATTGATGTATATTGGAAGGCTTTGAAATAGCACTGATGAATTTTAAGACAAATACATTTCATCTATAACAGATTGATATATATAGAGGAGAGCATTTAATTTAAAATAAATATAAAATATTAAACTTATTACAAAGCAATTCAAAGATCAATCATTACTATACTCAAATAATTTGAAAGGGAATTTCATTATGCATAAATATATAGCAAAATCATTAAAGCAATTACAAACAATTGTTGATTTGATGTGATGTTAAGAATAAGATCTAAAGTTTTACCAATTCATCATCCATATCAATCATTTTCCAAGCATCGCAATCAGCACGATAATTTTTCTTCTTTTTTTCATTAGATCTGTGGTGACCTACACAAAATCACTTTAGACTTTTAGGTCACAAAGCCATCTTGGGATTCATAAGGTTATGCGCAATAGTTTCTTTATGGAATCTAACATTGTATTAATAGATATTGTCATCACATTTCTTTTTAACATTATATTCAAAATTCTTGAAATAGGCCACTGTTATTGCCATTAATTAAATACACATAAACCCTGAATGATTCTCTTAGTTGCAGAGCTTTGTTTGAACATGTTTTGCTAACCTTTTATTTCTCATATCAGTTATAGCCATTTAGAATTATCAAAAACAATCCTTGATGTGTTTAAATATAAGCTTGAAGCTTTTTGAGTCAATGTAAAATTTTCAATTATTTTAGATTCAAGTTGTTTAATCCTTTCTTATTATTGAATTTTCTCTCTAAAGAGATTTTTTCAATTTACTTTCTTTTTTATAGCAGTAAAATCCTTAGTTTATTAGTTCTTCTTTCAACTTAAGATTTTCTTCAATCATAGAGTTTAAAATCTTTTTTTTTTTAACTTAAGAAATTTTCAGATTTTAACTATATTATGCATGGTTCTTGTTAGAGTTTCAATTTGTTAAAGAAATTTTCTTTTCTTTGGTCATGTTTTCTATATTTTTCCAAAAGATCTTTTTTTTACTCAATCTTGTCTTATTGTATTCTAGCCAAAAAAAGATTAGAGTTTTTATAGGTTCTTTATTTTGTAGAGCCTTATCTTTTTAGTTTCATCCATTAACTCATTGAGGCTTTCATATAAATCATATTTAAAGTAAATTCAGAAGGAGTTGTTCGATGAATGACCTCGTTATTTGAGCATACAAGCAACAATCTCTATATTTTCTCCTCTTTCTATTCTTCATCTGTCTTTGTTTGTTCTACTTAATCAAATGCTTCATTTTCTTTTATTCTCTTTATTTTTTTTTCTTTTCATTCTCATGAACCGATGAGGCATATGTTGGATGAGGACTTGATATCCTCTTAGAGAGCTGGTTGTTTCTTCTTTGATCGCTCTCCGCTTGAAAATTCATTTTCCATTTCTCCCTAAGAAACGTATTAATGATTTTGCTGTGAATATACATAGAGAAAAAATTAGATTAAACGTACATTTGTACTCTACTATGATAATAAGATATTAAGGCCTTATATTTAATTTTGCTCAATCACGCGATCATTTCCTGTAGATTACTTGTCCAACACCCCTATTATTATTTCTTTGGCCAATGCGTCTTTTTAATTTACTTTGTGTGGCATCCACTGCTCCTTGTGGAATAGACATCCAAAATCTATGGTATTTCTATAGATGATAGTCATTGCTTGTTTAAAATTGTCTCTTTAACTCCTATTTCAGTTATAATATCGCATCTCATTAAAGATTGGGGGTCAATCTTTAATAAAATAACCTTCATTAAAGCAATTGATTCCATTTGGATGGTTGCCAGATCTTTGGCTCTATGGACCGCTAGGGGTCAACAATTAATAATAGAGCAACCCACTCTGATACCCACTTATTGTCCAGACAATAGCAACCCAAGAGGAGGATGAATTGGTTCTTTTAAATATTGGCAAATTAAAATCCCTAAGTAATATGTGCTTTAGGTAAATTAACTTAAAGGATTATGTAGTTGAAAGCAATATGTAGCAGCGAGAATTAAAACATATATTGATGCTAAACAAGAATAAAAAATAATAAGCATAAGCAAGAATTATTAAGTAAGTATGCAAGCAAAGAAGTCTACAACAAACACACAATTTATAGTGTTCGGAGCAATCGCTCCTAACATCCACTCCTTAAGTTCCTCTTGGAAATTCTATTATAATTATTGGAATTTACTATGTAATCCTAGGATTACAGTTGCCATTTATTTTAACCTGGGATCACAAACAATTCAGTTAGTTTTTATCAGGCTCACTAACCACAACCCTACTCGTATTTTTTAGGTTCACTATCAATCCCAATTAGTTTTAACTAGGAGCACCAACCCAACCTTTACATCGTCAATTATCGGCTTGGACCGATCTTATACCTCAATTTCTTTCCTCCAAAGAAACTTTTAAAAAATAAAAATATAAGTATAAGAATTCAGCACACAAAAACAAAAAAAAGAACTCTTTTTAAAGTTGATGGAGAGACTTGTAAGATGACGTCTATTTAGCTTATGCGTATTCGTCTAGTTATTAAGCGCTAGATGGAAACTGAACTGTTATGCTGAGTAATTCACCTTATTGGAAGTTCTCTGTGAATCTGATAGGCAGCTAATAGTCTCGTTCCTCTTAAGATTGTCATCTTTTTCTTTCTTCTTAATATTCCAAACATAACCTCACAATTAAGATTGATTACTTTCAATCTACTTTCCCTCCTTTTTTCTTTTTTGCTTCTCATCTTAAATAGTCTACATAATTGGCTGGAGAGATGTTTAGATCATTGGAGGGCTTGAACTAGCATTTGGATGGAGAATGGAAGTGTTGGAAGAAGTGCAAAAAATAGCCATTATGCTCTTCGCTGTCGCGTTGGCTGGGGGTCGACACTTTTCATTCAATGTCGACATATTTTTTCTTCACAGGGTGTCGACACTTGGACTGCACTCAAAAATCAGCTTCTGTTTTTATTTTTATGCAACAAAGGTCGACCCCATTTCACCAGAGGTCGTACAATTGGTAGCGACTCCTTTTTGTAGGATACCATACAAAAATAACGTGCCAAGCGCTGACAAGCTGCTCACATTCAAAAGAATGACTAGGGGTCGACCCTTAGGATGGACCCTTTTGCTATAAATTTGAGATTTTTCACCAAAATTTGAATCCTAAAAATGTGAAATTGCCTCCAAGATAGAATTGTTTTTTCTAATTGCTCTTGGACTTTTGAACATATTTTCTTCTAACTTGATGAAGTTACATTTGTTTTCTTCATAGGATCTTTTATATCAATTTCAACTTCCTTGAAAGCTCTTGATTTAGTGTATTTTTGTGTGATCTTTTTTAGATTAATTTCTTCATACTTGAACACCTGAAAAGACCTACATCCGCTCATAAAATACATGGTTAAATACTTAAATACTCAAAGTTTGGTAATCATCAAAATCAATCATAGAGTCAACACATCTTAAATTCGATCTATAAGAAGCCCATAGTGAAGACCGCAATGAGGAGAAATCCAGGAAGAATCCATAGGCCATAGCAGGTCGTAGACTGTCCAGCAAGAGTGGGGCTCATGAGGCCCAGGCAAGCGCGCAGCCCAGCATGGGTGCATGCACACATGGCCCAATGAGCGGGCGAGCTCGGGGCATGGGCGTGCATAGGCAGATTGTGGGCACGACCCAGCATAAGTGTGGCCCAACATGAACGCATGCATGAGACCGAATTGGTGCGGTCCACAGGTGGCATGGTCCACGCGGCCGTCGTGGACCAACCTCGTCCAAAACTCATTTCATCTGTTTACCCATGTGAATTGTACGAATCCATGCATTGTTGCATGTGCGGGTTAGCCTGAGACTGCGTATGCACAGTCCACATGTGCAAAATGGCGTGATCTGATGGCATGAATGGCTTGCGATGAAGATCTAGTGGCTAGGGAATTATTTGACTTTGAATCAGAGTAGTCTCTGAATTGGACTCAAATTAAACTTGAACTGAGGCCTTTAAAAGGGCATGTGGGCAGTAGACGGTGGTATCCAGTGGTAGTAGTAGACGGTAGAGGCCCTGAAGCAGGTAGAGGTCTAGAGATCTGGACAATATGTAGTAGATCTTGAAAGGTGCCGGCAGAGAGCTGAAGCAGGAGGCTTCAGGTAGACTACCAAACAGTGGACAATGATCATTTCAGGGGTCTTTTAGAGGAGTGGTTTTGTAAAGAGGTGAGAGGTAGAGTTTTAGTTGAGAGAATTTACTGTATAAAAGTATTTATAAAGATATGAGAATCTATCTGACTATTATTATTTTTCTTGTATCTTTGTCTTTTTTTCATAGTAAGCATTTTGCATGTTCTATGAGTAGATCTTGGTCTATTCTATATATTTATTATTCTTATTTTTATTTCTTCTTTCTTCGCGTATAAGTAGTACCAAATCACCAATCTAGAATGGTTTGATCCCCAACAAAGAGGAGTCAACTTCAGAGAATAATAGTCGACTCTGACATATTTGAAGCTTACTGGCATATGCTTGAGTCAACTCCTGTGAAGCTAGAGCCGACTCTCTCTCAGAAAGATAGAACACAGAATTTTTCAGACCTGAGGGCAAATAGACTCTGAAGAGGATGAGTTGACTTGCAGACAGCTCGAGTGATCCTAAGGAACTAAAGCCGACTCATGACATGGGGACAATTCTAATGGCTACTTTTTTTTGTCTTATTCTAATAGCTATTTCTCCACTCCAACTACTAGTTCAATTCTTCTAATGGTCAAAACTCATTCTCCAGCTACTTTTAAGCTTACAAAGACTAGAGAACAATTAAAAAAAGAAGAGAAGAGAATTAAAATGAGAAATATATTATTTATTGGAGTGATTATTGAATATCTTTGAAAAAAAAAGAGAGCGAAGAAATTTTGGGTGCAAAGATTTCAGTGAGCATTCAAGAGAGATTTTTATCTTCTTCAGCTACATCCTCTCAAGCTTCGAAAGAAAAGAAGTCATGCTTCGAAAGAGCCATTTTCAGCATCTTCTTTGTGTTTGAAAGAGTTTTATTTTCGATCTTTATTTATGCTCAAATTTTTATCTATTGTATTTTGGGTTTCTTTATAGGGTTAGGTCTGTCTTAGCCTGAAATTGGACTTTGTATGGTTTTGATTGATTAGCCAAGAAAACCAACTGAGTTGGATTGTTAGCCCAAAAAAATAGTTGTGTAAGATTTTGGTTGGTAATCTTGGAAAACTAACTAGATTTAATTGTGAGCCGAGCTAAAACAATCACACTATAATCGAGATAATTATAGTAGAATTTTCAAGTAAAGCTTGAGGAGTTATACCGAATAACTATAAAGCTCTTGTCTTTGTATTGTGCTTTGCTGACTTATTTTTAATTCTTACATTCCATCATTTATTTTTAAATTCCGCTACTATGCAGTGCATACACCACACTTGTACTTGAGCTAATTTGATTAAAAGCACATATTTGTTAGATTTGCTTAAAATTTTTGAGAAACCTAATTCACTCCCTCTCTTGGGTTGCTACCTTTTTGGCCAATAAATTTTCTAGCCATGGTTGGGCCTTGATTTTGATGACCTTTATGAAGAATAGCTGGAAGAAGAAGGAAAGATGAATCCTTTTCGATGATGATTGTCGGCTGATCGTTGCTAACATTCAAATAGGGCTTGATCCCTTTTAAATTAGGCTGGAGGGGAGGAGTCCAACTCCTCCCTGGCCTTGTCATATATTGGGATATCAGGGGAAAGAAGACTTCCAATAGGAGTCCAATTCTCCCTCCCATCCAGCATATGTACGGCATGTATTGAAAATTTTTTTTTCTTTTGTTTTTTGGTTTCTTTATGGGATACTCCTTAGGCCAGTCAAGTGGACCAAGCCTAGTGAATTATAAAACCTGGATTGGGTTGGGTTATCACACATAAATTGGCTATCAAGTCAAGAGATAAATCTTAGTTATCCCTTAGAAATATTTGTAAAAGTAGAGCTATGCTTAGGGGTGGAGATGTGCTCCATTTATAATGGTAGATAATAATAGAGATATTCTTCCTTGTTATAATGGATAGCGTATATTGGTAGAGATATGATTCGGATGGTGGATATGGTAGAGATATGCTACTCTATGGTAGATATATGCACCAATTATTGATTTCTTAGTTTAGGTATGGAGATAAGAGATATTAAGTAAAAATTCTAATCAGACTAATATGTCATCACCATGCCTTTCATGTGCATCATACGTGCCAAATTCCATTATGGTTTAACTGGCATGGTTTACGGATTATTTAGTCAGTCGACCCGGTCCGAGTGATCAAGTACTGAACCGAGGGTTCAAGACCTTGCGTTCCACCGTTCTCCTTTTCTTTCTTATCTTCGCATGTCTCATGTCTTCTCCTCCCTCCTCTTTTTTTGTTTTAACTCGTGTGTGCTACCAACTTTGGAACCAGATTGAACCGAGTCGGAGACTCAAAACCGTTTCAGTCCCAACCGGATGGGAACGAGACCGAGCCTAAACCAACCAATACAACCTGTCCATTGACGTCCCTGCCGACCCATATTCAGACAGACCCCCGTAACGGACCCCGCTTCACCCGTCAGATTGCGATCCAACCGTCAGCAACCAACTGTCAGAATCTGGCGTCCCTAGGACACATCGACGTCCCAATTTTATTACACGTGGCCCCACCTGAACTACCCAACTGATCCTCCACCCGATCTTCATCTCACGGTGAGAATTGTGGAATTGATTTTAACTTATCTTATTCCTACGGAGCACCATACGTGGCCCTCAGGCCAAGTATTTAAACCGGACTCGTCCGGTTCGTGAGAGCTCGTGTTTATTACGACTACCCTCGGAGAAAGAGAGAGGAGAGAGAGGGTGGGGTTCTCGTCACCGTCTTCGTCTATTTATTATTTATTTTATTATTTCCTGAATCCTGCGAGAAAAACGAAAAAACCGAGAAAAATAGGAGAAAAACCGGAATCTTAGGCGGAGATCGTCTTTGATTCGTCGGCGGAGGACAGCCGGAGGAGATCGACGCCGGGGAGCACGCGGCGGAGGAGAGGGAGAAGCGGCAGCGGCGTGGGCGGGGATAGTGGTGTGGATGAAACCCTAGGGAGAGTGGAGGAGGGGAGGACGGCGAAGGATGAGATCTTCTCTGGTGTGAATGGAAACCCTAGCCCGGAACGGCAGCGGCCTCCTGACCGGATCCGCGAGCACCTCGCGAGACGATCCACTGGTGGCATTGGCTTTCGGCTTTGGCCTTCTCCGGCGGCTGACGGGATCCGCTCCACCACGGTATCGGTGGTTTGTAGGGTTTTGATCAGTTTTTCTTTCCTTTCTTGTTTGATTTTTGCGAGGTGGGGTCTGGGTGGGAGGGGATGGGGATCTCCGAGGGCGGAGAGGGAGGAGGGATCGGCGCGGACTGCTCGGTGGGGACCATCGTCTGGGTCCGGCGGAGGAACGGCTCGTGGTGGCCGGGGAGGATACTCGGCCCCGACGAGCTGTCGGCGTCTCACCTCATGTCGCCGAGATCAGGGACGCCGGTCAAGCTCCTCGGAAGAGAGGACGCCAGCGTGTGAGATTCTCTTTGCCTTTTTTGGATTTTTCTGAGTCATTTTGGATTTTCTGAGATTTTCGGATGCCTGCTGTGATTTGGATATCTGAAATTAGGATAATCTTTAATCTGCAGTATGTTTGATTTCACACTTACTTTATCCTTTCCTTCCGTATATTTTGATTTTTCTCTTAAAGTTCTGGAGAGCACTCATTCTGCTATAATACAATGGGAGTATTATGGCATGCATCCACAATTGCGTTTCAAATTGATGCATGCATCTACAAATCTCATTTCCGATTTTGTCACTTTTATGATACAACGGGAGTTCCTTCTTTCATGTATGATAAACAGAGCTTATACTTGATTTTTAAAACTTTTAAAAATCAAAAACATAACTGCTAATATGGTCTTCTAATCACACTCAATGATAGGTGATTCTCAAGTCTACCCAAACAACCTATAACTTCTTGACTGGTTATATGCTTATTTGATAGCTTCATAGATACCAGCAAAGGGCTGCTTGTTGAAGTCCTGCCTGCAGATATTGTATGTTAGGAAAGCTAACATAGAGTAAATTTCAGAATTGAATTGTCCGACCGTTTCTTTCCAATGGCAGTGTTCAGGCATAATTTGGTATAAGTGTTGAGCTTCAGTTTAATGAATAAGAACATGTTATGAAAATACGTGAACTGAAACTTTTGTTCAGATTGGAAATTTTCCTGAAACTCCATGCATGGTTTTCATGGTAGATGAAACTATAAAGAGTCGAACTTTTAGCAAGAAACGAGACACCACTAAAATCAGCCAGGTGAATGTTTGATATGATGTCCAGATTTATTTTCTTTATTATTAAAATGAGTCCAAAATTTTTGAAATGCCAACATCAGGAGAATGTTTAAGTCCTAGGGTATGAGCACCAATCATGACAGGACATATAACAATTGGTTCTCATATTTCTTATGATTTCTGTTGGCTCTTTGCCAGTGTGACATGCAATTCTATATGTGATCTGGATCTGGAAACTATTTTTGCCTCTGATCAGTGTCACATTGTAGTATTATTGATCTCGACCAGACTTTTCAATTCAACTTGAAATAGAAATTGTGTACATTCTGTTCAACTTGATAGTCAAATCTTTCGATGCAAAACCACGCAAATTGCTTTTATTAGGAGGATGTCAGGATCTGGTGATGGGGCATTATTTAGTGCCTAGGTGTTAGGTTGGCACCCAATATTCAAGGCGGTCCTGCACATTAAAAAATACAAAAAAAGAAATATAAGGAGATTCATTAAAATTTAGAAGATAATACTCACTAAAAGTTATCATATATTAGCAACAAATCTAAATGTAGGACAATACCCAAAGCATTAACAGAATTAAACCTAATATTATAATAAACTAGTAGATGATATGACATCATGATAACTCAAAGATGGGATGATAGATGAGAATAGCATTAAAAAGTATGAAAAGAAGAAATGATAAGCTAATAGATGACCTAATGAGATTATAAACTATACCCATTTGTTTCTAATCTTCATATAGGGCCCAACTGCAGGGTGATAGCCCCACCACTGCTATCGTTACCAGCAACCAAAACAAATGGAGAAAATAAAAGAAAGATTTGGGGAAAGAAAAAACATAATATGTGAAAAAACCCATGTAGCTGATCATAGTTGCCAAATGTCGAGTACACTTTCGGCAGGGTCCTGGATCATTAATCAGTCAATAATACTCACTTCTTCTTTTCCAACATGTTAGGATTTAGGAGTTAGGGCTTGTTTCAATGGGATCTCCATTTTAAAGGCCCTGTTCTGATGGCTTAGGTAGTGTATAAGCTAATGGGTCCGATAGTGGGTTAATAACAAATCCATGTGGTTTCGTCTACTCGAGTTGGGTGTAGAATTCCTTTTCTAGTTTATTTGAGATGTGTAAATATAGGTGTAGAATTTTATTTATATATAAAAAGGGATACATTGGAACCTCTTTGGTCATAAGTAACCTTTCATCAATAATAAAAAGTTAAAATAGCTCTCTCTCTCTCTCTCTCTCTCTCTCTCTCTCTCTCTCTCTCTCTCTCTCTCGTGAGAGGGGGTGGTGTTGGAGTTGGGGTCAGGTGGCTGAATGTTATTTCAAGTTTGGCAGGCGGGTTATGATGAGCTAATAATGGCCATAGTTCAATTTCATAGATATATTTAATGTTTTCTTGGACAGACCAACACTAGTTAGTTTAGGTTTTTCTTGGTTGGCCTGTAATGATTATAAATAAGACTAAGATCTAAATTTTATTTAATGAAGGTAATAAATCCCATTTTACAGGAGTTTTGAGATCTTAATGATTTTCAGGCAATTACATTTTAGGAGACAGCATATACCGCTACTCTAGTACTTTGTACAAACAATATTGGGTAATTTGATAGCAGGGAATCAATCTAAGTGCACCTCATGTCAATTTTGTGGTAGCCTTGTGTTTTCAGAAGTCATGTGCATGATAAGATTTGAGTTGTAGAGTTACCTGAGATAGCATTTGTATTTTTGTTTGCTTGTTGAGTTTTCTTTTGTTAAATCCTTGTCCCACATTTGCGATCATGCTATATATAGATGGAATTACCTTATCTTATGATGTCAACATTATTGTCACAGTATTTAAAGCTAGCTCTTTGGACTAAGGCGTGTGATTATTTAGTGGCTTTTGAATATCTGTACCTTCATTAATAGTTTGTTATCTTTCTTATCCATTAGCTCATGGTATCTTCATAACTCATGATGTTAACAATAAGGGCATCTTCTTTGACTGATTGCATTATGGACACTTTTTGTTTGGTTAAATCTTTAATTGGCTTAAGGGAGATGGTTTGGTAGTGTTAGGCAGGTTCATGCCCTTTTAATGGATTTGTTTTATGTAATTTAAAATTTTAGGGTTCTTTGTTTAGCAGCTGTATTGCTGATTGACCATGTGGGCACAACCATCTCAGTTGTGATTGTAGAATGATGTTGGAGTGCAAGCCCACCTGATATGAATCTTCTATTGTTCCTTTGGGAATAACTAAATGGTGTTTAAAAATGGTATAGCTTTCAGGCCTGGTTAACATATCTGATAACTAATTGTTTTAGGTGAAGATTTGGGGGGGGTTGGTGGTTAAGTCTATTTTTGCAACTTTTATGGGTGCTAGTTGACGTATCTCTAGTTGTGCTTTAAGTAATTAAAGGTAAAGATGTCAGGGAATAGCTGGTGATGAAGTTTTTCTAGGCGTTACTAGGGGCTCGATACATATTATGACTTTCTGTTTTAGCTAGGTACGGCTTTGCATGACTTGGGAGATATTCAACAATCCAGAATCATTTAGAAGTAATTGTACAAAAATTAAGCTGGAGTAACATTCAAGCTTGCTTCATCCCATAATTTTATTATGATTTTCAGCAGTTAAGTATTAACTGGTTCCAGCTTTACAGCATTCAGCTTGTTAGGCTTTCATTTACCATATGAACAATTGCTATAACATGCATACGTTGAAGACATTTCAATTACCACTTAGGGCCTCTCTGACGTTTGTTTAAATCTCTTTTTCCAGTTTCCTTTGCTTAAGCTTTCTTCTTTCATCTGCTTTTGCCTACTAACTTATTACGACCTGTGTAATTCAGCTGGACAAATATCATTTCATGCAATAGTTGAATCAATTTCAAAAGAAAAAAGAAATTTGAACTGCCTTTTTTATTTGTAATGGAATTGACATCAGTATGATAATATTTTATATGTAATGCAGCTAAGATATTTAAGTGCCATCATTTTCATTTAGCTTCCATTCTTGTGATGAAAATGAATTTCAGTTGAATGTAATAGTTTTCAAATATCTCAGTGTATATGTTTTCACTGGATTCTATTGTCTTCTCATTCCTGTGTGCAATTATGTATGTAGTTTGTGCTTCTTAGAGCCATGTGATTCTTGGCAGTTCATTTCTTTGTTATCAATTTCTGTTTATATTCATGAAGTTTTATGTTTGTTATAGCATTGTTGACCAATGAGTATCCAAATATTGCCATCTTTTTTTGTTCAAATGTCAAAAACAATTTCTTTAAGCAGAAACCTCTATGTGAAATATATTCAACATCTAAATCATTCTTCATGTTGCCATCCTTTTTGCAGGGACTGGTACAACTTAGAGAAATCCAAACGTGTCAAGGCATTTCGATGTGGGGAGTTTGATGCTTGTATTGAGAGGGCCGAAGCTGCACAAGGCATTCCTATTAAGAAAAGGGAGAAATATGCACGCCGAGAAGATGCTATCCTTCATGCTCTAGAGCTTGAGAAGAAGCAATTTGAAATGCAGCATAAGTCGGGGGTTGCCTCAAACAGTACGGCGAATAAAATTTCAGGTACCATGAAAAAAGAATATGATAACTTATCTTTGGAAATGTGCATGAGAAATGATGAGCCTCGAGTACATGGTAAATATACAAGTCACAAGCCTCAGATGCTTTCAAGAAGAGCAGGTTTGTCCCATGAGGAAGAGAATATGGGCAATCCCATGTATTTAGACAAGGGAAAAAATAGTAACCAATGTGGGCTTGAAGAGGATATTCCTGAAAATGTTCCTAGGATGAGAGGTTTGCAAGATTTTGGCCTTCGAATAGCTCCATCAAAGAGAAAGCTGTCCCATTCTGTTGATAATCACATGGATATTTCTAATGCTGGGCATACATTGGGAGTTGTGAGTCATGCTGGTAGCAGTAAAAATTCCTTCCCCAATAAAAAGAAAAGATCACAGGGGGGTATGGTTGAGGAGTTGCTTGTTAAAAAACGTGATAGGCGTCGACCACTTAATCAGGTTTTGCAGAGCAGTCCAAAATTAACTGCTCCTCATTCTTTTCAGCCTGATCATGATAGTGGTGTTGTTTCAATGCACGATGAAAAAGACCATATGGCTATCATATGTCGGGCAAGAAGAAGCAGATGCATCTATCTACCTGCTGATTCAAATGACTCTCTTGATCATGGTGGATATCCTTCTGAACAAACACCCACAACACCGTTTGGAAGGGATAACTACCTTCAGCACCCTGCTACTTCAACAGATGAATATACATCTTCTGAGCTTATGGAAGTCGATGACTCTGATTTTTCTGGAAGGGCATACCTTGAAACTGATGTTGAAGAGGACGCTAATCTTTTGGGAGGTACTGGCATGATTTTTGCATTTCATTATGTTATCAGATTTTTTTCAGCATAGCAAGTTAACATCTTAATTTTAAAGTTGTAGCATCTTGCTTGGCTGATAGTTTTTGTTTCCCGTTCTTTGTTATGGCTGGATTTTAGTGGTATTTGAGCCTGTAACTTAATTATCTTAATGTTTGCTGCAGGGAAAAAAAGCTTTTGTTATCATACTAATTGTAGTGTGCCCCCCCTCCCCTCAGAAGGCTAACCATGTAGAATTTGGTGCCACAGGCACTCTTAGGATGGCTCTTGGTTTGCTGATTTAGTGCTGTAAGAATTGATTGAAATAGAATGATTAGGCAAGATTGATTTAGCCCCCCCCCCCAAAAAAAAAAAAAAAAAGGAAAAAGAAACCAAACATGTACAATTTGATGGCACGTGTACTTTCAGGATGGTTTTGTTTGTTGATCATGTAATTCTGTGAGATTACACACACACACACACACATATATATATGTTCTATGAGATTTTATATATATACATATATATATCAAATCTCATAGAACACACACACATATATATGTGTGTGTGTTCTGATTTGATATATATGTATTACATAATACACTAGTTGAAGACCCACGCGTTGCGCGGGGTAGATAATTACGGTATGTAATTATTAAAATTTTTTAATAATAAATATTCATAATAAATATTCTTTATTTTTTTAATATTTTATTTTATCTATTTATTTATTATATATATGATATATTTTTTTATTATTTTATAAAATAATATTTTATTTTATTATTTTATTTTTTTTTCCTGTTCTCATACCTTCTACGTGCCCATGGGTACCGCTGCACCCCCTATTGCCCCACCATGGCTCTCCTCTCTCGGCAAATACTGATCCCAATCGCACCCCTGCCCTCTCTCTTCTTCTCATACCTTCTTCGCACCCACCGGTGCTACCCCACCACTGCTCCTCTCTCGACAAACGCCAATCCGATCGCACCCCTTGGCGCCCCTGTTGGTACCGCCGCCTCCGGCACCACCACTGAAGGAAGAGAGAGATACTCTCTCTCTTCTTTTCTTTTCTTTTCTTTCTTTTTTTTTCCTCTTATTTTTTATAAAATAATATTTTATTATTATTTTTCTTCTTCATATTCTCATATCTTTTTCGTGCCCGTCGGTGTCGCCCCACCACGGCTCCCCTTTTTTCTCGACAAATGCCAATCTTGATGGCACCCTCGCCCCCTCACTTATTCTCATACATTTTTCAAACTTACGAAGGCTATTAAATACAGAGATAATTGGCTTTCAAATCAACTGAGTATCGTGCTCTACTTGCAGATAATTTATTAGGTTTGATTTAATCTAATCCGATGGATCGATTCGGATATCGAAACATATTATTTTAAAAAATAATAAAAATATTATTTTTTTTAAAATAATAATAAATTAGTATTTTTTTTTAAAAATTATTATTATTTTTATAATATTTTATTTTTTAAAAATAATAATTTTTTAAAATTTTTCTCTCATCCCTTTCCTATTTTATTTTTAAAATATTAATTTTTTAATTTTTAAATACTACTTTATTATTATTTAAAAATAATATTTTACATTATTATAGATAATAAAATAATAATCCACCAATGGATCGATTCAGATATCAAAACATATTATTTTTAAAAATAATAAAATATTATTTTTTAAAAAATAAATTAGTATGATATTATTTTTTAAATTAAAAAATGATATGTTATCTTTTTAAAATAATAATAAATTAATATTTTTTTAAAAAATAATATTATTATTTTTATAATATTCTATTGTTTTAAAATAATAATTTTTTAAAATATTTTTGTTTCTTATTCCTTTCCTATTTTTATTTTTAAAATATTATTTTTTCTAATTTTTAAAATACTATTTTATTATTATTTAAAAATAATATTTTTAATTATTATAGATAATAAAATAATAATTCATATGACAACTAAAATCATTTGAGATGCTGAGATGGCAACACCACAATACTTCTCCATAGAGTATTATTTTATATATATATAATAGATAATAGATATGTATTTCTGTGTATGTATGTATGTATGTATACGTATATATAGGTATATATGTATATATATATATACATATACATATACGTATATATACGTATATATATATATACACGTATACACACACATGTTTACACACACACACACGTACACACACACATGTTTACATATACACACGTGTTTACATATATACATGCATGCATGCATCCATACACACACACACACATACATACATACATACATATGCATACATACATATACATACATATACATACATACATATATATACATACATATATACATACATATATATATATATATATATATATATATATATATATATATATATATATATATATATATAGGGGCAGATTTGGATAAGGTCGATCGAATTTGGGCTCAGATCCGGTCAGGTCAAAATTGGACAATGGGGGTTCTACATTGATGATTCAAGCCATTAGATATGATCTACTACCTCAAAACCACTTGCATACCAAAAATCATATGATTTGAGGACCCCTAGCCTATGCATCAAGTGATTAAAATATACATCTAATTTAATTTTATTTAGGCTGTCCAGTTTTTGACTATTTGATGTATAGGCTAGGGGTCTCCAAATCTTATGATTTTTTGTGTGCAAATAGTTCTGAACTAGTAGATCATATTCAATGGCTTAAATCATTAATGTAAAACCCCCATTGTCCAATTTTGACCTGACCAGATCTGAGTCCAAATTCGATCAACTTGATTCTAGCCTGGCTTTCTCTCTCTCTCTCTCTCTCTATATATATATATATATATATATATATAATCAGGAAGGATACGTTAACATGACTTATCTTTTAGCTTCAGTTGACTCAGTTGGGCAATTGTAGTTGAAAATAGGTTGTCATTTTCTTGTTGTGAAAGGCAAAAATGCTTGTTTGTTTTGATTCCTTCCATTAGCTTACTCAAGAAGCCCAAACATTGCGAAGTTTGATAATCACAGAGCTTCAAATTTGGTTTTAGTAACTTTTGGATCATGCTGGAAGGGTCTGTAGGATGACAGGGGAAAGATTTATCTGTGAAATTGTTGACACTACTTTGTCTGTTGTGTATTTTTGGAGTATAGTTTTGGTTTTAGAACATAGTTTTTTCAGGCATTATGAGCATACGATTTTTTTTTTTTTTTTTTTTTTTTAAATAAAAGCTTTATCGGCCTTAAAAGTATATGATACTTTAGCAACTTAATTACATTTATGCATGCAATTTATAAACAAGCATTGTTTTAATTGTTAAATAGCGAACAACCCTTGCTTGTATCTTGCCTGCTTGTGTGCTCTTTAAAAAGGATAAGGGCAACTAAAATGGAGGGTTTAAAACTTTAAATCACTTAGCTTAGGAGATGAACCAAATGCTTCAGTAGCCCATGAACTTTTTATTTTTCTAAAAGTTCTTTTTTTAATGTCATACGTTTAGGTGGGAACCATATAGAAGATGAGATGTGCATATGAATTTTAGTCAACTTATGGAATATCACTCGAGGTCCAGGTGGCTGTCATGGTGTGAGAGGGAGAGGGTGGGGGGAGAGGCTTTTGAAGCAATATAAATGGTTATATATACACTGGATTTCATTCTTTTGATATTTTCATGTAACTTTTTTTTTTTTTTTTTGAATTTTTAAAAGTATTTTCCAGGAAAACCTGCTTAAGGTAGAGCAGGAATTACTAAAGCTGCTGAAATCAAAATTCATTTTGTCAAGATGAAACCAGAACAAGAATTGTGTTTTCTAACTTGTCCTATATTTTGCAATCTATTAGTCCCTTTAGTTTTGCAAGCTGTAATACTGGAAGTTAGCAGAGCCCTTGTAATGCATTAATTTCAATTCTGTATTTTATTATTGCAAGTAATTTTGGTTCTGCATTTAATTGTCTTCAGCAGACACTGACTCATTACATTGTTGATGGTCTGAAAATTCCATTATATGCCTCTTGAGTTCCCCCTATGCTATTTGATCTTTAAACTGTGTTTATCATATGAGCTACATGTTTTATGGTGATTTTGTTTGCAGATACTATGGTTTCAGGGGCGAAAGACTGTGAACCCTCTGCATTTCAAGTTTCAGAAAAATTCACAAATGTGGACAATAATGTGGTGCCCCTTTCAAGTTTACATCCTCAAGAGCACACTGCAGATGTTTCTGCTGAGATAGGAGTTTCCAAGTGGCATATGAAAAGGAAACGCAACATTCGTAATGTAGCAAACCGCAGTGGTTCTGTACATGGGACAACATATGAAATCAAGGGAAGGGAAGCTTCCAGCCAGAGGACCTCAGTACGTGGTTTCTACCATAAAAAGGAGTTTAACTATGCTCATGATGAAGCTGATTTGATTGGTGCAGAATTGACTGGGTATGGTAATCGAAGATATTCTTCTGTTCTGAAAGCAGCTAGAGATCATGGGAGAAGTCACATTAGCTTCAAAGGTTCTGACAATGATTCTCATATGATTTCCCCATCAGTCTGGAAATCTGGAGGCCCATATCATGTGGCTCGAAGGGCATATCAGGAAGATTCTGACGAGTGTTATGAGCCAGTTTATGCTGCTCATCTCAGTGACAAGATGAGGCCTTTGCTGTTTGATGTGGATTTGAAGGTTCAAGCAAGTTATCAAGGTGAGCATGTTCCTCTGGTTTCTCTGATGAGCAGATTGAATGGCAAAGCAATTATAGGGCACCCTGTTCAAATTGAAATACTCAAAGATGGTTCCACTGATCCACTTGTTTCTAGAAATGTTTTTAGTCTGGATGAAAATACAGCACACCCACCTGTCTGGAGGACTGCAAGAAGAACTGCCATGCAACGAGTCCCTCGGTCTAACCCATCAGCCTTGGATGGTGAAGATGCTGGTGTTCCATATAGAGACAGAGAAAGCAAACCTCCACTCAAGAAATATTCTGGCCATTTCAATCAACAGGCCAAGTTGGTGAAGACGAGTATCTCTCAGGCCCGCCAGCCAGCATCAGGGAAGTCCCAGAAGAAGAGTTCTAGAAGAGCAACTCCGTCTAGTCAGAAAACTAGAACTCTATCTTCTATCGGAACTGAACCGAAGTTTGGTGGTGAGAACAGGGGTGCAAAACCTGTTCGGGGTATTAGTATTTTGGGTGGTTTGATTAAACCAGAGGGGACAGTGCCTCTGGTCACATGTGTCCCTGTGAAGGTGGCCTTTAGTAGGATTCGTGAAGCTGTAGGAAGGTCATCTTTGGCTGATCGTATTTGGGTGGCCAGTCCAGCTGTGAAGGATTAGGCTAGTTGTAGATGGCAATTTTGGCCACCCTTTGCTTGCAAAGCCTCATGTACAATTAAAAGTTTACATATCAAATTGTCAGTAAAAACATTTATCATTAGGTAGATGATGATGAAAGTGATAGTCTCTCCAAAGCTTAATCCGGTGATTCTGTTTGATCAATGCCTTGCAAATGAACCTGATAGGCTGGTGTACAATGTCTCATGGCAATCATATGTTTCTATTCTGATGGAGATGGCGACTTGTGTGGTTGGTCTCTCATGGCAGGGTTCTCCTAAGCACAGCACGTGTTACTGATCTGGCATTTGGGGAGGTAAAGGAGGGCCCATCATCCAGATTGCAATAGATATTTTGACCTTTGGTTGGCTGACTTGAATCTCTGTAAAGTACTAACTGCACATTTAGCATATTAGCTGGTTCCGCCTTTTGATACACATATATATTTGGTAGACACCAGTTTAACTTATTTCCATTGTCTAGCTGCTTCAAGTGTGTACTGGGGTGTCTTTGAAGAAATGGGCTGAGGGTCACCTATTTGCGTTTGTCACCCTATCAGAGAATCTTCTTTTTCTGTATAAGAGGGACTGTTGGAAAATCTTGTACTTCTGCTTCAGGTTCTTCCTTGTGTACATAAACTTTGTTCTGTTTGTTTGTGTCATGTGATAATAAGACGATAGCATTACCTCTCTCTCTCTCTGTTTTTTTTTTTTTTAATATAAGAAGTTGAAAGGTTCAAAATAATACAGAAGGTTTGATGGCAATGCAGGAGCACCGTGAGTAGACATTGTACTTAGATGGTGCACGGATTGGATTTTTTTTGTTTTTTTTGGTTACTGTAACTTAGTTTTATTTGCGATGGATGTTGGCCTCACAGCAGTGACCATCAGGCAAGGCAATGGAACTTGCATTCCAATCTGATGGTACCGTGACAAGGAATCTCAGCTAAATTGGTTGCAGCCATGCAGGCAACATGAGAAGATGAGTCATGATATTGGTTATTGATAATCTTAGTTATTAACACTGCTGAAAAACTTGAGGATACCCTGGCCTATCGGTCGCACGGTTGCAGGTGGCTGGTGTAGCAAAATTTTAAGCTCAAAACTTTTAGAAACGCTGTTATGTTGCATTGCTTTAGATCCCAATTTGAGATACTAAGTTATGGTGTTTTATGCATGTTCTGCTGATATGGCACCTATCAGAGGTCCAAACTGATAAGGAGGATACTTTTATTATGACTATAATTTTGGGTCAGAATGGCGCATGCTCTAGCTTGTCAAGATTCGGCAGAATCATATTTGGATTCAGAAAGAAACAGGAGAGCAAAACATGGGACTGCTTGCCTTCCGAGTAGAACAAATCGTAATCACCCCCTTGTCCTCCATTAAATCCTGATACACATGCCTTTATTACTAGAGTGTTGAGACTCGTGGAGGTGCCGGTGCTTGAACTCGGTGTTGTCGAAGGTGATGTGGAAACCCTTGGAGGGGACGAGCTTGGTACGTGACCTTGGGCTGGGCAAGGGATGCGGACAACATAAAGCTTCTCAAATGATATGGAAACCATCTCTCTCTTTCTCTCTCTCTCTTCCCCCTTCCTCTGCATGTGCGTGTGCGCGTGTTTGAGGAACATGCTTTTGGCTACATCATACTCGCAATAAATAAAGACCCGCTCTGATGTTGGCCAATATAATATTTTGAAGTTCTTAAGAGCCTTTTAGTTCTCGATGCTTAAAATGTTCCATTTTCTCTTTTTAAGTTAATTGCTCCTATGTTTATTGATCTGCAATCCTCTCCCTAAACCATGTCCAAGGATTCCTAAAAGCTAAGTGAACATGAATCAGCTCCTCACTCAAGTTGCCATATCATCTTGTAATAGGGTATCCAGATTTTATGATTTATGATTATTTGATTTTGACAATCAATATATAGATCAAATCTTGGGAAAATTTGCATTCGGTTTAATTAAGGTTGCTATCTTAAATTAGCTGAGCATGAGATGTTATTGGTGGAATTATGGTAAAATCAGCACAAAGCATGGTTGGAGAAAGCGTTTACATAACAAGTTGATTGGCATCCTAGTCACCGGAGAATGGGATAGCATGATTATGATAACCGGAAAATGTTCGACACCATTTTATTGATGAGAATGGAGATAGAGAAGTCCAGCCTCCAGCTTTTATTCAAAAGTGAAAACGCATATGGAGATGGCAAACCGGAACAAGTTGTTCCAGAAGAGGCATTACAAAAGATTAAATAAGAGGCATTACAAAGGAGATAAGTTGCCAGTTTGTTCCAATAGCAACACATGATTGTCGTGTATTTTTTTGAAGAAAGGCATTTCTAGCTTTGAGAATTCACAAGGATCTCAAGAAGACTAGAGTGAATAGAGGATGCCCAATTCAAAAAAATTCTTAAGTTCCTCTCTCTCTCCCTAACAATTGATCACCTATTGGATGCGTTTGTTCTTGAATCTCCATTTTGACCAAAGATCCTGCGACTTAGATGGCCATCCCTTCAATCTAGAGTTGAGTTTTGATCGAGAACCAAATACTCTGTCAGAACGGACATATGATGAACAGGTGATTGGCAGTTTCAAGGAAGTGGCCACGAAGTGCACACCTCACATTTCCTTGACAACCTTTTTAGCTAATACATCCTTGGCATGAAGCCTATTGCGAAATGCTAACCACGAGTCTTCTCCGGAATAACAGCTCTCCAAATAGTCATTTGGAAAGGACATCGAATGCCGCCATTGTCAAGAATGAGTAGGAATCAACTGAAAGGCATCTGGAAGAATTTAACTTTCAAAATGGCATATCAGGCTACCAAGAGGGCCAAACTAGTGATAGGACATCATACAGTTCTATAAGCTATACTATATCATCTCTAGTCAAAGAACTTCTCAGATCAATCATCCAAGAAAGCGATCGCATACACCATAACGAGCTAACTACGACTTGCTTTTTGACCGCTCTGTCATGCAAATCAGAGAAGAGGGAGCAAAGAGGGAAAGAGTAAATCCAAGCATCCTCCCAAAATCATATGTTCTGCCAATTACCTAACTTGAAAGAGAGGCAGCTCCAAAAGGTGGCATTTTGCTTGCAAACATCCTTCTAAATGGGTGACATTCTTAAAAGAGATTTTTTTTGTTCTCATGCTGAATTGACATCTTCTAAAATAGGCTCCTCGAACTTGTGAGAACCACAGGTTATCAGAGCCACTGAGGAAATTCCATGCCCACTTGGCAAGTAAGGAAAGATTCATTTCTTCCAAATTCTTATTTCCCAGGCCTCCTTGCTCTTTGGATTTGCAAACTTGATCCCAAGTAACCAAACAATGAAAACCATTTATGATATCATTACCCTTCCATAAGAAGCCCTCCTGATCTTGTCAATTTTATTAATGACCCATTTAGGCAATTTGAACATCAACAGACAGCACATAATTGATTAGAGTTAATCTACCCTCCCAAGAGAAGTAACTTACCCTTCCAAGAAGTTAGTCTTGCATTAAATTTTATTATTAAAGGACCTAAATATTCAAAGGAAAAGAACCAATACAACAATTCATCTAGTTAGCAAACATAGAAGTCTTTGCATCATCCACATTGAGACCAAACAAAGAGCTTTTATAAAAGTTGATCTTGAATCCCGTGACCTCTTCAAAAGCAAGCAAGATAGCTTTAATGGCTAAAATGTTCTCTTTCTTTCCTGCACAAAATAATAAAGTATCATCTGCAAATTGAAGATTGATTAGATCTTTGAACTCCTCCTGATTTTTGATTTCCTCAATAAGCTTGAGAGAGCTTGCTCTCTTACCCTATGTTTGGTTGGGATGATAAGAGGAAGGATGGATGAGGTTGGAAGGATGGATGGCCTCCATCCATCATTTAATTCAAAAAGTTATAAGAAGGATGGATCAAAAAGTACGATTCTCCATCCATCGTGGCCCACCAATTTGCATCCTCCTAAATTAGGATGATGCAAGAAAAGATGGATGGAGCATTAATGGATAAATTTTTGTATTGATAAAATTATCTCTTATTAATTTTTTGACAAAACTATAATATTTTTTAAATTTTTCATTCATATTATTTTTATATATTTTATACATACTATTAATCATATACTATTAAAATTTATTACTAATTATTTTAATTTTAGTACATAATTTTGATAATTATAATTAAATAACTAAAATTATCTTTAATTTTTTTATTTTTATTTATTATTTTTAATTAATTATTTATATAATATTAATTAATTATTAAATTAAATTATAAATTAATTAGTTATTTATAAAACTAATTTATTAATAATTTAATAATTTATTAAATTAAACTAAATTAAATTAAATATTTATATAATTTTTTATATAATTATAGATTATAATGATTATAAGTTTATATATTGTTTACTTATTTAATATAAATTAGTATTATAAATTGATAATAGTAGTACTTTTTTTAAAAAGATAGTTTAGTAAAAATATTATATAAATATTATCCATCCTTCCCTTCATTCCTCTTATACTAAATAAAAGAGAAAATCACTTCTATCCATGCTTCCATATTTCACCAAACATATGAAAGGATGGATGAATCTTTCATCCATCCTCTCCCTCATCCATTCTTCCTCCATCCATCTTTCCTTCAATCCATCTTTCATACTAAATAAAGGGTTAAAGAGCCTAGCAAGCACATCAACCATTAAAATAAATAGGGAAGGGGAGAAAGGGTTACCTTGTCTCAAGCCTTGCTCCATCTGCTCAGTCGATTATTTACAAGGAGAGCTATTGAAGCCGAAGATAAAAGTTTTCTAATCTATGAGATGGGGAAGCCTCTGGCCACCAACATGTCTAGAAGAAAATCCTAATTAACATTATCAAATGCCTTCTCAAAGTCAAGTTTATACAAGAAGCCCTTGAAGCAAGATCTTTTGCAATAGTAAATCATTTCATGAGCACAAAGGAAATTTTCAACAATGACTCTGCCTTTAATAAAAGCCTGAGTGATCAATCAAATCAGGAGAAAAGCAAACTAGCCACCTTGCAAGGACCTTGGTGATGATTTTATAAAGGGAATTGAAAAGAAAAATCGAACATAGATCCCGTGTCGAGAGCAAACCTTAAAATTTAAACTATCGAGGGCCAAAGTACCTTTCTAAAACTCTCCCATCATGATCATGATATCATCTTTGATGTAATCCCAAAATTTTTAGAAGAAGCAAAAGGCAAAGCCATCTAGACTCGGTGCTTTCAAACTATTGAATGAAAAGACTACATTTCTCACCTCCTCAAAAATAAAGTCCTTTTTCAGCTTAAGCAAGGATGAATGGCTACTACTAAACTGTAAATTCTAGTCAATAGAGATCTTTGGCTTGCGGGCACTGGTGAATAAATTCTTAAAGAACAAATGCAACTTTGTTTCAATTTTCACTTAAGAGGAATAAACCGATCCACCATCTGTAAGTGCTATTATCATGTTATTTCTTTTTCTTCCAGAAGCAACCTTATGGAAGAAGAAGGTTTTTATCCCCTCAACCAACTAAGTTATCTTAGACCTTTGTTTCCAATACAATTCCTCTCTGAGATAGAGGTCTTCAAGCGACCTCCACAGAATCCTCTTTGTTTCTAACTCCAAAGGCGATAGATTGCATTCGCCTCTTTATTATCTAGGAGCTCCACATCATATAAAAGTTTGCTCTTCAACTCCCTATTAAAAGAACTCTTGACTGAGGACCATCCTTTAAATGCTACCTTGAGTCTTCTTAGATTATGCACCAATACTGCAGTAGGGTTGGCGCAACCTCTTATAGGTCTCCAGTTACTAGAGACCACATCCAAACAATCTACCTTCTTAAGCTATTAGCTCTCAAAATGAAATAGTATTGGCACCTTAAAATTGATCTTGCTCTCCAAGCAAATAGGAACATGATTCGAAATAAAACTTGAGAGAGATCTTTGAATAAAGGATGGAAAAAAAATCATCCCAGTCCAAAGATAGTAGAAACCTATCAAGCCATGCCATTGAAGGATGGTCTTGCTTGTTTCTCCAAGTGAAGCTTCTCTCCTTCTACTCCAAGTTAATAAGATTAAGAGATGAAATGAAGTCCATAAAGTCAATGCTGTCCTTCTAGCTTTGAGGGTTTCCTCTTCTATTAGAATCCGACTTAGTAATATTGAAGTCACCACCTAGAAGCCAAGGTCCAAGGAGATTAGAGCACATAATAGCAACTTCATTGAAGAAATCTCCTCTATGAGCCCGATCATTCAGACTATACACAGATGTTAGAGAGATGACTTTGTTCAAAGAGTAACAATATAGTGAAACAGAAAAGGATAACTCTTTTTTAATAGAACATTTGAGATCAAATAAATGAGAATTCCACCATATGAGCATCCCTCTAGCCAAGCCCAAAGCATCCAGGTTGGCCCAACAATCTGAAGGAAAAAATCCGACAAAGATCGGATCCCAGGAAGATTAAGAACATATTTCAGATTTGAAAAATTTTAATAAACTATTGATTTACCTTGATGCATAGCAAAAACTTGGATCAAGGTTGCTGAAATTTTAGACTTGAATTGCTTCGTGAGATCTGAACACATAGATCCTCTACTTCGCATGTACACCAAGCACCATAGGAGAGAGGGATGAAGACCATGGGCATCGCTCCTTCAGAAGGGAAGCATGGAAGGGTGTAGAAATCTAATCTCACGGTAAGGAGGGCTTCAGATGGAAGATCTTCATGCCACTAGAAAGGAATCTTCACGTTAATTAGCTCCAGAAAGGATCTTCAGAAAAAAATTGTTCACGCCCATGCTCGCCCCTTCTTATTTTGTCACACAAAACAAACTTAACGCCACCAACCAGATAAGAACACAATTCAAATCAGTTTAAATCAAATTTAAATTTAATTTTGAATTTGTTCTTATCCATGAGAAACCCAAGAAGAAAGGGAAGGTGCCAACATGCGCCTCCTCATCCTTTCACATGCACAAAGGGAAGGAGGCACGATTTTCAGCACCCCTTCTCCTTCTTGGTCGGCATAAAGGGAGAGAGAATCTCAGAGAATTTGGGCTTAGGTGACTAATTCCAATTTAGTTTGAATTTGGGTTTAATTTGAATTCAATTCGAATTCGATTCAAACCAAATTCGAAAAAGCTGTTAATCCTAATCTATTTAGGATTCAGGGCTAAGTCCAACTTGGATAATTAAATCCAATTATCCTAAATCAAATCAAGCCCAATTAAATTAGATCTGATCTAAAATAACTAAGACTTGAATGCAATTCCCTCAAAATTTCTTAAATCACATATTAAGTCAAATTCATCCCTAGAATTAAACCCATAGCTAATGCCTAGTGCTAACTAGACACAGTCAGTATTTAATTCTGTATGACCTAAAACTTAATTCTCAATTACGCAAATATATTTGTTCAATCAAGTCACCTACTACTAATTGAAAATATAGATATTATGTCAACTCTTTCCTACGTTGCTTGACAATGTGCTGGACTTGATAGGTTCGAGCACTAAACTGATAGTATAGGAACTATTTTTTATACTAATCAAAGTGACCATCTAGTAATGATACTCAATATTAGAATAGGTTGAATAATTATAAAGCAAAATTTAAGAATCTTGGCATATAGTTACTACATAATTCATCCCTTTGACCCTCAATGCTTAGGACGACTTCAGGATAAACTGTCAAATCCTTAATCAGTCATCCATATTATATTTCAACCTTATAAATTTTATGACTAATCACATGAATTATCCTAGACAAGGTTTTACTGAAATGAAACACAGCGAAGCATTATCTCTTATTGAAGAAAAAATGGTTTTTCCACCGCAGGATCGATCTGATCTGATCAGATCTGTAGTAAAATTTTAAAAAAATTTCTATAAATTCCAATCAGATCTGAGAGTTCTTGAATCTGATCCTTATGATCTGATATTAAAAATAAAAATTAAATTAAATTAGAAACAAGATTTGTTACCTATTTAGAGTAGATAATTATCCTAATGATGATTTATATGCTGCTGAGGCTCTGGATCTAGCTGCGCACGTGCTCGACCTCTACTGTAGTTCACTTAGGCTAGTTCTGGGTGTCTTCTTCTTTTGAATTTAATCATAAAAAATTAGATCTGGATCTGATTTGTAGAGTCTTCAAAACAAATTCTGAAAGCTGTGCATTTGTCTTATGAACTACGTCATCTCATGTTGGACTTGGCGCTGCAAGACTTGGATCTTCCTCTCGCTATTTTGCCCAACCACTTAGGCATGGAGAAGAGGGAGAGGAGGAGGATGAGGGGGCGTGGAGATGAGAAGAGGGGCAGGGCTTCGCCGTATAGAATTGCAATGCACAACAACTTGCATAGAGCCCTTTAAATAGACCAAACCTAGAGTCCCTTCATATGTAACTTTGACCAGGTCAAAGGCAACATGCAGAAGGACTCTATATCTGATCTCCACACCCCACCCTCTTATTTTTCTGATTTTTTTGCACAAAATTCAGAGAAAGTTAGCATGAAGATGGAGAGATAAAGTTTAGATGGTGCAAGCAACTTATCTCTAAGGTATTTGATCTCATCAAGCACCTTTGACCTAGTCAAATCTAATTTGACTTGGTCAAAACCCCTTATCCATATGGGGCACACGTTTAGGGGGATGTGCATCCTATCCATACCTTATGAGTCATCTAGGGTGCGCACCCCTAGGAAATCTCCAGGGGCGCATGCCCCATATCCATTAATTCCTGCATGCGAGTCAACCATCGACCCTTGTCTTGTTCTCATCTTATGGGATTTAAGATAAGCCCTTATAGATCCCATCCAATGGAATTAAGACAAGTTCTAGTCAAGGTAGGACAAGCCTTGATCAAGCTAGGACTAGGTCCACTCAAATCAAGACAAATTCATACAGAGCATCCGGGAGAGGCTTGTCCAAATTTTATCTTCATGATTTTAAGACAAGCCCTGATCTCATCAGGATAAGCCTATTCTGACTAGGATAAGCTCTAGTCAGACCAGGATAAATCCATTCAAGACTCCTAGATGAGCTAGATCTAATTTGGCTCAGTCGAGATGAATTAGAAAGACTACAAAAGGAGAATATTAGGCTCAATCGTGTGCTAGCATAATTTTCTTAAACCTAATTGGATCTAATCCAAATCAATCGAATTAGATTAGCCCAATTGATCACATCCAGATCTAAATCTTTATTTGGTGTGATCCAATTAGGTTCAGTTATGTATGGTAATAGAATATATCGCGATCTCTATCATCGATATCATTAAAATACTTTTTGATGGATCAGAACTCTTTCGATTCATCCAATTAGAATGATCAATCATCAAGACCATTCTAATTAGTTCCAAAATTCATCAGTGACACCTAGTAGTATATAGTGGCAATCCATCAGAACCAAATGTGAATCTCTCGGTGCAGCTACTTATGCGATTGGATTCTTCTATCATGAGTTCCGATAGGATTAGGATTAATGTAAACTTATCAAACCCAACACCCATCATATGATTGAATCACTCAATTCGAGTCCAATGTAAAATTCTAATAGAAAACTATTTTCTATTATTTCACTCTATCATGGCCATGGGCTTAAGGATTCAATCTCATAATCATCATAGGACTACTCCTCCACTATCGAGATTGATAGATCCCATCTTGGTGCGATCCAATTCCTACAATGAATATGCTATAGCCAACATACACCTCAGAATTTTGAATGGATTGGAGACCAAGTTATGGTGTAGTTAAATTATAACATAATCAAGATGAACTACCGATGCACCTCAGGTTAAAGAACCTAACACACAACTACAGTATCGAACT